>JBCNJP010000002.1:12455222-12942636 GCA_039602395.1 Deinandra increscens subsp. villosa | reverse complement strand
TAAACCTAACCCTATATATATGTGTATGTGTGTGTGTGTGTGCAAGCAAGCATGAGGTGATTTTAGTCGTCAAAATAATTAAAGAAAAGAAACTCAAGCATGCATCCAAGAAAAGGCGACTGGAATTAGAAAGGAAGCAGCCAACCATGTGCAGGAAGTACATTGTGCAAGGGATTAATTAAACAACAAAGAAGATGCCAATTGTATACGTGAGCTTAAAACCGGGAGAAAGATTTCTTTTAAAAGGTTATATATATGATTTTATATAAAGCAAGTAGATGGTATAATCGAGAAAGAAAGAAAAAAAAAACAAAAAGGGCGTTCTTCTTTATTTTTGAACATTTGAAATGAAGAATCGGATTTGCAAGCAAGTGATGATGGGAGGAAGAAACTAGGAAAGTAGGCAGTCGACAATTTGGAAATTTTTGGGGGGCACCGAAAAGGAAAAAAAAAAATAGAAGCAATCAATATTCAGGAGGGTTAATTGAAAGCATATCAACAAAATAAAGAATTGAAGCAAGTAAGTGAACTTCGTTGAGAATTTAACAAAAAATTTGGGTAGGTGGAGGGCAGGCGTGAAAGAAAAAACAAAGTTATTTCTAGCTGATCGAAAAGAGGTCCATCGAGTAGGTTATCTAGGGCACTTTTCTTGAAGAATATAGAAGGTAATAACTAATAAGAACTAGATTGTTAAAAAATGTGTAAGGTAATTAGAAACTAATTTCTTAAGGAAGGTAGAAAAGAAAAGAAGACATAAGTTAATTAGAAGGTGTAAAGTTAAAAGAAGATAGAAAAACAAGAGAAAGAAAAGCATCTCGTTTATTAAGAAGGATTATTATTTGTTGGAAATTTGGGAGAAAAACTAGTGGAAAATGAGTTTTTTCACTAAGTGTGAAAATGAGGTTTTCACCAACTTTGGACTAAAATAAAATACAGATAACATAGGTTGTTGCCTCTGTATTTAATGGGTTTGTGTAGTACGTTGTGAGGGCTTTCCAACGCATCAAACCACGTCCAAATCCGAGCTCGTATGAATGAGATATCGAAGCTCAAAGTTGAGGTCTCGCAACTTGTGAAGCTGCGAAAATTAGAGAGAAAAATGCTAAGTATAGCATGTTAACTCATCCCACATTGGTTGGGGATTGAAACCAAAAGTGGTTTATAAGGTGGGAACCTTACCAACTATTGTTTCCTTTAGTAGGACACATCCCTTGGACCCTGAGGGGTGCGAAGCACCCCTAACTCGCACTCGCACACGCACGCGCGCGTGGCGTGGGCGTATGAGGCGCAATGTGGCGCTTTGATGGCGCACTTTGCACTTTGCACTTTGCACTTTGCACTTCGCACTTTGCACTTCGCTTGAGAGCCGCCTTATTGTTTTTGGGTTCAACCGGAAGGTGTTCCGGTTGAAGTCCAAGCGGACCTGTGTGGTCTGGGCAGATAGATCAAGCGGAACTGGGTTCAATCGGAAAAAATTCCAGCTTGAAGTTCAAGTGGAAAAAGGAGCTTGAACTTGAAGCTCAGTTGGAAAAGGAGCTTGAACTTGAAGCTCAGTTGGAAAAGGAGCTTGAACTTGAAGCTCAGCTGAAAAGGAGCTTGAAGTTCAAGCGGAAGATCAGTTCTTCCGGAAACAGCTGTTACGCGGAGATTCCTCCGGATTGACAGCTGTAAACGCGTTTTGAGCTAAATAAGGTAATTCCGCGTTAATTAGAAATCAATTTGCATTAAAGACGTTTAATGCAAAGTTTGACTACGAATTATTTTTGTGTGCTCAACAAGTCATTCCCACCACTATATATACAGCCTCATTAGTTGAGGCTAGACACACCAGAATTCACAAGAATTCTTTCTCTCTGCCTCACCTCCATATTTTCTCTCATGTTCTTCATTGTTCTTGCTCTTCAAGCTTCAAGGTAACTTCAAGCTTAGAGTTATCCCGGCCGTACAATACGGTTTAGGCGATTGTACCCTGGGAAACAAAACGGATCTTCGGTAGACCCGGAATTTGTTTTAAGGGACCCGGGTTTTGACCCGAATCCTTCGCCAAGGTTCCTTGGAACCTTTCTCGTTTTCCTTAAACTAATATCAAAAGACTTTCTCAAATAATTTTTCTTGAATTTTAATTAAGTATTTCATTATTTAAAACCTTTTCTCAAACTCTCTGTCTTTAATTTCTCTTCATTCAAATCCATATCATTTTAGTTCATTTGTCTTGTAATTTCTTTTCTGTGTAATTATATTCATTTCATTGTATTGTAATTCTTTATTTCCTTGTAACGTAATTCATTTCCTTGTAATTGTAATAGGAGTAGATCCATTTTCTTTCACTTGTATTGTAATAGATTAGTTTCATTTGTTTTGTTGTAATCATACAAAATAAAAGTATTTATTTTATTTAAATTTACGAACGGTTTTCCTACATTATTGATGTGAAAGAGAAGAATGTGATCAAATTATGATTAGGGAGATGAATCAAAGATCTAACTAATCTTGTTTGATCATAGTGAGTGTTACGGGGTGATTTGAAAGTTTAGATATTTTAATGAGTTTATTAGTTTAAACTTTTAATAAGTAATTATTCAAATACAAATTTTTTATATTAAGGTTAGTAATTATTCAAATAAAATAATAAATTTTAATATTAAGGTTAATATTTCAAGATAATATTTTTATTGCGTATATATTATATTTATTAAGATTACATATTTTATTGTATATACTTTAATACTTTAATATAATGCTTATAATATTTTATTCATAATAATAACTTAATTAAATATTATACATATAATATAAAATATTTTATGCTATTTAATTTTTATAACTTTTTTTACTTTAACCGAGTATAAATTCAAATTTACTAAGTATTTCATTTCAATAAAATAAATAAAATACTTATTTTCCGTGACTAGATTTTTTTTAAATGCAAACATCCGGTTACCCGGGGTCTCATCATGGCAAACAATGTTACCCACGACACGTTACAACCGCAGTCCGTGCGAGTTGCCAAAACCCTTTGTGTTGCACATTCATCTCAGAGGAAACACACTGCCTAAATGCAATTGTCGTAAAAACTCTCATCCACCTATAATTACTGAGAAATTTTTAGAAAGTTATAAAAATACATAATTGTCGTAGATTATGATTGTATTTATAGCGTATTTTTTTAAACTTAGCCCTGTAACACACGGGAATAAAAAACTAGTAATAGATATAAGGGTGATTGTAATACCTCAAGATTGAGGTTGATCCCGAGCTCGGGATCGCGGGACAGCGCGGGAACACCAGGAAAGTGGTCTCGGGATCGGGACTCGGGAGACTCCCGTGGGATATGGTTACCGAGGGGGGGAAACTTGGGAAGATGACCGTTGGAGTGCCCCCCCCCCCCCCCCAACCCAACGGTCATTTTGACCTTTTAAAAAAAAATTTTTTTTACCTATTTTACCTATTTAAACCCCCTTTTTTCACCCTTTTTCTACACATTTCACCCACACCAACTCAAATTCTTAATTTCTTTTTTCTCCATCTTCACCATCACCATGTCTCACAACTTTTTTCCCACACCAAGCCGATAACGAACCACCGACTCTGACCTCTCAACGAAACGTGTTTGAAGAACCCGGTTACGTACCGGTTTTTGGCGATCAAGACCCCGGTTGGGGTCAAGAATACGGTTTCTTACGCGAAGACTTCAACCTTGAAGACGATGTTGTGATAGAAACACAACCATCACAAACAACCACAAGGAAGAAGACTATGGCGAAGAGACCAAAGGAGAAAACGTCCCAACCACAAGGAAAACGGGTGTCGATGCCGTGGAGTTCTCAAGAAGAAGTGGTGTTGACCCGACTCTACATTGATAACTCGGAGAATTCGATTAAGGGGTAAATAACTTTTTTATTTTTTTATCTTATAACTTTTATTTTTTTTATTTGTTTTCTAACCCGTTTTTTTTTTTTGGTAGGTGATGCTCAATCGGGTACTCATTTTTGAAACAAAATTACCTTGGAGTGGCACCACATGATGAACTATGCCGTCCCCGACTTCAACGATATAAGCTCATTTTATCGCACCAAAAGTCAAGTATATTCAAAGTGGAAAGATTTGAATTGGAAGATCCAAAAATTCAACAACATTTATATAAATCAAATGGCTCAACGAAAAAGCGGGTGTTCGGAAGCCAACATCCTCATGGCGGCACATCATCGATACAAACTAGGGAGCAAGGGGGTTGCGTTTGATAATATGGAGTGTTGGGAGATTTGCAAAAAATCCCCAAAATGGCGAGCGGTGACGCCGGTGGACCAAGGGTGCCAAAGTAGTGACCAAGGTGGTTCAAAAAGAACCAAAACGTCCGAGTCAAACACCTACGTTAGTAGCCCATCCGAAGGAAGGACTCCTATCGACCTCAACGCCGAGGGAATGTCTCCCACGAGCCTGCCCGAGGAACCCCTTCCAATGGGTTGTCAAAAGGCTAAACGACAAGCCAAAAAAAAAGGGAAGGGCAAAGCATCTTCGAGTTCAAATTGGGACGAACATTTTGAATTGTTTAACGAAATACAAATGGCAAAACTCAAACTTCAACGAGAAGCCCGAGAGGATAGAAAGAAACATATCGAGATTTTGGAGCGCGAACAAATGGTACGTGAGCTCGAAGCGGTTAAAAACTTGTCGGACGACGAAGACGACAAGAAATCCTTGATTAAGAAGATCAAAGCACGCTTATTCGAAAAGTATAAGTGATGTAATTTTTATTTTTAAATTTTTAAATTTTTAATTTTTAATTTTTAGGAATTTGTAATTTTTATCTTTTAGGAATTTGTAATTTTTTATTTTTTAAATTTTTATTCAAGTTGTTATTTTTAATTTAATATTTTATTAAAAAAAAGTGTTTGGGATCATGGGATTGTGGGAGAGGTATTACAAGCAAAAATAGCTTGGGATCATGGGAGTGGGAAAGGATGAGATGACACCAAAAATAACTTAGCATCATAGGATCATGGAAGAGCCATTAGGGTGTTTGTAATGGTGTGGGAGAGGGGGCTTATCCCGAGCTCGGGATCGTGGGAGGCTCGGGAACACCAAGAAAATCACCTCGGGCTCGGGACTCGGGAGCATCCCACGGGAGTGGGTTACCGAGCTCAAAGGCTTGGGAAAGGAGGGGTAGAAGACCGTTGGAGGTGGGTCCCACACCCCCCCCCCCCAACGGCTATTTTTCCATTTTAAAAAAAAAAATTCAAAATTTAATTAATTTAACCCCTTTAAATACCTCCATTCTCCCTACCTTTTTTATACAATTCTCTCTACATTCTTCCACACTTCTCTACAATTCTCCCATATTTTTTATTTTTTCAACCAAAATGTCTTTTTCTTCCGACGATTCCTCCGGTGAAGATGCGGTTTTTTCACAAGGTTAATGTTCGAGAAAGCTAAAGAAGAAGAAGAAGGCGAAAGTTCGAAGCCATATTTACCACGCAAATCAATCAAAAGAGAACGCCAAGAAGCTCATGATCGACTCTTTAACAACTATTTTAAGGAAGGAGCTTTATTCGAAGATAAGTTCCATCGTCGTTTAGTGGTAAGGCACCCGAGTCTTCGTTTGAAGTAAATGGCACCCATTATGAACATGGATATTATCTTGCCAATGGCATATATCCAGAATATTCAGTGTTTGCAAAGACTCTAACGGCTCCAACAACTGAAAAAAGAAAAAGGTACGCTAAGGCACAAGAAGCGGCGAGGAAAGATGTTGAACGGGCGTTAGCATGTTTGAAGAAGAAATGGAAGATCATCGAAAACCCGGTGAGGGGAAGACGCATCGAAAGAATTACAAACATCATATATGCTTGCATGATTTTGCATAATATGATTAGGGAGGATGAGGGGTTTGCAATCTGCCCATACGAACCCGATGAAGTTCAACAAACGAACGAGGAACCATCGCAAAATATTATCGATGAAAATGTTCAGAAAATTCGTAATCAAGATACACATCAGAGTCTACGATCCGATTTGATCGAGCACATCGATCGTGTTTGGGAAGTCATACCGCCCCACCCCGAGGAGGATTCCGATGAAGAAGACGAAAGCGACCCCGACGAGTTTTAAGTTTTTTTTTTTAAGTATTGTAATTTAATTTCCATGAATTGTAATCTTTTTTTATTTATTTAAATGAAGTTTTTATTTTAGTTTAGTTATTATTTAATTTTCTTGAATAAAAAAATATAAAAAAAAAGTGCTTGGGATCATGGGATTGTGGGAGAGGTATTACAACTAAAAGTAGCTTGGGATCATGGGAGTGGGAAAAGATGAGGTGGCACCAAATTTGACTTGGGATCATGGGGTCTTGGGAAAGGTATTACAAACACCCTTACAATCACCCTAACAAACTTTCTTTTAGAATAACCAAGTCTTAAAGTATATATGAGTTAACCATTTTAGAAAACAAGTCGTGAAATAAAGATTCGTTAGGCTTAAATAAAAATATAAAAGGGGTTCATATTAACATGTGATGGAATCATGATAAAGAATCATATTCTTCATTTGATTTAAATTTCTAAAGTTCCTTCAAATTTGTTTTTACGATTAGACTACTAACATGAATTCGACCGATATTCTTTTCAACAAAGATTTTGCTTAACCTCTCGTCAATAAAGAATATTTGGCACTTTCTGCTCAAGCGACTAGTGAATATATAGCGTTGAAACGTGTTAAATACGACTAAAAAAAGTGAAAATTTTCTTACGATTTAGCATTGTTAAATGAAGCTTCTCACTTTGTAAAGATGTTATTACACTTGTCACTTTATTTTTTAGTAAAAAATAATTCTAATAATATAGCTTGGGTATGAAATTTGAAGTCTCATTGAAAATTTCCGTTAATTACTTCATATTTTAGACTTTAGATTTTGCGTGTGTCGAAAATAATAAATTTACGTCTGACGAAAATTATAAGATGTGTTTCGACAATCAACACGTAACTGACCCAATTGTGTGTAGTTGAATCCCTTTCATTTGATCAAGCTAACTACTTGACCTACTAGGGAACTATATTTCAAATCTTTGTCTTTCTTTTCTTGTTTATTTTAAAGCTCATATTTTACTTATATGACTTAGCACATTATTATTGTAAATTCTCAGAAAAAATTTATTATAATACTAAGTTAGTAACACGTTATTATGATTGATATAAAATTCTTATAATAAATTAAATAATTTAATACATTTAAGAAAATTATTATGTTTGACAAGTTTTTGATTACTTTCCACAAAAAGACTAAAATTATTAAGTAAACTAATCAAATCTACATTAATTTTATTAAAATTTTGAAATAAAATTTAGTTTTTGACAAAATTGGTAATTAATCTTAATTGATGATTTACTAAATTAATAAATGACTATGAGTTTGACATGTGGCGATGATGATGTGGACTTTTTATAAATGAGACATGTGACATAATTTTTTTTGCTTTATTAGGATTAAGATTTTAGAACGAATTACAAATTCGTCCTTTAAGTTTGTACATTTTTCAAGTTTTGAAGTCTCATGAAAATTCCGGTTAATCATATCATATTTTTGACATTAGATTTTGGGTGTGTCGAAAATGATAAATTTTCGTTTGACGAAAATTGTGAGACATGTTTCGAGAATCAACACATAACTAACCTAATTACGTGTGGTTGAATCGCTTTCATTTGATCAAGCTAAATACATAACCTATTATGGAACCATATTTTAAATCTTTATCTTTCTTTTCTTTTTTATTTTAAGAGTTAATTACCGATTGCGTCCCTGTGGTTTGGGGTTTGTTGCCACTTGAGTCCAAAGTTTTAAAAAGTTGCCGTTTGCACTCTGTGGTTTGCATTTTGTTGCGGTTTGAGTCCTTTTCACTAACGGGGTTAAATTTTTCTGTTAAGTCAGAGGGTATTTAAGTCAATTTGCATATGAGGGGTTGATGATGTAAAATAAAAATTTTAAAAGTTTTCAAAATCAAAGGGGTGTTTTGTAATTTTATTAAAATACTTATAAATAAAAAAACCCTAACTCCACCCTACACCTTCTCCACCCTCGACTGCCACCACCCCGCCGCCCCACCGCCCTACCGCCTCACCCCGCCGCCTCACCTGTGCTTCTCCGCCGCCACCTCGAACCATCGAACCAGTCGTTCACCCCGCCGACCTGAATCACGATTTTCATTGAGTTTTGACCTGAATCACGATTTTCCGGCAACCTCCGATCGTCTTCTTCATTTAACCGGCCATCGGAGCTTTAAAACTTCACCAAAACACATCAACAATGGTGCATTTCTAATAGGTATCTTCGATCCGATTCCAACGGTGTCTTCAGAACGTATTTTCGTTGAGAATCGAAAGAGAAATCGTAGTTTGAAATGTGTTGAAACTCACCGGAAAATCGCAACAGTTGTATTTTCTCCGGTCAACGAAACCCGGCGAACCCACCGGCGGTTAACACTCCTCAAATCTGTCGTCTCCGCCGCTCGTGGGTTTGGTTTCATCGGAGTAGAAGAAGAAGAAGGGGAGAGGGAAGCTCGCCGGTGGAGCTGAAGGTTCGGAGGTGGAGTGGCCCGCCGGTGACCACAGCAGGTCGCCGGCTCGATCAGTTACCGGAGGTCGAGAGGAGCGAGGGGGAGGGGTTGCTGGCGGAGCTGCTGGGTCGCCGTGAAATAAAAAGGAAGGTGGCCGGTGGTGCGCCGGTGTAGCCGGCCGGAGAAGACGAAGAGAGGGAGGAAGGGGGAGATGTTGGGGTTTTAAGGAGGAGGGGGTGCTGTTGTTATTAATTTTATTATAATTTTAAAGTAGTTACAGAATTAGTCCTTGTAGTTTTAAACATTATATATATTTACATAACCAGTCCCTTATGTGCCAATTGACTTAAATACCCTCTGACTTAACAGAAAAATTTAACCCCGTTAGTGAAAAGGACTCAAACCGCAACAAAATGCAAACCACAGAGTGCAAACGGCAACTTTTTAAAACTTTGGACTCAAGTGGCAACAAACCCCAAACCACAGGGACGCAATCGGTAATTAACTCTTATTTTAAAGTTCATGTTTTACTTATATGATTTAGTACGTTATTATTGTAAATTAACAAGAAAAAAATATATATGATAATATTTTAGAATGAATTACAAACTTCGTCCTTTAGGTTTGTGTGTTTTTCAACTTTTTTCTTTACCTTTACTAAAATGTGGCTTAACAAACCTTACTACACCGAATGTCCTTTATGTTGTACAAAAGTTACACTAAATGTCATTTTGCGTAACGAACAAAAGTAGGGCAAAGGACACTTGATGAAACTTTGTGAAGTTTAGAGGACACCCAGTGTTATTATTAAGGTAAATGACAAAACGTGCAAACTTAAAGAACAGAATTTGTAATTTACTCAATATTTTGTTTTAAATTCGTCATAGATTTATATAAGTAATTTTTAATTTGTTATTTTCTTTTAGCGACGGATAGATAAGATGACTAGTTTGATGGCTGGTCTGCTTCTAAAAACATTGTCTGTGAGTCAAATTTTTAAAAATTTTGAAAACTTTTATTAACCATAAGTTATGGTTGAAATTGAAAAATCCAATGGATCATATATAGATTATAGAAGCATAACCAAAGCAACACGGTCCTAACCTTTGAGTACCAAAGTTTAAGAGTAATGATAGAGCTGCGCTTAGCGGTCTCACCATCACCGTTGACAGTGTTCTGGTGTTTTGGCACATCCTGCACCGCCACATCAGCTCCTCCCCGTGTTTTCTCTTTTTCTTTCACTCTTTTTCTCCTTTCTGCGGCCCTCCGCCACCGCATGTCCTCCCTCCCTGGACCATCGCTGCACCACTGCGGCTCGACCATTAGGGTAAAGGTAGTGGTCGAGCCATAGTGGTGCAGCGGTGGGCCAAGGAGGTAGGCCGAGCGGCAATGGGGACAACAAAAAGGAGGAAAACAAGGAAAGAAGAGAAAATGCGGGGAGGAGCTGATGTGACGGTGCGAAATATACGAGAACACCAGAAGAGTGTCAGCCATAGTGATGCGGTGGTCAATTTTAATAGCCCTACTTGTTGGACAATTCCGTCCAAGTTTTGACCAAATCATATCTAATTAAGTTAGAATCTTTTCTGATTTAGATTTGGATTTTTAGTTTAAATAGTTCGTTATGGTGACCCGGAAGGATAGATTCACATAAGGAATCCACTTTCCACAAGACCTTTTATAACAAATTGAACAAGTATATATATAGAATTTCAAGAATCTAGATAAGATAGTACTTAAAAAAAAACACGTGAATAGTAAAGGGCAAGTAGAACGAAAGGGTGGGGGCGACAAGTGAATGGTTAACTCCTAAGAAATCACACTTTAATCATATTAAACGTTTCGTGTTCAAGTTTTAGCCTTTTTATTCAATCAAGTCTGTTATTTAGCGGCTAAAGACGAGAAATCTATTGTAAATCAACACGAAGTTATTATATATTAACAAGACTTGAATCTTTATTATTCAGGAGAAAGATCATCTTTAATTAATACCTTAATACCCATTGAAATAGAAACTCACTATCAATTGATTTAGATAGTAAGTAATAAGACCACCCACATCGGTGGTTTTTAGCCCCGGACGTACGTACGTACGCCGTACGTACGCGATGTGGCGTACGTACGTACCTACGTACGAAGACATACGCGTCTAGTGGGTCCCAGCTGATCAATTTTCTTTTTTTTTTAATACCCAACGGCTATATATTTAAAACTCAATTTTGTATGTTTTATTTTAAACATTTATTAATTTAAATAAAATATAAATAAATTTCAAAAAAATCTGAAAAAAATTCTAAAATTCATAATTAATTAAAACATTAATTTTAGTATTTTTTTTTAAAATAACGGCTAATTTTTTTTTGTCTTATTATAACGGCTAGTTTTTAATATAAAATATTAATAACGGCTAGTTTTAATATAAAATATTAATAACGGCTAGTTTTTTTGTATTTTTCCTAACGGCTAGTTTTTCATCACTACTATAAATACACTCAGTATTCTCATTTCATTTCACACATCTCTCACAAAACCCTCTCAATATCAAATCTCTCTCAAACTCAAAACTCTAAAAAATGAATCCTGGTTTCCCTGGTATCCCTGATCTCAACATTCCCGACCACCTTCCCGAGCACATCAAAATAGCACTAGACATGAGTGATATTGTCCAACTGGCGGAATAAGTTGTATTTCCTTTTAGTAATCTTGTATTTCGTTTAGTGGTTTGAAATTTATGTACTTCAGTTTAATATGTTATTGAGTTCTCAATTAAAACATAATTTATGTACTTCAGTTTAAATATTATTATTTTAAATGATTTAATATTCAAATAATAATGAATGAAAATTTAAATAAATATTTATTTATTTATTTATTTTATAAAAAAAATATTATTTTAATTATGTCGATAAGTTTTTTTAAATAATTAAAATATACGTTTTAAATAAAAGAATTAATTTGTTAACTAGTTTTTAAAATAAAGATTAAATAAAATGGTGATGTGGAAATAAAAGGTGGTATGTGGGGAAGTACTTGATGTGGAAAAAAAGTGGGTTTTGTGGTATGTGGGAAGTACATGACGTGGCATGCTGACTGGACCAAAAAGGTGGTATTTAGTGGTATTTAGTGGTTTAGGGTGGTCTAAAAATAGAAACTCATTCCTTATCTAAATTCTTATAATTTATATATATTTTTATTATTTTTTCTCTCTATATATTCACAACCACAATTAATAATACATTTTTATATCATTTGTTTAAAATTTGTTTAAAGTGTTTATTTAGTTTTATAATTATTTTTAGTTTCACATTGTTGCTTATGGGTATCTGATTTTTTGTGATGTTCCATTTAACTAAATAATGCAATATAAATTTATAATTTTATATGAGTCTTTTTTATTATTATTTTTTTCTTTACGTTGCATTTTATATTGTACCCACGTCATCTTCACGGTATCACTCTACAACGCAAAATAATTCTTAATAAGTGGTTTATATTTCAGTAGAAATATGTTAGTTTGTTATTAATAAGTGGTTTATATTTCTTTAAAAATATGTTATTTTGTTTCCTTGTTTGTTTAAGTCGGTTAAGTTTGTGAGTTGGTAAAAAAAAAAAAAAACCTATTTTATGGGTGTCGTGCTTTGTATCTTGACATCAAAGAAAAAGAAAAAAAGCACAACAAATTAATAACCGCACCGGTTTCCTTAAAACCACTTTGACTTATGTTTTCGTAACCGACTGGTTTATAAAACCCAAATTGATTTTGACAAGAAAAAGAAAATCAATCAATTTATTAATTACATCAAGAGACTTCCGGCTACAAGTAAGCAAATATACTAATATTATTTTAATATATAGTAAGTATTTGACTTTCTTACTCACTTTTCTTTTTCTTGGTGAAGAAGTTTGAGTAGGTGAAGATTCCTGCCGAAATGCCAATTATTTAATTGGCCAACTTTTGTTTGTTTCTTGTTAGCCAGGTAACAACTAGTCAGCTCGCACGTTCTACTTTTGACAAAACTTAGAACCCAAGACTACAAACAAATAGATCGAGTCTACATTAAAACAAGCTCGGTTTCGACTCTAGCTCGAACATTAAAACGAGCTTCAAACGTATAATGACCAGCCCAGACCTCGTTTAATAAAAATACAAGCCATAATAAATGAGACTTCAATACTCATCTAGAATAGAACTTTGAATCTATAAAATTGTAGAAGTCAATATTACTTTTTATATTTCATTGAGCATATTGTATTCCAAAAGGAGATATAATCCTTACGTAAAGACCATCTTATCCAACTTGCAGACATTAAAATACATTTCAAACGTGAAAATCCACATTTTTTTTCAAACCCAGAAAACATATGGTACTCTAGGGGTTCGGCTCGCATTGTTACCAATGAGTTTTCTGAATGTTGCAGAATATGTATATGTACAAATGAAAATAAGTTGAAATTTATAAATGATGTTATTGTTTGGTTTTTGTTATAATATTATATATAAGAGTCATTTAAAAGGATTTCTTATTTTAACCAAATATTTTATTAGTTTTATGTATTAGTAAAATGAGTTTTGTTTAAGATATAAAATAAATTTACTTATCAAATATGTTTTTTATATGAATTCGTAATTAATCTAGCTAAAAATATAAGATAATAAAACTTTAAGTTGTTTTCACTATAAATTGATATTATTTCAAGTAGTACATGGTTTAGTGAATAGGTATTGGTTTTCTTCCAACAGTATGAAAAAGTATGTGAAATAAATAATTAAAATAAGTTTATAATAAATAAATGATAACTGTACAGTACTTCGAAAAGACATTGTATCTCCAAGTAAACACCCCCACCAATTTATGGATGCACAACTTCTAATATTAGCACGCCATTAGTTATGGACATTTGATTATTAATAAAACCAAATGTAAGAAAGATATTTTGTATGATTCTTGCACATGTTGTTTTTATAACATAGTATGTGTGTTCGTTCTTTGTCTTATGACTCTTATCTATAAATTATCCAATTGAATTTTCGCTAGTATAAAAGAAATAGCTCGATCTGAAAGTGATATAAACATGATTCACACGAGATATCCAAGACATTACAAACATATAACCCTAAATTGCAACATTAACATAAACTCAAACTATTACTTATTGGTCTGTAATATATAATCCATACTAACAATTTGACAAATAGCATTACTAACTTTCTTTTTATATCGTCAAGGGGGTCACGGTCGTATAATCATCATAGATTTGCATTTTATTTCCACGTTATTTAACTAACAATAAAGACACATTTCCCCATTTGTTGATAATGGTTGCTACAAGTGAAAGCAAGTGAAAATTTATGATGATTAAGTGAGTAGGATTAGTTTTAACAATGAAGAACAATCATAAATGCTATTTTATAAATTATAAGTACAGATTATTATCGACTAATATGCTAATATATGAAAGAACTAAAGTTTACTTTATAAATACTAAACTCATTATTCAAAGGAGTCGCATGAAGAGCCAACTTCATATGCGATTTGTGGCTCCTAGTCTGTTACAATATGCATATAACAAATTTAAAAAAATAATATTAATTTATAGTACATATTAAAAACATTCTCATTACAACAAAAGTTCCAAACATTTTCATCTTGAGTGGCATCAATTATCACATATTTTAATAACAAGATAAAAGTATCACTCACAAAAGTATGCCAACTAAGATTTTGTGTTAATAATTCCAACCAAACATTAAAAAGAGTTCTAACAACCACCTAACTTGAAAAACTGCCACTAATAAGAATTAAATAAGTTCTCTATTTGGTTATAAAGCTATAGGATGGGCCCAAAATATGTGCCCCTAATATTTTATTTTTAGATAAAGACTATCTTATGATTGAAATTTGAAAAAACAAAGTATACACTCATAATGTTTGCCTGGATATGATTCATTTGGGCCCACTAAAGCCCAAAGTGCTATGCCCATTGCCCACTTTCTCCACCACCCTCAACAAATCTACTTTTTGCACACAAACTCCCTGCTTTTCTTATCTTTTTAGATTCTTTTAAACCGTTCATGTTCTTGACAATGACGTTTTTAAGAGTACTTCACTGGGTTTGATTGTTATTGTAATCTTTCTTTTACCTTTAACCTTCATTCCTAAAAATATTTTTACCCTTCTTGATTTTCAGATTATCATTACACGCATTAATTAAAATAAAATACTTGATTTGGGCCCCGCAAATCCTTACACCCGTGATTAAGGGCCTACGTTACAGATTTCTTCATCATATGCCTTCTCCATCGTTGGATGGGTTTGGGCGTGGTCCACGTCGACTTACTGGCGGATAAGCAAAATAGCGATGTGCATAGTCTTAAAACGTGTAACTCGTATACCTTTTAATCTTACTTTTAAATCTACATCTCCTATTCAACATAGGATTTGAACCATCTCTCACTTAAAATAATGCATACTCTACACACATTGTATTGCTAGGCCATATATTATACCCTTCCATTTCTCTCTTTTTAGATATCAAAGAAATAAATTAACACTAAAGTGTGGGCACTGTTAAGGCCAAGGACCACTTGTATCTTTTTCTACTTGTAAGAAAGTGACAACAATTGTAACAATCGGGTTAATTCATTTCATTTGTATCTTGCTTCACAATTGCCACTTGTAAGTGAGAAAAGTTAAAGATTGATTGGACTCTCCACATACACAAAGTTAGTTTTCAAAAAGATAACAGATTAAGTCTTAATTTATCTTCCTTTTTAATATGAAATTGTGACCTGGTTTGATAGCTTGTGAATGTTTCTAAGTATGTCTGTCATAATGTGATAAGTTAGTTAATCGTTTGTATGTCACTATGTATGCTTTATTAGTCATAAAGTATGTAATTATCTTGATAACGATACTAGATCATTGTTTTTTGATTTTTGACATCCACTTGTCACTAATTTTCATCGATTATTGATTGTATAACTAAATCTAGCTAGCGTTAAACGAAGTGATGATATTGGAATTTGCTAAAATATATAGGCGAGTTTTGAGTAAAAAATAGACATGCTAAATTCGATGAGATTAAAAATAAAATAATTTAAAAAAATATATATATTACACTATGTTATCTATGAGACCATCAACTCTTTTGGCAACGCATTACGCTCGGATAAAAAACAAAAAAAACATAACAAAAAATAATAATAAGGAAAAAAAACTAAAAACAAAAAAAATAGTAATATAGGTTAAAAAAACCACAAAAGGACAAAACTGAACAAAAATGAAAAATTAATAATAAAGACAAAAAAATAAGAAAACCCCACAAAAAGGACAAAATAGCAAGTTGTATTTTGTTTATAGGGGTAATTGAGTTTAGCCTTGAGTTTATTTGAGTTGTCGTAAGTGCATTTGCTTCTCTTTATGACTTCTCATTCTATTTTTAAAAAATGACTTTATTTTCAAACGGTATATGAAAAACCTACATCAACGTGCATTTGATAGCGTACAATCGTACATGACGTTCAAAACACAGCAAACTGTGCAACAACGTGCGCTTAGCAACTTCTATTTAGTATATTGTCACGGGGTTATCTTTTTCCGGTGACAATGATGTCCCAAGAATACGCTAGAAAATTACGGACACTTAGAGTGGTAATTTTAAATTTAGACGAATCGTGACAATATGGTTATCAATATATGCTTATTTTTAATTATATTTAATTTAATTTAAGTATCAAGATTTCTAATTTGTATGTTGTCTCATAGCTTTTATGAGTGTTATAAAAAAAGATAAAATTACAGGTATCATCTTTTACGTTTATTTACAATTTCAGCTATCATCCTCAATATTTAAAAAACACCAATATCATCATTTATATATACAATTTGTTACGGCTTTCATGCTACAGCCTAACTTCCGTTTATTATTTATGTTAAATCTACTTCAAATGGATTACTTTGTATATATCTTAACGATTTAGACTAGCTAGTTATAATATGATTTAAAAAGGGTTGATTTCATGTCCCTATAAATTTATCAAATATCATATATATCCTACCTAAATTCTAAATATCATATATATCTCTTTAAAATAATTCAAATATCGTTTTTTAACGGCAATTAAAATATTTGATTTTCTTTTAAATTTCCCTTTCTATCCATCTTAAACCTATATTTTCTATATTCTCATTACAACATTTTTACTCCTTTTCCAATACTATAAACAAAACATTCAATGAAAAAAAGAACAGAAGCAACAATTGATTGGTTAAATATTGAAAAAATACAATTTCGTTAAAGCCGTAACAGTGGTTAAATATTGAAGTAGAAGAAAAAAAAAACAGAAGCCCACAACAATATTTTGTGTTATACTTAATTAATTAAATGGTATTTTGAAGAAACAATAACCACTAGCAATTTTGTTGAATCAATATTTTAAGATTTAAAAAAAGAGAGATGCAACCAATTTATATGGAATCAACAGAAGGAATAAATGCGAAAAGGATGGAAACTATTAATAAATATGATATTTAGAACTTAGTTTGAGTATATATATCCAAACAATTAATTAATTGTTTTAATCCGGTTACAAACTAGTCTATATATTTAAGATATATACAAAATAGTATACACTGATAGAGATTTGAAGTTTTTAACATGTGACATATTATCATTAGGGTATGCGGTATACCCGTGTTAAATTGGTGATGTTAAAGTGTCACGTGGGCAGTGACTGGATAACACGACACTTTAACACGAAGTGTGGTATACATGGTGTTAAAGTGTGATGTTAAAGTGGGTTTTTTTATTAATTAAACAAATGAAAATAAAAATAAAAAATAAAATGCAAATTTGTGATTGGATGCAGACCCACCATTATCTCCTTTAACGCCCGTTGAACTTTTAATGCCAAATTATGACGCCCCCCTATAACGCCTAGAGGGGGCGGTGTTTGGCGCCGCATAACGCGGTTAACGTCAGTTTGGCGCAGATATACCGTCTGCCCTAATAGACATGACTGAATAAGTGGCAGGTTATTTTATAAATGTCATCATATGAAAATGTACGAGGTCGCTTGTCTTTTGTATATAAAATTAAAAAAAAAAGTTAATATTTGAAATTATATCATATCTATCTATATCTATATATATAATAAAAGAAAAGTTTTTGACACCACAATTTGCCACGTGGCACTACCACATTCATCCTCAAAAAAATTTCCCGTCAATTGACATTCACAAGCAGATCTTCTAATTTTGGATATATATATCCACTATTTATTTATTGTCTTCTAAATTATTTAATAACATTCACAAACGGATCTTCTAATTTTGGATATATATATATCCACTATTTATTTATTGTCTTCTAAATTATTTAATAACCAATTATTTAATTATTTAATTTAATATATAATATAGTTTATTAAGTTACTTTTGAATTAACCCGTGTAACACACGGGGATAAAAAACTAGTTATGAAATATATCATATTATGAAATAAAGAAATTTGGCTCATATGTATATAAAAAAATTATAAACACACATTCTGAATTTTAAAGTCATTATTATATTATATGCAAGATGTTCTTCCACTATTAGGGCATCATTAAATATCTAAATAGATCCAATCTAAATAAGAATTCTGATACGATTTGATAAGATTAGATCCGTTTCATAGCCCTAACCAACAATCATGAGCATCAGATGCACTTATATATATATATATATATATACATATACATATATACATATACATATAATATATAAGATTATAAGGGGCTGCTAAGCATAAAAATAATATAAAACATAGAAACGATTCACGATACGACATGCGTATATTCGTGTGTTCTCGGGGTGGGGGGTTTACTAGCGTCGAAAATGACACATACTTTTTGACGTATTGTAACAATGACTTGATCACACTGTTACATATTGTCGTAATCTACAATTCTTCATAAATCCAAAATTAGATGCTAAACACTCATCATTGAAACTGTTTTTGATCCAATTGGTTTTGGATTCATCATTGTAACAGTTTTCGACCAACTATCATAATAAACGATGCATAATTTAAAACTGTTATAATAAACGATACTTTAAAAGATATATCACAATACAATTGAAAGTAATTCCTATCCTTCCTAACACAAGTTAAACCATAAACATGCATTTCTTTTTTCTTTGTATCTCTCCAACAATTCTACGCTATAAAAGCCTTCAATTTTATGATAGAACATGTAGTATATACTATCAAAAAAGTTAAATAAATACGCACATACCATAGATCGCACACTTATGAAACAAACACACAAATTTATTGTCGCTAATCATTGTCCCTTCTGCCACCATTCTCTATTTGTTCTAACTCCTTCCTTCTTTAGTTGTTTTTATGTGTGTTCGTGTTCTAAATAACTATTATAAATATGTCGATAAAATCATTAATCAATTTAAATTAAAAAGGGTATGCGATGAGTAAAAAATTTTAAGGATTCTTTGGGTAAAGTTCATGTAAGAGCCATTTTTATTGTACAAACTTAAGAATTAATGTAAAAACCATTAAATTTCAGTTGAATTAAGGTTATTTAGATAATTTTTGTGTTTCTTCTTCTTTTTCTTTCATGTCTATACACATGATGGCAACTTAACGACCTAATAAAAAACAAAAAAACAAAACAAAAATCATTTTTTTTGTATGTCCGACTATGTTACATATGCAACATATTAAACATACAATATTGCATATATGCAACATAGTCGGACAGGCAAAACAAACACAATTTTTTTTTTAAGTCATCGGGTGGATATGGGAGGATATACGTAAAATTAAATTAAAAAAATATCAAATTACATGTTTATACAATAGATAATGGTTGTTACATGAATTTTACCCAGGATTCTTTATTGGTGAGCTAGTTTTTAAGTTTTTATGTATATGTAATAAAAATAAAAAACAAGTTTGAATATGTTAAATGTTAAAGAAATTTAAATAAAAAAAATGCTAAAATAATCCAAAGCCATGAGCTAAGAGCCTAAGACGTTAACTACTTAACTTAGGTAAACTTCTAAAATACTTGTGCAATGTTATTGGGCTTAAATTTGAAACGAAATCACACAGTACGTTATTGGGCTCAAGTATCTAAAAGCATTTCTTTTATTAGCCCAGCCCGATAGTGAAAGCGACTATGTGTTTGAAACGATTCCTTTCATACAAGTTTTTATTGCTTATGAAATTACCCTATATTAACATAATACAACTTATGGTACAAACTTTAAACCATAATGTACAACCAATTGATGCACACTTGGTACCACCCTCTATGCTTAGTTTACAACCCAAGATTGCAGGACCCAAAGAAGGCATTTGATACAGGATTTTATGCATGTTTTACAACTTTCACAGCACAAGAAAAATTGACAGTTGATATGGGCCCCCTCTTACACGATTTCTTTTCTTTGGTCCCACCTTCGTTTCCTTTTTCTTCTTTGAATTCAACCCGGATATTCAGGCCCGGATTTTCAGCGTACCTGCCCTCTCCTCACCTGCCTTCCCTCAATCACTTGCCTTCCTTGAATCAATTTGATCCTTACCTTACGGCTCCTCTCTCATCAGTCGGCAAGGCCACCAATTAATGCAGCGATTGAAGAGAGATTAATCAACTGTACATGCTGCGTGGATGTATCGATTCGATGGTATTTGGCTACTTATATTTTCATTCGACCTCACAACAAGGTTTTGAGGACTCGAGAAATACCACGTTGAGTTCTAGATTTATCCTCAGATCTTCCATCCTCTGATTCAACCAGTAGAATAACTCAAACGCATTCCGACCATCATCATAATTCTGACTCTCCCTCTCAAACATACATTCATCCCGGTGGTTTTCGTGGTCGCTGATTGACTATTCGTCGCCGATTTATCAGATCTGTTGTGTTTCTTGCTCTGCCAAGTAGCGTTCGCCATCGTCGTCGGCCTGTACACCGATAGTGATCTTTTCCTCGCCACCGCTGACCTTAATTTGTGTGATCGTAACTTCATAAATGGGTTCATATATTGAGGTCGTCATCAACATCCTATTTAGGGTTATTGCTTCCAAAGGTGATTTGATTCTTTTTTTTTCCGATCTTTCTTTTTAGGTATCACATTTACTTGAGTTCTTCGTATTTAATTGTTAAGATCTAAAGCCTTCAATTGCTATGATCGTTTTTAGGGTTTTGTTTTTGCTCACGAACCCAGTTTTTTGTTTTTTACAGTGGATTTGTGTATACTGATAAACTTGAATAGGGATGATAAATCAAATGATATAGACGACAAAAAAAATTGTTTTGTATTCATGTCTTCACATTTTACACTTTTGGGGTTTACAACCTTTCAGGTTAGGTGTATTTCAATCCCTTTGTGTATCATGTATCAGAAGGTTCTGAAACCATCAAAGAGGTTGGCCAATGTGAATAACTTGAATTGCTTGAATGGTATTTATTTAGTATGTTTCTTTATAATCAGGCGAGCACTTTCTGATACAATTTTTATGTTTAAGAAGTACTTATATATGTTCCTATAGATATAAGAAAACATGTCTTTGAACCTTTAATTTGTGTTATCATTATGGCAATATGCATACATTAGTATACCTTGATTATTGGTTAATAATGCCATCATATTTGAATTAGAAAACTTATTCAAACGGAATTAGTGTTTAATTTAAAGATGAGGAAGAAAATAGCTCCTTTAGTGATGCATTTGAGCTATGAAAAAGTGAGATTTTGTTTTTCTTTGTGTTGATTCAGGTTGCAGTTTGTGTTGGTTATTTATCTTTGGTTCTTTGATAGCGCTTTATGTTTTTGTTAATTAGCCTTTAAATTTCACAAAAAAACAATCTCATGGTTACTTAGCCTTTAAAGTTCAAGGAATAATAATCTGATCTCAAATTTTTTTGTTGTTACTTGCAGGTGCTTCTTAAACATATGTGTTTGTAAGTGTTTCTATTTTTTTTATTTATGGTGCTTACTTATACCAATCCTGTGAACACTCGATGTTCTTAATTTCTTATATGGATTATAGGGCTTACATACGCTCTATTCTGTAATGTCTATGGATTTTGATTTATGTGGTCGTTTGCTTGGATTACTATTTTCTTTGCTTTATTTTTCAGATCTGAGGTCGTCTCCCGTCTACGGATATTCCTTCTTCTGATTGTTCTTTTATTGTGCTCTATCGAAGGTAATGTATTTATTCGTTTTGCTTTCTGATCTATAGATTCACTTATTCATAGTTAGGTGTTTATGTTATTGTCTTCAATTCGAAATTAATATTGACTACCTGTTTCTTTGTGATTTGCTAGCTCACGGATTAGTGTTTAATTTAAAGATGAAGAAGAAAATAGCTCCTTTAGTGATGCATTTAAGCTATGAAAAAGTGAGATTTTGTTCAGTTATGTGTTTAATGTGTGTGTTGCTTTCTTTGGATTTGGGAAATTATAATACACTTCTAAAGGTTGCTGATAAGATTTTTTTAAGCATCAGACCTCTGTTACTTAGAGTTGTTGGTTAACTATAGCTACTACGTGCCCTTCTTTTATTAATATATGCATTTACAAACAGCATAATAGGACACATTCAGAGGTTAGCCATGTCTTGCTGCTCTCTAGGTGTTATGTTAAACAATCATGAAATGATCAAAGATATTTCCTATAACCGGTTTCTTTTTTTCATTTAATCTTTTTTCATAAAAAGAAAAAAATCATTTAAATCTTTTGTTTTTATGCTTACCTCAAGAGAATGTATGCTACACATCTTCTGATATGAGAGCCAAAATATGTATTCTGCTACTAATACTCTTTACTCCAATATCACAGTAAGTATATCAGCTGTTTTCATGCTTATTATGTTATGCATTGTTGTTTTCTATATGCTTCTTTTGTTTTACACAGTAGATTGTTACATGGAATGCATAAAGTTAGTTATACATTTAATGTTTGTGATTATCTAAATATTAACTATCTTTTTAACATATATAAATAAGTATCATCTCCACCATTTAAGAAGCGGATTTTTCATAAAAAAGATGACCATTAATTTTGTTGTTCTATGAGGCTTTTAACTTTTATTTTTGGTCAGAGTGGCTGTAGATGTTTTGGTTCATGGGTTTTCTCAAGTGCATTTGAATGAAGGTAATTTTTGGTTGCTTCTGATCTAATTGTTTGCCTCTGTTGTGTTTCTTTGTTATTGGTTTGGGTTATGGGACTGGATTGTTTTTTATTTGCATCATGAGATTAGACTTCTAGAGCCTCATGTGTAATGTATACTCTACTTGACTTTGGTGACATGTTATCGTTTGTTGCTTAGGTTTGCTGATGAATCACTTCGTACGATAGTATAACTAAATTTATGCTAAAATTTTAGATCTTTTGTGCCTTGAGGTACTTAACTTATCGTGCATGCTGAAAATCTTTTTTCTTTAATTATCTGCCTTTAGTTTTCAGTAATTCTATGTTTGTAATTTGAAAGTATTTGTTTTCACTATGACATGATATTTAAATTTAAGATAACACAGTCATATAGGTTTGTTAAAAATACATGAAGTTATTGTATTTTTGCAATTTCACATCCTCAAACATTTTATTTATTTATGTCATATTTGTATAAGTGTTGGTAGCTTATTGTGGTTTTCTTATATGTAATGTGTTTAGGTTCAGTGGGCTCAAAGGTGTGGGCTTATCGTTCGTGGGCTTTGCTGGCAAGGTTCACAGGGCAGCTGTGTCGAAGACTTGAAGACCCGGTTACCGGTTGCTAGGATATATAAGGTGTGGCATAGCTGTTCTAGAGAGATCGATCGTCATTTTTCTCCTATACACAGTTTTAGGGTTTCTCTGTTTTGTAGAGCAGATTCGTCCATTGGTTGAGAGGGTTCTTTTCTGATTTGTTAGTGTGAGATTGTTTCTCAGTTATTGTTTGTGAAGATCATCCTGTTGATGATCTTTGTTTAGAGAGTTGTTATTTCTTCGTTTCTGTGGTGTTTTTGTTCATCTTCTTGAGGATTGTGTGAAGTAATTTCTCTTTCTTTGTTCAACTATGGTTCAGAACATGGTATCAAAACAAATAGGGTTAGCTTCTTCATTGTCTTCGTTTATTTAGCTAAAAAAAACGAGGTGGCTCCGCGGCGAAGCCCAGCCCGATAGTGAAAGCGACTATGTGTTTGAAACGATTCCTTTCATACAAGTTTTTATTGCTTATGAAATTGTTTCACATAGTACAATAGCACGAAACAGTTTTGTTTTATGAAAAGTAATATCTTAAGTAAGTTTATTATAAAATTATATTATTTGCACTTTTGGGAGTTCACTAGTGGGCTGGGTCCGTTGGGCTGGATGTTTTTGTCGCTATTCATGAAATACTACGGATTCATGGGACCTGCTGAATTTGGTCAAGTCAATCTTTAGTGGTGTTTGTTTTTCTGCAAAAGCTCTTTCTGTCCTCTACTGTCTGCGCCGGGCAGACCACGCGCAGACATTTAGGTCTGCAGACTGTTTGTTTTCTCAAAGACATTTCATTAAAAAATGTTTGCGCAGGCTCTTCTTGATGCAGATGTGACCCAGTCACTTCTGACATCTTCTAACCTTCTCTTTAAACTGTTTTTACATTAAAAAAACATTTTTAAACAGTTTTTTAAATTCTTTTATAAAAAAACATTTTATTAAGTCCTTTTTAAAAAACTTTTTCTAAAAAAACTTTTTTAAAAGTTTTTAATATATTAAATTTTTTTTAAGAAACTTCTTTAACCACTTTTTTTAAATCGTCTTTTAAAAAAGTAAAAAAAAAACATTTTAAACAATTACTTTTAAAAAATAAATTTTAAAATGTTTTTTTTTAAATTAGTTTTTTTTAAATTGTTTTTTAAAAAGTTTTGTTTTTAAAAAACGTTTTTAAACAATTAATTTTAAGAAAAAATATTCTAAACAATTATTAAACAAAACTTTTTAACATTTATTTAAAAACGTTTTTAAACTGTTTAAAAAACATTTTTTTGAACAGTTTTTATAAAATATTTTTGATATTTTATTTAAAAGAAAATTGTATAAAAAACAATTGTTTGCTAAAATATACGGAAAGAAATAAAATGATTGAATTATGTATAAGTTTAAAAAATGATTTATTTAAATTTCAGTTTATTTTAGCAGTCTGCATAAGTTAAAAAACAAACACTCTTCTTCTTACAGACTGCAGAGGTTTAGTCCACCTCTTCTGCTACAGATGTCTGCAGATGTGGTCCGCAGATTGCAGACATTTTACCTCTTCAAAAACAAACAGCACCTTAGTCAGCACTGGTTTGCCAATCTGTTTTAATACGGATCGGACCATCCAAACGCAAGACCATACCCGAGCCATCTGCATCAAATGCTTACCAGAAAACTCATGGACTAAAGAACATGTTTACTGTAGAAATCATGGATGATTGGACCGGACCGATCACACAAGAAATCTAATAAGCTCTTCGAACCACCGATGTCGGGATGAATAGTGACAAACTGCTACGAGATAGGCCTGTAAACGAATCGAACGAACGAACACGAATATGAGCTTGTTCGTGTTCGTTCATTTAACTTTAAACGAACACGAACATGAAATATTACTCGAACAAAAATTTTCTTGTTCGTGTTCGTTCATTAAGGAAATGGACATGGTCGTTTGTGTGCGTTCGTTAAGGACTAAACGAATAATTCATTAACATAAACAAACATAATTTTAACGAACACAAATTTCTGCGAACATAAACAAACACATCTTGTTTCCAACAATGTCAATAATCAAGAAAAACATCTAGATGAATGGTTCAGATGTTCATAATTCATTCCAAAATTCATAAAGACTCGTCCAAAAATCTTAATTTAAGTATTATAATAATAAAATTATTTATATTAATAAAATTAAACTAACGTAAACAAACACAAACGAACATAAACGAACACAAATACACGAACATAAGTAAACGAACATTCACAAACATAAATTAACGAACGAGACTTTTGTTCATGTTCGTTCATTGAAATAAATGAAAAAAAAATATGTCTATGTTCGTACATTTATTCTATAAACGAACTTCCCGTCGAACGGTTCACGAACTGTTCACTGAACATCCGGTTCATTTACATACCATACCTACAATGTGACCTTGAATGTAGCATGCACATTCAGCACCCTGTTAAGGCAATATAGGGAGAGAAGGGTCCCTGTAACCGCCCTTCGACGTGACAATCAGTAACTCGTAGTAGAGTGTGTGATTAGGGTTTAGAAAGAGAGAAAACATAGAGAAGAAAGATGCCTCCTATTAATATAATTATAGATTTCCAATTAGAGTTTATGTTACCTCTTATAACGTCAGTGCGTGGAGGTCACGGTGCGTGAAGCGACCTTAGGCATGAACATTCCTTATTCGAAAACGAGTCTGAGTCAAGGCAGTAATTACCAATGATCCATAGCTCAATTGGCTAGGGGGAGGTACCCAAGACATTATAAAGGGGAGGTCTTGGGTTCAAGTCCCACTTGTAACAAAAAATAAATAAATGGGGGTTACAAGCTGGGCCAGGGGGTTTTCTCACCTATGGTGAGTTTCCTCCTGAAGGGGATTGGAGATGATCGGGTGGGTGGGTCATGCCCCCCATCAGTGATCCAAATTTGCCGTTCAAAAAAAAAAAAAAAAAAAAGTCAAGGCATTAATTTAGCTAAAACAGTTCCATTATGGTAAAAAAAAAAAACTAACGGACAAAGGCATGAGTTAAGACATTAAGGGGTTGTTTGATAACCACTTACCGGGTCCAGTAAGAGCTGACCACTGACCCGATAAGTGGTCCGCTCGTTTGATATGTTAGAAGACATCTTCTGACCGAGTCAGCCTCCCCTGACCGAGTCCCCCTTTTTTCCATCCCTGACCGAGTTTTTTTTTTCTCATCCTCCTTTAACCCTAAAACACACACATCGGTGCTCCAAGTTTTTCATCGATCCACAGCGGCGCTCAACTACAGCCCTCCTCCGTCGCTCAACTACAGCCCTCCTCCGCCGCTCAACTGCTCCTCCGCCGCCTTCGTCGTGACCCGTCCTCCACCTGCGACAGTTTCTTCCTCCTCTGCCGCTCACAGCCTCCTCCGCCCCTCTTCTTTTCTGCTTCAATTAAGGTTAGTTTCTGGCATAATTTCTTATCAAAAGCTCTTCAAATTTGTCATAAACTTGATTCTTTTGGTGATAAATTGATTTGTCAGTTCAACCCATTGCTATTTGGTGATAAAAATTGATCATAGTTCCTGCTATATTACCTGTGATTGAGCTTTGTGGGGCTATTCCTGTTGGGTATTGGTTACAACTCACTTTCTTGCTATAATTTTCAATGCTTATTGTTAATTATGCTAAAATTGGTCATTATTGCTTGATTCATCTTGTGAATATTCATAGGTTTGTTATGTAATATTTTTAGTTTTTTATATTAGGTTTATAACTTTATTAGTTTTCTTGATCAAATTGATATGTTTCAAGTGAAATCGAATTGAAATTTGGCCACAGAATTATTAAACATTTGATGCTCTTGCTGTTATTATGCCCATTGATGAAGATGAATTTATGATGGCATGCATTGAGGTATTATTTGCTGTGATTATTGAGGTAATATTTCAAACAGATGACATGTATAGCTTGTGTAAGCCATTAGGTGATTTATCTTTAGCCTTTAGGTGAATGTTATATGTTAAAACTTTGATTGTTCATGTGTGTCTTTTCCTTTTTCTTTTTATGGTCTTCTTTTGGCTCATTAAAATGATTGTGTATTTTTTATATGTGCTTTTTTATCCATGTTTATAGGTTAATTTGTGGCATGTGATTGCAGTTGAGCTCTTTGAGGTTTTTTTTTTGTGTGTTTGGTATGATTTTGACTGAATTTGATATGTTTAGTCACTTTGAACCACTTGTATGCTCTTCAAATACATCTGTTAATTATGCCCCTTACATTTTTCTGTGGCACCAACTTTGCAATGTCCCCAACAACATTTTTCATAAATTTTCTAGTACAAACAAATAGATCTTGAACTGATAGCAAAGATATATTCATAAATTTTCTAAATTGAAATAAAACATGGAATTGAAAATAAGTGTTTGACTTTGACAATTTGATAGTAGCTGACTGGGTAAGAGCTGGGTAAACTTCTAAAACACTTGTACAATTTTATTCGGCTTAAATTTGAATCGAAGTCACACAATACGTTATTGGGTTCAAATAATGTTCTCTAAAAGCATTTGTTTTTATTAGCCCAGCCCGATACTGAATGGAAATCAAAGGCAGATCCATAATAAAAAAAAAATACTGCAACATTTAAATTAAGTTATTATCTTAAGTTCACACAATTAAATTAAGTAAGTTTATAAAATTATGTTATTTCCACTTTTTGTGAGTTCACTAGTGGGTTGGGTCCGTTGGGCTGGATGTTTCTATCTAATTGGTCTCGAGTTTAACCACTAAGGGTGTCTAATATTTTCATTTTATTATAAAGAAAAATTAATTGAAAATTGTAATTTAACTATGATAAAATATAAGGTAAACATAATATAAGTGAAACTTTTGCAACATTTTAAAGGTAATTTTTATTTATTCTTTATATATTAAAAATCATAAAAAAAATTCAATACGTTTCTACATTTATGTTTTTATTTTGTTAAGTCCATTGGTCTGGGCTGGTTGGTTGGGCCATTCGGCCCACGACTAGGTCTAGATACGGGTTCATCAGAAAGAAGTGGGCCTACTCATATACACATACATTCAAACTTTGAAGCTTCGTTCTCTCACTAAGGTTCAAACCTTGATAATGGTATAAAATTGGTGAAATAAAAAAACTTACCCGTTCAAAAAAAATTAATAAAGAAAAATCACAACACATAACATATATCTTTTAGAAAGTTATTCCCCGCCACTCAAAATGGTACCAAGATTTTGTGTATTCGATTCCTGCTGATACGTTTACAAGGGATACAAAGAAACATATAAATAAAAAATAGACAAAAGTAATCAAAGGTAAATGCTATCAAAGAAAGCCAAAGATTGAGGTACAAAAATAGACAGAGTAATAAAATGCAAATGCTAAAAGAAAGCCAAAGATTGAGGAGGAGTGACACATAATTTGGCTTGTTAAAATATTATGATTCGGGCTCAATCTAATTACACTATTTAAGCTTATTTTCATCTTAAAACAACACTTATTTACTTTCAACCTACAAATACAAAACTAACACAAGTGATGAAGTCTTACCAAGATATAAACAATAAGAACACTAATTTAATACCAAGAAAGCGTTACGTAATATTCTTACATCAAAGAGGAGGGCTAGTAAGGAGATTGCTAGAATTTTTTACTTTCTCTTAAAGGTGAAACATATAGGAAGAGGGATGTTGGACCATTCGAATTGACATCTATCTCCTTGAGAAGTCAACCCATCCACAAAACTTCACTCACGGTAGTGACCATTGCCCGATATTCGGCTTCCGTTGAGGAGCGAGAAACAACGAATTATGTCGCTGTTTTTCATAAGATCGAGGCGCCACCCAAGAGAAGAAGGTATCTGGTTCTGAATCATCTAGTATAAGAGCAACCAAGTTAATCAGAATCATAGTATGCAACTAGTTCGGTTCGTCCTTTCCTTGGGAAAATAATACCTTGGCCATGAGTGGCCTTAAGGTATCGCAAGGCCCGTTCGTGACATCCAAGTAGCTAGGTTTGTCATGGGTCCATGACAAATTGGCTTATGATGTTGACCGAGTATCTTATGTCTGATTGTCAGGTCTAGTAACCTGTAACTACAATAGCCTCCGAACCAAGCAACAATATTGATGGTGTAAACTTACGGTTCCTCTTCGCTAATATCTGCTTTTAAATTTTGGTCTATAGGAAATGAGTTAGGATGAAACCCTTCCATCCAGTTATCTTTTAGGATATCTAGAGTGTACTTTCTATGGCTAGGGACTAAGCCATTTGGTGTTCTTGCCACTCCGATGCTAAAGAAATAGTTTTAATATCCTAAGATCTTTGATGTTAAACTTCTCATCGAGACAAGATTTTACTTGTTGAATTGTTCCCACAACTATAACTCTTATGTTGCTGTTGGATATTTCAAACTTATTGTTGTTAAGCATAACCCTAAAAAACTAAAACACCCTATGGTTGGATTCAGTGGCGCAGCTTAGTGGAGACCGGGGGGGGGGGGGGGGGGCGACCGCCCCCTCGGTTTTTTACGTCCGTAGTGCTAATTTCTGCAGTTTTTGAAACTTTTTTATATATATTAAGGACCGCCAATTCGAGATTAGTTTCTGTGACTTTTCGCCTCCACAAACTCGTCGCCCAAGCTTCGCCAATGGTTGGATTCTATTCATTTACTCTAAAAGTTTTATAACTTAGCTCTTGAAGAGATGATCTAGGTAATGATTGGATCGGACCGTATGCGCGCTTCCACTGACCCGATTTGAAATTTAAAACTTGCATACAAATCCCAATAATATTATTAGACTCTAAAGATTACAAAATATACCTTTCCACTTTACATACCATCTCTTCTTTTTCATTTTCCTTCCGGTAATCATATGTTGACAAGTGCCCTATTTATAGGCTTTTTTCTTGTTTCCAACTAGATGTTGCGATCGGCGCGTTGCGCCGGATGTTGTTTGATTCTATATTTTTAAATCCCAGACGTGTTGTCGCGGGTGATGAAGCATTATATGAAGCGAGTAATACAATTTATCTGAAAAAATGATAACAATACAAACAATTAGAATTGAGATACAGATGAACACAACTCGACTAAACTCGTAAGACACTAAAAGCTACAACTTGAATGGGTTCTAAGCTCATTAAATGGCTGGAAAATAAAAGATATTGTTAATAATATTATAATCAATATCAAATTTAGTGATATTGTTAATCAACATACCAAAACTAAATCAAACTCTTACAAAACTGTATATATGACTTCCTATAGTTCATCTCTATCACAAACATAGAAGAACATTTAGCCAACTCTTTAAAATATCACCTACTTGAAGCAATCTGCAACTACTTGAAAGCAATCTGCAACTATAGTTCACTCCACCAAATGATGAGGGATATATGAGTTAGTATTTAATGGGTCAATATATGTGACTTAAAAAGAAGAAGCGCATATAGGCAAAAATGTTGTAAATTACTATGAAATAAGAGTAAATATACATATTAATATTGAGACGGGCCAAAGGAACAAAAATACAGTGAATTAATATTAAACATACCAAAATGAAGAAGTTGTAATCACCAAGACTGGAGTTACCGACTCTACAACAATCAAACATAATATTATTATCTTTGGTAGAAACAGTATGAATTAATGTTTTTGCTTTTACGGATCGTTTCCTTATTTGATTACTGGATTAGTTATTTGATCTTAGCATCATTAATATTTCTTTATTTGATGTATTATTTCTTATTATATTATTGTATTATTTCTTAAAAAAAGACCATATTCTAAAGAAACATACCAGAGGATAATGGAAACCCAAATTAAAGACCCATCTCGAAATATCAGCAAGCTGCAAGCAAAACACAAATCAAAACACATAAGGTGTTTCATTATTCTCTTTGACCACACAAATTTTAAACAAAGGAGGTCTAAGAAATTCAAATACCAATCGCCTATAGCGTGCAAACATTATGATTTATAAATATTAGGTGAACCAAATGCAATAAGAGAATAAGGTCAAATACCATACTTTATAGGGGTCACTGTTTTTAGTCAAATAAGATTACAACAAACCTATAGATTTCAAGATGTCTAAGTTGTATCACAAAATCTCCATATGTCTATGATCCGTTGAACACAAACGGCCTACAATTATAGTAAAAAAATAGCTTCATGCGATTAAAAGAATATCAAATATACCTCATTATTCAACCACCTCGCCTCCTCTTTTGCCATCCATTATTGGCCACAAACACTAATGTACACACCAATCCACCTGTAAATTAAGAAGATAAACTACAAAAAAAAAATGAAAGTAAAAGATACAAATGATATAAGCTAGAAAAACTAAACCAATTTTTTTATAAAAAAATACAATTGAGTAATAATTAAGGTGACGTTATAGGACTTTATGACTAAACATTTTTAGCCGTGGACCCACTTGCTAAAAATATAGTATAAAAAAATAAAAAAATATAGCCTTGCATTTGTTTTGCAACTTAAGTTCTTCCATTTAGACTTTACTGTGTTGGAAATTTTTGGTAAATGGAATGATACTTTGATCATTTTATAGAGTTCATACGCTAAATTTTGATAATACTTTTAAGTGGGAATAAAATCATTGGATAATCAGACAGATATGATTTGATGACAGAAACTGGATATTAGGCATAGAGGATGGATATATACACATATAGCTAAAATCATAAGTACCTCCATAGAAAATAAGTTTATCATGGAATAATTTCATTTCATGGCATATTATCTAAAGCAAATAACAATGCATGATTATAATTGCTAAAGAAGACCAATACAATAAAATAAAATAAAAAGAATGATGCATTATATATCCAATATCTAATTAAGTTCAATAGCAATCAACCTGTTAAAGAGGACGTTTACATGATTCTGGTACGGTTGAAAATATGATAGAAATTATCATCGGTGAATTAGAAAAGTAAAGCAACTCCAAATTAGTGACATCAAATAGATTTACCTATGAGTATGTTGTTTATATCTTAAAACATAATCATGGCATGAATATGTACCAACTGACCTGGAAATCCATCTGGATGTTTGATAGTTTCTTAATTGCCTGATAAAATATAAAAGCAAAGTGTTGAGGAACTCATAAACCAATCGTGCACCATATTCAATAGAAAATATGAGCTCAAATGCGTATAACATAATTAAAATGTGAAACTGTTACCTCCTTCTCTTATCACCATAGTTGTGTACAACTTTTGCTTTCCCCAAATCCAAAAGCAACCGAAACATGTGTGATCTCATGAATGTACATAGTGATGCAACCTAATGTTTCTTTTTCTTATAATTGATGTTTGTTATTTTATTTATATTTTTTTCCTTTATTAATGTATCTTGTAATGACAATATTTTTCTTTTCCAGTAAAGGCAACAAATTCACAACCGAGCCTAAAAAACCACAACACATAGCAGTCTATTGAGTCATAAAAGATACAAAACAACACCGAATTCATAATATGGAAGTGCCATAAGAGTCCTACCTTAAACCGAACCCAACACCGAACAAAGATCAATTCCCAAACCTGCAAAAAAATGAAAGAAAATTAAGGAGGAACAAAAGAAAGAAAAAAGAGGCTAAAAACATAGAGACATTTATACAAACACCTAGAGTGCAAACAATTATGACACACGCAATTAACAGATTATCGATGGAGAACACCAAAGCATCGACACATATCAGCCATAGCGAGATAATGACAAACCAAAGAACCAAATAATGGCAGTTCATGAGGTGCAATCACCCACTGAATCCTATTCCAAAATCTCTCATAGATCCACCTTTAATTGATGACAGAAACTGTTTTTTGTTGTTTGATTCCGTTAGTTTAAAGGATTAAACTAATTATCGAAGGCACAGAGTAGATTGAAGGCACATAAGACAAAAACGAAATTTATATACATAACCTTTATTGAGAGAAAGAAACCTGAAATTGATACCCTGTATAAGAAAATTAGTTCAGTTCAAATCCACACCAATATAAACCATATACTTACCTAAAAACGGCCGTAAAATTACTAACCCGTATGGACGAATAGGAGACGATCTACTGGTAGAAGAAGCGAACCTTTAAAGGGTTTGTAAATCTTCGATCCACGATCTCTCTCTCTATTTCTCTATCTGACATCTCCGATGAACGAACCTGATGATGAAGCAGATGAACGTTGGTCGTGTGGTGTGTGGTGTGGAAGAGGTCGGCGATCCAAGAAACTCCAAAATCAGATGTCTAGAGTTGGCGATGGTGAAAAGATGAGAGGAAGAAGGGGTTGAGTGTCTGATCAAAGGTTTCTCTCTGACATCGCCGATGAAGGAATCTCATGATGAAGCAGATGAAGAATGGTTGTAGGGTGTGAGAAAGCGTATGAATTGGGATAAAAGGACTATCCGAAGGGATGGAGGAGTTGGCGTACCAGGGAAGCTACATATATGAATATTATAATCAATGAAGCACTTGTACCAATATCAGACCCATGCTTTTGTTCCAAACCCATGGACCAAGCACTTGTACCAAACTGCATAAAATACTTGTAACTTGTGCATTAGGAATATAATAGTGAAGTTTATTTGACTTTGTGCATAAAATACTTGTAACTTGTGCATTAGGAATATAATAGTGAAGTTTATTTGATTTTGTAGTTGTATTTTGTTTAGGTTTTTAAATTTATAACTTATAAAATATGATATTTTATAAAACTTTAAATATACCTTCAAACTAAATATGTCTATCATAATATTTTTTTTATTAACCAAAAGAAAAAACATACACTAGTAAAAGGCTATAGTACAAAATTAAATACACCAGCAAAAACTAGTCCAACGACTCTATCTCCTGCTGATTCTCCAACGAGTAGTCTTCAATCCATAAGCTTTTGTTGGAGAAGATGAGGTCGTTTCTATCTTTCCAAAGTGCCTAACACATAGTTAAGAAAACCGAGTGATATTCATGTGCAAATCCAACAATAGTTAAAAACTTAAAATAGCCAAGTGAACAGACTCTCTGTGTTTATTTTTATATGCATTTTGATGTAAGTTTTGTTTAAACGAAGTTACACGTGATAATAATATACAAGTCGTCTATGCATCTATGTATAGGAAAACCGTTCGTAAATTTAAATAAAATAAATAGTTTTATTTTATGGTACGATTACAACAAACAAAATAACTCTAATCTATTACAATACAATGAAAAGAATCTACTCCTACTAATACGATTACAAGAAAAATGAGAAGATATTACATGGAAATAAAGTTACAATACAAATAACGAATAGTGATTACACGGAAATGAATTGAATAGAAACTACAATACAATAAAATAAATACAGTGACAAATTTATAATAAAAATAAAATATTTGAATGAAATAAAAATGATGACAGAAAGTTATAGAAAAGGTTTTGAGAAAATCTTTTGAAATAGTTTGAAAATCAAAGAAGGATTGTGAAATCCTTGGCGAAGGATTCGGGTCAAAACCCGGGTCCCTTAAAACAAATTCCGGGTCTACAGAAGAACCGTTTTGTTTCCCAGGGTACAATCGCCTAAACCGTATTGTACGGCCGGGATAACTTTAAGCTTGAAATTACCTTGAAGCTTAAGGAAATGAAGAACGGAGAGGAAGAGTTTGAGAGAAGGTATGAGGAAGAGAAGAGAGAATTCTGTGTGAATTCGGTGAATATTACCTCAACTAATGAGGCTGTATTTATAGTGGTGGGAATTCTTGTTGAGCACTCAAAAGTTAATTCATAGTCAAACTTTGCATTAAACGTCTTTAATGTAAATTGATTTCTAATTAACGTGGAATTACCTTAATTAGCTCAAAAATGCGTTTCCAGCTGTCAATCCGGAGGAACACGCGTTCTGCTCGAACAGCGGAGCCACGCAGGTCCGCTTGAACCTTCCGGCTGAACCACACAGGTTCCACCTGAACCGTTTCCGGTTCAACTGTTCAGCTTGAACCTTCCGGCTGAACTTCAACCGGATCACAGCTCTCACTTGTTCCGCTTGAACTTCAACCGGAACATTTTCCGGTTGAACTCAGTTCCACCTGAACTTCTCCGCCTGGTCTCCAACCGGACAAACTTCCGGTTGAACTCAAAAACAATAAGACGGCTCTCAATCAAGTGGCTCGTGGAGATGCGAGCGTGCGCCATCAAAGCGCCACATTGCGCCTCATACGCCCATGCCACGCGCGCGAGTTAGGGCACCCCTTAGGATCCAAGGGATGTGTCCTACTAGAGGAAACAATAGTTGGTAAGGTTCCCACCTTATAAACCACTTTTGGTTTCATCCCCCAACCAATGTGGGATGAGTTCTCATGCTATACTTTGCAATTTCTCTCTTATTTTCGCAGCTTTGACAGCTTCGAACCCTCAACTTTGAGGATCGATATTTCATTCATACGAGCTCGGATTTGGACGTGGTTTGATACGTTGGAAAACCCTCACAACATACTACGCAAACCTATAAAATACAGAGGCAACAACCTATATTATCTGTATTTTATTTTAGTCCAAAGTTGGTGAAAAACTCATTTTCATACTTAGTGAAAAAAACCATTTTTTCACTAGTTTTTCTCCCAAAATTACAACACTATGTACACGTCGTTGGAGCTGTATACGTAACCATAACCATAATATGAGGTGTGACTCACAAAAAGGTTTTGTTTAATTTAGAGTGTTTTGGGGAAACCAATGAAAGACAAAAAGAACTACTTTTATAATGAAAGGGCAAAGTTGTGGAAGAATTTGATGATGTGTAAATCATCTCTTAATAGTTTAACCTTACACACTAACGAAAAGACGAAAAAGAAAATTCTTATATAAAAAAAATGCAAAGTTGTCAAGAAAATTGATGATGTGGAAAATCTGCTTCGTATAATTCAAAATTTTTTTTTAACGGCAAATTTGGATCACTGACGGAGGCATTACCTACCCACCCGATCATCTACAATCCCCATCAGGAGGAAACTCACCATAGGTGAGAAAACCCCCTGGCCCAGCCTGTAACCCCCATTTATTTATTTTTTGTTACAAATGGGACTTGAACCCAAGACCTCCCATTACAATGTCTTGGGTACCTCCTCCTAACCACTTGGGCTAGAGATCATTTGAATTGTAATCTAAATTCTTATTTTTAATAAATCTGTTTTGTAAAATTTTAAGAAAATAATAAAATGAAATAAAATTTAAGAAAATAAAATATAAATTCTACTTTCGTTATGTTTGGTTAAGAAAAAGAATTAGAAGTGAAATTAGCATTAAGTTCCTCTAATTCTCTTAATAAAAGACTTTTAATATATTCTTTTAATTTGTGAAAAAAATCAATAGAAGAATTTAGGGTCTCCAATAACTCACTGTCATCACAACCCCACCCACCTCCACCATTCACCACCACCGATCGCTACTACCCTTCACGGAATGTCGAAACTAGAGGTGTAGCCGAGCGAGCCTAAGCCTTACACTACTTGAGCTTGACTGTTAGATATTCTAACGCTCGAGATTGTGTTCAGCTTGGTTCAAGAGTATTTTTTTTCTGATTGATATCACATCATTTACAAAACTTAAAGATTGGGATCGGTAAAACTTGAAATAATTTGCTGACAGGCTTAAACGAGCCAAAGTTCGGCTCAAGTTTGGTTTTATTAGACTTAAATGAGCCAAAGTTTGGGTCAAGTTTGATTTTGATAGAGCTTAAACAAGCCTCGGCTAGACTCGAGCTCTGTGAGATAGTGTATTCATATAAAAATTAGAATATTCAAACGGATATAACAAACATACAAAGCATATAATGGTAACATAAAAATCATTCATAACGCAAATAAATATGGAGAATGTACTTGAATTTACCATCCCGCCAGACGAGATCAACATAAATGAACTAAAAAACGTATATATATGAAGTTTCTAGAACAAGCTGTTATTTTTTATACTATATACAAAATTCTGTAAATGCCTTTTAATTGGTACTTTTATATTTTTTTTATTTATTTTCTTTTAGTTGTTTTTATTTTTATTTTCCAATTGTTTTATTTAATTTTGTCACAAGTTTTTCATTATATATATATATATTATTAATTTAAAGAAATAATATATATATATATATATATATTTTGGTGTTTATACCTTAAATTAATTGGTGTTTATGATAGAGTCGCTATAACTTTATGTGTTTCTCTTACGTGTTCTCCCCTCTATTTTTTAAAATGATTTATAAATAAAATCTCAAGTGTTTCTTAAATGTTCATAACCACCATTTCACAAACGCAAGCCTTATCTTGTTAAACAAGCTTTTATACATCCCATCTGATCTTGAGTAGCTCTAGAGCAACCCAGTTTATTTACATTTCTAGTTGTAATATGTCACTGGCCGTCATGGCTATTAGATTACTTTCAAACGTATTAAAGATAGAAAATCAGCTCTTAAAGATTTGTGTCACCTCTTAATTAAAGATTTGCCATGCTTATTTTCATTTCTATATTATAAAGTCTAGTGTGTAAATAGTTTATACCCTCACATTATATATATTATGTTCAACAGTATAGTATTGCATCAATTTTGTCAATGTGTAGGGGTTGGGTTGAGGATTCTACTAAACTAACATACTTAGAAAACAGTGTGTAAATAGATACCAAATGGCTTCTACCCTGATAATATGTACATGAATGTTTAATAAGGTGTTTACTTTTTAAAACCGATGATTCATGTCCATAGTTGACAAGTTGCATGCTAATTTGCCGTTCATGAGTGTTTAATAAGGTGTCTTCTTCTTAAATGAGTGTTTCCCTACAAAAAAAACTTACATAGAAAACACCAAATTCCCCTTTAGAATAATAAACGCACTTCAAAACATACTTTTTGAATCTACATCATTGTCTACTACGAGATTAGAACCCTCAATTATTTTTTGTTGAATGGTCAACACACACTCATTCCCAAGTTTTAAACATAAGTCTCCATCAAAGAAGACATTGCCTCTTAATTACCACTTGGCTACGACGCTGAATTACTTGAATTACTTGAAAAGAAACATCTTATTAGAGATTCTTATATTGTTATGTTATAAGCTCTTTGATATATATAATTTATTGAATCCCATTTCATTTTGGTGTTCTGAGTTCCTAACATTAGTTCCTTGTTGGGTGGTGGTGGTGGGGTATCTACTTTGCTTCTAACTTAATACAAAGCTACCCTACTCAAGAATTTGATTGAATCCTTATCTTTCATTGAGTGATCACAAGTGGAAAGAGATATAAATGGATGGATGGATTCAATATGATTTGTTCTTTTTGGATGTATGCATTCTTTTTTAGTGTGAACATGGTTCACACAAAGTTGAAAACAAAGAACCATAATGTGTGTTGGAGTGAAAGAAAGGAATGGAAAGATTCTCAAATGATTTGATGTATCCACATAAGCCATAATTATATGCTAGTGGAACCAAAACTTGATCCTTTCTCCACCTAAATTCCCAAGATGTATCATATATAGTTGTTTTCTTATAATTGGAACCCTCATATTTCATACATATATTATTTGAAGCGAATCAAAAATCGCTATTGTGAATCCTTGAAAAGTTCAATTTCATCATGCCAGATCGTGTAAGGTTATATGACAACAATTTTATTCCTGATTTGTTAAACTTAAAATCGGATATTGAATCGCCATTCGGAAAATAAAAAGTACTAATGTGCTAAATTTTATAGATGAAGAGTACTTGTTGTATATATATACATGTTTAAATCATTTCATAACTTATATAAAACTTTTGGGAATCAAATTCTTTATGTGGGCCAAGGATTAGGTTGAATGTGATGATGGATTTAGAATTATTTGGCATCTTGTAATGGGCATGCGTTCTAGAAAGTGTGATCCAAAGAAGAACCCTCGTATGCTCTTCCTATTGAAAATGCCATAATGAATAAAAAATATTAGTAGAATAAGAAATATGAGGTGAGATACTGAAAAACAAATATTTTATTGATTCTTTACGGGATTTATATTTTTTACTGGATTTATATTTTAAATTTAGTAAAAGAATATATAAATCCAACACAAAACAATAAGTAAATAAGTGTTTTTAATATTTTTAGACTAAGTACTACTTTTATTTGATCAGGTCTCTAATGCGTGAGCACTATACTTTATATCATAAGGGCAATTGCATATATCCCTAGCAAATTTTGAAAAATACATATATACCTAACTTAAAAATTCAATTGCATATATCTCTCCGCAAACTTTAAATATTGTATATATACCCAACCTAAAAATTCAATTGTATATATCCCTCTGCAAACTTTAAAAATTACATATATACTCATTTTAGTTTTTAGTTTAAAAAATAAATTATAAACTGACTATATTACCCTTAATATCTAAAATCTCATCAATTGTATACATACATTTTTATTCCAAATCATATAACTTGCAAGAGTGCCCATTTATTCTTGGGGCATTTGCATATCTCCTCTCTAAAGTTAAGAAATTGCGTATTTTCCCAAATCATTCTTTAAGAGCATTATACATTATGTATTAAAAACATATATTTTGAGAAAATATGCTATTTTTATCCAAAGTAGGGAGATATATACAATCCCCCTTTTATTCTTTTGCTTTTCTAGTAATCTCTTGTTTCTTTTTTTATTTTTTTTAATTTTTTTTGGGAGGGGGTTGTATTGCATATTTACCGAAAGCAAAAATACAAATCTCATATAGGTTTAACAAAATACAACTGCTTTACGAGATACTTTCACAAACTTACTTTGCTTTTTCCTCTACTTAGACCAGTTGAACCTATAGGTGATTACATTCTAATCCATAAAAAATAGGAGTAAAGATATGAATAAAATTAATTTATTTAACGGTAGTACTAAATCTTTTGCACATAAAGTTGACTACTCAAATTATATGTCCCGAGACATATACCAATGACTGAAGCAACGATTAATTTTATTATAATTTATTATTGTTTTAAACTATAACATATACTTCACACAACACTTCATTTAGGTGCTGTTTGTTTTTGAAGAGGTAAAATGTCTGCAGTCTGCGGACCACATCTGCAGACATCTGTATCAGAAGAGGTGGACTAAACCTCTGCAGTCTGTAAGAAGAAGAGTGTTTGTTTTTTAACTTATGCAGACTACTAAAATAAACTGAAATTTAAATAAATCATTTTTTAAACTTATACATAATTCAATCATTTTATTTCTTTCCGTATATTTTAGCAAACAATTGTTTTTTAAACAATTTTCTTTTAAATAAAATATCAAAAATATTTTATAAAAACTGTTCAAAAAATGTTTTTTAAACAGTTTAAAAACGTTTTTAAATAAATGTTTAAAAAGTTTTGTTTAATAATTGTTTGAAATATTTTTTCTTAAAATAATTGTTTAAAAACATTTTTTAAAAACAAAACTTTTTAAAAAACAAATTAAAAAAAACTAATTTAAAAAAAAACATTTTAAAATTTATTTTTTAAAATTAATTGTTTAAAATGTTTTTTTTTTACTTTTTTAAAAGACGATTTAAAAAAAGTGGTTAAAGAAGTTTCTTAAAAGTTTTTTAATATATTAAAAACTTTTAAAAAAGTTTTTTAGAAAAAGTTTTTTAAAAAGGACTTAATAAAATGCTTTTTTATAAAAGAATTAAAAAAAACTGTTTAAAAATGTTTTTTTAATGTAAAAACAGTTTAAAGAGAAGGTTAGAAGATGTTAGAAGATGTCAGAAGTGACTGGGTCACATCTGCACCAAGAAGAGCCTGCGCAGACAATTTTTAATGAAATGTCTTCGAGAAAACAAACAGTCTGCAGACCTAAATGTCTGCGCGTGGTCTGCGCGGCGCAGACAGAAGAGGACAGGAAGAGCTTTTGCAGAAAAACAAACACCACCTTAACGTTGCACAAGATATTTTGGTTGAAACTTTTTGTGTTTGTATGAAACTTTTTGTGTTTGTATAATGATAACGTAATGAATTAACTATAAATGTTGTTTTATTTGTGTTTGTTTAAGCTAGTAATAAAAAATACTAAGCATAAACAAAGGAAAAAAAAAGTTGAAAAAAAAGTAAAATATGAAGGAAAAAAAGTTGTTAGAAAAGCAAAGAAATAAATGAGTATGCTTGCAATTTATATGATTTAGAATAAAAGGATACAAATGCAATTGATGCTATTTGAGGAATTAATTGAATTTTTAGATTGGATATATATGAAATTTTTAAAAGTTTGCAGGAGCCCTAAATGTGACATAACTTCTTCATTTTTTAGTTCTTTGGTGTTTGGGATTGTTTTTTTAAACTTAAAAGTGTTTTAAAAAATATATATTTATTGATTTATTGTTTTTCAAAAGTAGTTTTTTAATGGGGTATTATGGTAATTGTACAATCAAAAATTCAAAAATACTTTAAAACCACGATTTTGTGGCTTTTTAAAATATTTTTCTATAACTCAAACATGTTTTGACCCTTTACAATAAGCCAATAAATAATTCTCAAACACCCTCTTATTTTTTCTATCAATACGCACACACATTTAGCACTAGAGTCGTTTAATATAACATTTAAGTTCAGTTATCGAGACTTTAACCGTTTTGCTTCTGATTTTACTATCGTTATACTGTCTTTTTGTATTTATGTTTTAGTTATATGGTGTTAAAGCAATTCAAATGTTTTTTTTTTACCAATCACATGAGTTGGTGGTGTAAGAAGTCTTATAAGATAACATTTAAGTTTTACGCTCGATAGTTTGAGCGTCCGACATTTAACTTTAATGTCATTATACAATTATTTTTTATTTCGTTTCTTTAGGTTCTGTTATGCCAATGCAATTATTAGATTGCATTATGCCAATGCATTTATTAGTGTAACCATGTTCTACAAAAATAAAAAGTAAAATAAATCACAAATTATGTTTCGAAGAAGCAAGGTTGCATTTAAATCACAAATTATATGTATTCCACCCGTTAACTCATTTAAAACAGGGACATAAAGTAAAGCTTTTCACACTGTATAAGGGCCAGTTCATGTACAAAAGGTTGGGGATTTGAAACAAAAGGTCAAGTTGAGAATCACTAGTTTATCTAATAGTGACATCAAATATAATGTGCACAAATTTAAATTACATAAATACGATAAAAGAAATTCATTAAATACCCGATAAAGACTAAAGGCCAATAAAACACCATCTTAATTCTTAAAAGATAAAAGGACACAAAAGGGATTTAATAAATCATCCCAAAGTCCAAAACCAAAATCAAAAATAAAATACGAATTTACCATACTACCCTGGAGCTCTGTGCTTGCCAAAAACTCATCACAGATCGCTCACAAATTACAAAATAAACTACCCTAGGAAATTACAATTATACCCTTTTATAATAATTCTAGATGGAGCCCCAATCTATCTCATACGACGGATGTTTTTCCAGCGAGGAGTAATTTTCCGACCACCCGTTATCATCGTCGGTGAACTCCGGGAACGTCAGATCCGACGACGGCGACGAGTTTCCCGATCCCCCATACCCTTCACTCTCGCACCCTTCCACCTTCACCGCCTCACGCGCCGACACGCTCCCCTTCTTCCCCGCCGCCGACGACCTCCGGCCACCGGACTTCTTCCCGCCGTCGACCGACTTCCCCTCCGCCAAACACTGACATATCGTCTGGAGTTTAGAAACAACGGACGAGTGCAACGGCGAGAAATCGGTGATCTGAGAGCCGGCGCCGGCGCCGGCGTGACGGAGCTGGGGGAAGTTGAGCCGCGCGTAGTCTCCACGCAGCTTGTACGCGGCTTTGTCGTAAGCCAGCGCGGCTTCCTCAGCCGAGTCGAATGTGCCGAGCCAGAGCCGAGTCCGGCTTTTCGGTAAACGGATCTCCGCGACCCATTTGCCCCAATGCCTTTGTCTCACTCCCCTGTAAAGCTTTGCGGGTTTTGGAGGCGATCCGGTTGTTGTCGATACGGGTACGGATACAGGATCCGGACCCGAGAAATTCAAGCTGTTTTGAGGCCATTGAGTGGGTAATTGTAGTTGGTTTTGGATCTGGTAAATTGGGGATTCGGTAAATTGGGTAAATTGGGTAAATTGGGTTGACCCGAATGAGGATCCGGGTTGGATCAAGTAATCCGGGTACAAACAAGGTTCTTGATATGTAGTGGAGGATGAAGGAAGGGGAAAAGACGAAGAAGGGTATGGACAAGAGGTGGTAGGGGTGGAAAACTGGAGGGTATTTTGGTAATTTGAAGATTCCATTGAAGCACTTTTGATAAAAGGTTCAAGTGCATCCATTAATTCACCACCAGCCATTGATGGCTGAAACCCATCATTCCAGAAATTCATAGCAGCTGAAGAAGCCATTTTGTTTTTAATATTGAAAAATAAAATGAAAAGTAAAATCAAAAATAAGAAAAGATGATTTCCAGGGAGAAAAAGACCAGGAAAATCAAGAAAAAGATGGGGTTTTTTTTTCAAATAACAAAAACCCTTTTCAAGAAAATAAAAAAGCAACCTTTAGGGAACAAAAATAATCCCAAAAAAGGTGTGATCTTGATCGAAAAGAAATAGAACCCAATTCAAAAAAGATGGATCTCTATTCTGAAAACACCAGACTCTCGTTAAAAAAAATTAAAAATCAAATCAAGTTTGCTTTTTTGTTCATAATAATCTTGAAAATCATGAAATACCCAGACAAATCAACAAACCCAAAACAGTTGTAATTTTTTTTGTAATTGAAAGACCAGATGATTTACAGAATGGGATACACAGAAGCGGGGAGATTAAGAGGGGGGGATTTAGAAAAATTTAGAAAAATTTAAAAAAATCAAGAAAATCAAGAAAGAAATCTTTAAAGTGTGTGTTTTTAGTGTGCGAAGAAGAAAAGAAAGAAGGAAGAAAGAGCTCTCAAGATCTCACTTTTTGGTTTGGGTTTTTGGAGAAGATGAAGTGGGTGTTCTTATAGGGGTGTGGATGGTGAAGATGAGTGATGAAACTAACCATGGTTAGGTTAATATGTGGTTTTGTTTTTGAAACTTTTTGTGATCAAACTGTGATAGGTCTATCAGGTGGGTGACGTGGCCGGTGAAACCGCGTTTAATGAATGACAATTGCCGGTAAAACCGGGACATCTGTCGGTTAAAGGTGGGGTCCGGTTTTGACTGCAAACCGTGTTCACATTTGGGTTTACTAAAATGGGGTTTGAGTGTGAGTTCGGAGAACGTAACTTTAAATACATGATAGTGAAAATTATTCGTTTTTATTTTTAATTTATATTCGTTTTTAAAGAAATACTTGTTTTATAAGTTATGATTCTAGCTTATTCATGAGATATTTGTGTAACAAAATATTTTGGATTTGTAAATAAATATGTGACACATTTCCTATCTTCTTTACTTAATTATAAAATTCTCACATATTTTTTTCAACTAAATTGGTTTACACTCCCCCTTCTTATGGCCTCGGGTCCGATCTTCACACTCCCCCTACTTTTATTATTCATATATTTTCCTCTTAAAGCGAGAGCGTTGCCATTTATTCTTCCGCCCCCCACCCATCCATCCATCAAATTCATTTATGTTCTTGGTCTCCCTTCGAATCCGGTAGGGGCCCCTCTTTAGAGCATTGAACGTGAACACACCCGTTTCATATTTAATATATTAAATAAACAATGTAGCCTTCCTGATTACCTGATTTGTTCTTTTCTTCGTAGATTATTGCGAATTTTTCCCTTTTTTTTCATTCTCCCTTGTGAATTATTTCAGTTTCTCTTTTACTTTTAACTTTATTTTGTTATTTATTTCGATTGTCGTGCTACTAAAATTAATAGTGTTCAGTGTCAATTTCTTTTTATATTTCATTAAAACTCGATGAAACTCTTTTGTGTGACACAAATTTTTTTATTCGTTTTTTATTTTAATGTTTATATATTAATTTTTTCTTTTAATGCATTATATGTTTTTAGATTATTTTTCCTTTTAAAGTTTTATATGTTTTCAGATTAACTTTATATTAGCTATGAAGATGTGTAATTGGTTTGAAACTATAAAATATTATATTTTCTTTCATTATTATTTTATATATCCGTGATATCGTCGTCTTAACACGCGATTTGAAAAGCTACCTGTTAACTACAACTTAAAATTTAAAATAAGGATATTAAATATATAACATAAACAAAATTACGCAATTACACTTGTATTGTATGTATGGAATCTTTTTAAGCAATCTATGACATTGCTAAAAGGGTCAAAATCGGGTAAATAACTCCTGTGTCTCACAGAAATATTTGTTAATTTTGTCTTGGAATTTTCAATTTGGTACAGGGGGGCTGCTTATTTCGCGAAATATGAGACAAGCCACGTGGTCTTTGCGCAGTCCTAGGATTAAGTCATGGTGAAGTCATTCACACATCTGCAAATTATTTATAGCCAAGTGGTCTCTATATGTATTTAAAGATGCAAGTTGTATGTCCTATTGATAAACCTTCTTTATAGAATCAATTTATCAAATTTTATTCTTATTTAGGTTTGAACCGTCATATTCGTGTTAAAGAAGTTTTGTTTCTTATTACTAGATTACAATTACAATTTATTTCTTTGTTAGTAGCACGATGTGGAGATTGGTGTCCAAATGGTGTAATGTTAAAACTATAAAAATATATCTAATTCAAAATTGAAATTGATTAATAATTTAATTTTAATGTTTTTCTTTTATGTTTGTATTTTTTGTGGTTGCTTGTCTATTGGGCTGGAGTTATCTGTCGGGCTATAAATGCTTATTACTGGGCTGAACATTCAATGGGCTGGAACTGGATCATGAACCGGATTGGATACTGGACCTGTTGTCGTATGTTGTAGCTTGACCCGGATGTTCAATTGGATTCAAGTTTAGTTTTGTAATCAATTGACAATCTGATTCAGGTTTAGTTCTGTAATCAATTGACAGTCTGATTCAGGTTTGATTGTGTTTGTATTAGAACTTGTTCGTGTATTCCTCTTATTCTAGTTTATAGAAATTCGAGTGTTCTTAATCCATGAAATATGACATGTAATTAACATGCCGGAAATGTACTCTTTCTCAACCAACGATCTAGTCCACATTCATAAATCGGTTAAGTGCATCTGAAGGAGGGCCAACGTGATTCTGTTGTTATCTAAAGCGGAGAATCAGAAATGAAGCTGCCTTTAAGGGCAGAAGACCATAAATGAGCATTAATATGAAGGAGATTAAGGGGCTGTTTGATTTGTCATGATCTGGTCCGCTCAGTGATAAACGTGTTTGTTTGGTCCAGAAAAGCTTCTCACCGAGTCAGTTTTTGTTGACCCACGCTTGAATTTTTACTAACCCATTCCGGTATATGAAACATTCTGATCAAGTCTGTTTTTTTACTGGAAATGCAAATAAGCCCAAAGTATCTTAGCTACCTTTGAATTAATAGTAGAGGTAGGGGTAAAGAAATAGATTAGAAAGATTGATGTAGTGTTAGCTTCATTAACAACTTGTAATGTTTCTGGCGTGTGCACAACTTCTTGCTGCTTCTTTGCTTTTAATATATTGTTTTTTAAAAAAAAAAAAACTAAGCTACAACCTAAATGCTATTATTCTTAAAAAATAAAACTTAAACGCTTAACTACTTAAAAAATAAACATCATATTTACTATACTATACCTTTGATAATGTTATATATGTATGCATAATTTATATGTTTATTTTCAACTAACATCTTTATACCCTTTTATAAGAAAACTTTTACGTGAAAACCAAATTAACATACAAGATGTGTCATACTTGTTATCGTATCCTATTTTTTTATTCGTTTATTTTGTATCGTTTAAGATTTCATTTCTAATTTATTAGATCTTACAATAAACTACAAATAGAATACAGAAGTGAGATCGTCACGGGATGAGGCATTCGGAAGAAAACAAAATTCTGAGTTTTTAATCTTGCATTATATAATTTTATGATATGCTGGCACAATTTAAGTTAGATTCTGCATGTACTTTAGTTTTTATAAAAAATGTGATCATAAAAGAAAACAAAACAACAATACCGCTGGTAAAGTTTTTGAGATTGTAAGATTGTTTTATACTTTTATTAAAAATTTGAATCAAATCAAGGTTAAGTTCAAACGAATTTGAATTCAAACTTCATATATATACTATACTGAGTATATATGACTAGACTTCGATTTTAACGAGACCATTTTTTAAATAAATATAATGATTTTTGTTTTATATACAGTTATACACTATACAATGACATAATAAATATCACCACACACATAATTTTAATATAGACAAGTACAACTAAACAATATATTAAGGTCCCATATATTAATATATGTATAAAATAATAGTTATTGAAGAGGTGCGGTAAGCCAAACTGGGCTTAACGCAAGCCCAGCCCAATAAAGTTTCTCTCGATATGCGGCCCAAACCTCGCACCAGGAAATAAGGCACAGTTCCCGATATGTTGTTGCGGGGATCAGCCGCGGGACTCACGACAAAGACCTCCGAATCTAGAAGGTCCACTGGGCCCCACAAAACCGTTAGGGTTGTTAGAAATTGTACTATAAATAGGCCAAGTACGATCTGACATTCCCATTCACTCACTCACTTTTGTACTGTTACATTCACACGATAGAATATACTTATTCTTCAGTTATATATGTGTAACGATATATATTTTTGCATGAGCTTGAGAAATTAATTTATCAACGTTGAGCGTAAGTTTTAGACATATAACTCGAAATCAGCCAAGCTGAAACTATGTATAGAAGTGGCTCAGTTTGTTACGTACCACTCGTTTATCTAAAATATAAAAGGATTTTTATAATCTTGTCTAGAAAATATATAACAGGCATCACTACCCCTCTGGCGCAATGTGCACTTCGCTAATGGGTGTCACGGTGGCTCATGCCACCGCCCTCACAAAGCCATTGCACCCACCCTAGTCCCTGAGAGCTTGTTATCTATTTACACCAGCATAAAATATAAAATATATAAAATATTAGGACATAATCAAGTAAAATAATGTTTTACTTAAAAAACGTTTAAAATATCCCTTTTATTGATTTTTTATGCTTGATTTAAAATACAACACAAAGAAATACAAATGAGGTAAAAAAAATATACAAATCCAATACAAATAATATAAATCTAATACAAAAAGTCAATAAAATTGATACTTTTATTGTTTTTAGGCAAAACACTCTTTTTAAAGATCTAAAGCTTAAAAATATTAACGACAATGTTCACAAAACTTTAGAATTTTAATATAGACAAGTACAACTAATTAAACATATAAATTTTAAGGTTTAATGAAAAGTTATATTTATATAAATTTATAAAGATTTTAAAACCAAGTTAAACATTGTTATATAATTACATATTTAAATTAATTTTGATATTAGTTGTTTATTCAGTTACTTTTTGTATTTAACTTGGTTCTGAAAACCCACACGTAACCGCGGGGACACGAAAGGCAAAATGTATCTTTGTCCTAAAGACGTAAAGAACAAAAAAAATATCGAAACAGCAAAAACACACAAAAAAACTGAATAGTGATTTAAGTGTCATTGTCGCAACATTATTAAAAAAACTGAATAGTTGTTTTACTAGTCGGGTACTATTCATCAAAACATTATTTTGTATTTTTGTAGATAGGGTATAATAAGTTAATAACATAAGGGTGGGGGGTATGTCTCGGCATACCCCCTCGGCAAATCTCGGCGACCATCGGCAATCCTTCGGCGACCATACCCCCCATGCGGCATCCTTATTTTCGGCAACCCCCTCTCCCACTTTCAGCGAATATTTGCCGAAGAAACAACCCATGTGGCATCCATTTCTTTTACCGTTACCCCCTCCAACTTGCCGAAGTATGCCTAAACATGTTTAGGCAACCATACCCACCACCAAAACATCATTTAGCATATTTTTTCTCTCTCCTCTTGGCACAACATGATTGGTTATTTTTATGATTAAGATGTTGCCTTAGGCAACCATACCCCCCACTCTAATGGAGAAAGACGACCTGAACCCGAACATAAAAGACTACTTACGAGTCAAACATAAACTTTACAAATAAAATTTATTATGAATTGCGTTTAATATGAGCTGAGTTTGAGCTCTCGCAAGTTAAACCAGTGGATTAGTGAAGCTTCACTAGTTCTTGAAAACCTTTTTTAAACGGGATTTTTTTTGTCCATCATAACTTCATAGGGTTCTGACAATATAAAAAGATAGAGTTTTATTTAACACTAAGATACCACTAACTCAGATACTAGAATCGATTGTTAAGTTAAAATTACGTGATTTGAGTGAAAAAGTTTTGGCTGCCTCCACCTTTATTTAGTAAAGCAAAAGGGTCATTTTAACTTTTAATACTTTTACTACTTGCATCAATATTGTAACATTAATTTATATGTTTATTTTTCTTTTATAATATGTATCGTTTTAAAAAATATACATATATGGTTATGATATCTTTATTTTTAACTACATTTTAATGCAAAATTTATAAAAATAAAAAAATAGAGACTTATCAAATATAAATAAAATTATTAATAAATTTGACATGACTTCGTTTTGCATAAAATTTATATCGAAATAATCACATCATAACCATATATTTACTATTTTACAAAGCATTACATGTTAAAAGTTACTAATTTAAAAACAATATGTATAACCGGTCATTTGTTCGAGTGAATTGGCGATGAGACTAAGACTCAGGACTGAGAGTTCACAAGTTCGATAAAAAAGACAATATATATAAATTAATGTTACATCAATTGGTCGAAAGTGATGTGCAAATAGAAAAAGTGTTAGGTAAATTGTAAAATCAAAACCGATGTTTTGGTTTGGTTGGATTCTTTAAACCTAAGCTAAGCTAACCATGGTTAAATTAATAGTGAACACCAGGAGCAAGCAGGCACAGATTACGGCTTTATAATAGGTCATCAAAATCATGTGCATGCCACGTGGGCTGTACATTCTTTCCACATACCATGGCGCTCGTTCATCCAACGATGTTGGACCTAAACTAAACCCATCTCTACTTTATAACATTTTTTTTCATTTCGCGTTATTCGTGTGACAATATAAAAATATTATAGAAACTAATTTAGTATGATATGATAATATGTCACGACATAAAATAATTTTGCAATGGAACAACATATTTTGAAGAGATTGGATATATCCCTCTAGTTTAAGAAAAAAAATTGTATATATTTTTAAAACACAAGTTTTTAATGTATATATAATACACATTAAGCATGATTTAAGAAAATATGTAATTTATCAAGTTTAGAGAGAGAAAAAATGCAAATGCCTCGTATCATATATGTAATAATCTTATTGGTTTCAGGTCTTTTTAGACAAAGGGAATCTTTTATTTAAGACTAAATTATGAAAATCCTTCTTTACGTATATTTGTAATTTCAAATATATTTTTTATATTGAAAAATGTCAATATCATCATTTATGTAATCAATCTGTTGGAGCTTTCATCGTTTAGCCTAACTTCTGTTTATTATTTCTGTTAGATCTACTTCACACGGATTATCAGTGTGTATATCATAAAGATTAAACTAGTTTGTAATATGATTAAAAAAATATTTTCATACATACCCCTACAAATTTGAAAAAATATTATATATACCCTTAACGTTTTTGCTTCTTGATAGCTTTTCAATTCGGTTCCACTGGCATTATATACCCCCTTAAGTCTAAGACGCTGTAATTGGTTTCTTGACGACATCGGCGAACCTAGGAGAGGATCCGAGGGTATAGTGACTCTTCAGTCAACCGGAGTTTATGTTAACCGGAAGGTTCGTTGAAGGAACTTTCTTAAAGTTTGACCTCTAAATCATATCTATCAAATCTCATGGAGTTTTTAAAGTGTGGAGAACACAGGGAATTAAGCAAAAATAGCATACTTGGAGTTTTCTCCGGCTGCAGTTGTGATGAATTCTCAAAAAAATGTGAAGAAAAATAAATAAATATGAAGACGTAGGCCCTATATATATATATATTTTTTATCCCTGTGTGTTACACGGATGAGTTAAAAAAACTATAAATACAATCATAATCTATGACAATTATGGATTTTTATAATTATATAAATATTTATCAGTAATTATAGGTGGGTCAGAGGTTTTACGATAGTGGGCATTTAGGCGATGGGTTTCCTCTGGGATGGATGTGCACCACAGAGAATCTTGGTTACTCGCACAGACGTACTGTGGTCGTAACATGTCGCAGGTAACGTTGTTTGTCATGATGAGACCCCCGAATAAAAAAAATCTAGTCACGGAAAATAAGAACTTTGTTTATTATATTGAAATGAAATACTTGGTGAATTTGGATTTAAACTTAATTAAAGTAAAAAAATTATATAATTAAATAGAATAAAATATTTTATATTACTTGTTTAAAAATATTTAATTAAAATATTATTATAAATAAAGTATTATAAGCATTATATATATTAAAGTAATAAAATATTAAAGTATATGTAATAAAATATAATATATATGCAATAAAATATTAACCTTAATATTAAAGTTTAGTATTTGAATAATTACTAATCTACATATAAAAAATTAATATTAGAATAATTACTTATTGAATAATTACTTATTAAAATTTTAAACTAAAAAACCTTAATATGAAAATTTTGTATTTGAATAATTATTTATTAAAATTTTGACTTAATCCAAAATTGTATGGTGATGACAATTGTCTTTTTTACTAATTAAAGTATCTCAAAACTTTTTATTTATTATATAGTATAGATATAGATAGATATATGTATATATATATATATATATATATTATTCTCTTTAATTACTTTTCAAGAGCAAGACTACACTTTGACTTTTTGTTTTTGAAAGTTTATTCAAGAACTAAGTCTAAGTTTAAATCCTTTTATGAAGTTAAGCTTTTATTTTTATATATATTGTTGCGGTTATATAATTAGGTTGTTCTGTGTTACTTATTTATTTATCATATTAATTACTTTGATAATTATTTAGAAATAGATCAAATCAAAATGTTTTTACAAGTGTTAGAATTGAAATAAAATTCAATGGTTTAAGGGTAAATATGCAATACTATAATTTGAGAAAATATATTGTTTATAATACAAATTTATACATGGATAAATATGAAATTTAAGAGTTTAAAATAATATGAGTAAAACAGGTATTTGTTAAGTTATTGGGTATATGATATATTCTAAGTTTGTAGGGGTATATATAAAATTCTCTTATTTTTTTTAATTATATTACAAACACGCCTAAATCTTTAAGATATATACACTAATAGTCCCTCTGAAATAGATATAACATAAATAATAAACGGATGTTAATACAGGGGATGAAAGTTGCAAATATTAAATAACAATAGTAATAATACATATATGAAACATAAAAAAAAAAAAAAACTAGAATCATTTCATGTTACAAGTTAGCAGACACTGATTGAGAAATTAGATAAGTAGCTCAACAAATAATAACAGTAATAGTACTAGAAGGTTATGGAATGTGGTAAGTCAACCAAATATATAAGAAGGTAAGTTTTTGGACATTAGTTACATGCAAATTCACGTATGTTAGAGGAATAATTAATTTGGAAGGATTATTAATGAAACTTTAGCGCGGATCAAACACTTAAAGTGAGGCTTGTTGATAGATAATTGATATGCTTTGTAAAACTGATTCATTAAACTGAGGAAATACAAGACTTTCAAACTTAAACAAACAAAGCAATAAACTCGGGCAACTCTCCAACGTTCCTCCAACGTGTGATTGACCCAGAAACCAAACTTCAGTAGCAAGGAATAGCTACGTGGCATACACATCAGCATGTACGTAGGAAATTAACCTCTTTCATTCCCTCCCTCAAACTTGACTTTGATCAAATCAAGTTTGGTCTTCAACGAACACATACCCATCTTGTCCCTCAGTCTTGCAAATGTAGCTCGACCCAACGGTTTGGTGAATATGTCAGCAACTTGTTCTCTTGTTCCGCAGTGTCTAATCTTGACTTCACCATCTTTGACCATGTCCCTCAGAAAATGGTATTTCACAGCAATATGTTTGCACTTTCCATGAAACACCAAATTTTTTGCTAGTTTTATGGAGGAGGTGTTGTCATAATACATCACAGGACTATCATCAATCTTTAACCCGAATTCTTCTAAGACTCTTTTCACCCAAATTACCTGACATGCACATACAGTGGCTGAGACATATTCGGCCTCAGTTGATGACAAGGCCACTGTTCCTTGCTTCTTTGATAACCAAGTTATTGCAGCTTTATCCCAAAGAAATACATAACCTGATGTGCTCTTCCTGGTTTCTTTATCACCTGCAAAATCACTATCAGCATAGATATCAAGTACCCCTTCTCCCTTCTTTGAGTACCAGATCCCAAAGTCCAGAGTGCCCTTCAGATATCTTAAGATCTTCTTTGCTGCATTGAGATGACTTTCACTAGGAGTGGCACAAAACCTGCTAATGAAATTCACTGCAAATTGAATGTCAGGTCTGGTAATTGTCATGTACATCAGGCAACCTACAATATGTTTAAACAAGGTGGGATTCACTCTTGTGGCATTAGCAGAGTAAAGATCACACCCTGGAGCCATTGGAATCATAGTAGGATTGCATTCAGCCATTCCAAATCTCTTCAACAATTCTTTAGCATACTTCTGTTGTGACATATGAATTCCCTCACTGTTTTGGACAACTTCAATGCCCAGAAAGAATCTCATCTTCCCCATATCAGTCATTTCGAATTCTTTCATCATAGATCTCTTAAACACTTATCATATCTTCATTATCTCCTGTATAGATCAAATCATCAACATAGATGTTAAGAAGTAAAGTATTACCAGCCTCATCCTTCTTAATGAACAAATTATGCTCATTATCACTTCTCTTGAACCCAGTTTCCAGAAAATAGCTTTCTATGCGATTAAACCAAGCTCTTGGAGCTTGTTTTAATCCATATAGAGCTTTGTGTAATCTGTAGACTAGATGCTCTTTTCCTTTCACAGTGTAGCCTTTTGGTTGTTGAACATACACTTCCTCTTCAAGCTTTCCATGAAGAAAAGCCGACTTGACATCCATCTGAAGTATATCCCATCCTTTGTATGCAGCATAAGCTATCATCATCCTGATGGTGTCTAATCTGGCCACAGGAGCATAAATTTCTTCGTAGTCAACTCCTTCCTCTTGGCAATATCCCTTGGCGACCAATCTGGCTTTATATTTCTCCACCTGCCCAAGCACATTCACTTTTGTTTTGTACAGCCACTTTACCCCAATGCATTTGGCTCCATCAGGGAGTTTGACAAGCTCCCAAGTGTTGTTCTTTTGAATAGCTTCAAGTTCTCTATCCATAGCTTTCCTCCAATGTTCAAGTTTCACAGCCTCTTCAAAGAATGTGGGATCATATGGTACTTCAACAGCAACATGAGCTTGGTTATCTTGATCTTGACTCAGGTTGGTCACATAGTCATTGAGATAGGCTGGGGTGCTTCTTTTTCTCCTACCCTCCCTCACTTCGGGAGCAGGTTGATCACTGCTAGAACTAGCAGTTGTCTCTTCTTGAACTTGAGGACTTTCTTCTTCAGGTACCACTGGTTCATCATCAGACAAAGTTTCATCATTCCAAGTTAGTTCATATTCAGGTGACTTACCTTGATTGTTGCTGGCCCAATTCCATGACTTGTTTTCCTCAAAGATTACATCATTACTAATGGTAACCTTCATGCTTTCTGGGTTCATCATTCTGTATGCCTTGGATTCTTCACTGAATCCAACAAGAACACAAGTAACACTCCTATCATCTAACTTCTTCCTCTTTTCCTTTGGGATATGAACATGCCCTATGCATCCCCAAATTCTGAAGTGACTCACCTTGGGCTTGACTCCCGTCCAAGCTTCTTGAGGGGTGATGTCATTCAGAGATTTGGTTGGACATCTATTTAGAACATAGAAGGTCCATACTACTGCCTCAGCCCACAAAGACTTAGGCATTTGCTTTGCAGTAATCATGGACAAAACCATGTTCATCACTGTCCTATTCTTCCTCTCTGCCACTCCATTCTGTTGAGGAGTGAAGCTAGTGGTCAGCTGTCTTTTTATGCCATGAGTTTTGCAGTAATCATTGAATTCATTTGAGGTGAATTCACCACCTCTGTCAGTTCTGAGCATCTTGACTTTGTCACCTGTCTCAACTTCTACCTTGCTTTTAAACATCTTAAAACAGTTAAGAGCTTCTGATTTCACATCAAGTAGATAAACCCAAGCCTTCCTACTGAAATCATCAATAAAGCTCAATACATACCTTTTTCCACTGTTTGAACAAGGTGTAATAGGTCCACAAATGTCTGAATGGATGAGTTCCAATCTTGCATTTGTCCTCCAGTTGCTGACCTTTGGGATGGGATTTCTGTGTTGCTTTCCAACACAGCAATCAGAGCATACTTCTTCCATGACTTTAAATTTTGGTAGATCTTCTAGCATCTGTTTTGACTGAAGTTTCTCCATGCCAGATTTGCTCAAATGGCCCAACCTTTCATGCCACAGTTTTGCCAAGTTGCTGTCATCAGTGAACATACAACTCTCAGCAAACTTGCCTTTGGGTAATTCTTGTTCAAGAATTGGAAACAACTTGTTATTGCTCATATTGCTTTCCATAATCAACCCTTTTTCTGGATGGAATATTTTGCAGACACCACTCTTGAATAAGAATGACAGACCTCTTTCCTGCAACTGACCAACACTTAACAAATTGTTCTTTAGTTCAGGAGCATAGTATGCTCCTTGCAATGTGTATGTGATCCCACACATTTTTACCTTTACATTGCCTTTTCCAATCACCTTAAGTCTGTTATCATTGCCCAATTTAACAGAATGAGAGAAACTTAAATCAAGTTGTGTAAACTTATCTTTGGAACCACACATATGATTAGAGCATCCGGAGTCTATAAACCAAAGTGATCCCTTGTCTCTTTCAGTGGAGATAACTGTGCAAGTGACATCATCAAGTGTGGCCATCAGCATCATCTCCTCATCTTGATTGAATTCCACATAGTTGTTTTCTTCCTTCCAAGTTGGGCATTCATATTGGAAATGCCCCAACTTATGACATTTGTAGCATTCAACAGTCTCCCTGTTGCCAAATTATCTTTCTCTTCTCTCTTCCTCTCGTGATCGTGTTTTGCTCTAATACCAATTGTTAGATAATTGATATGCTTTGTAAAACTGATTCATTAAACTGAGGAAATACAAGACTTTAAATAGGGAAAATACTCAAAGCAAATACTAAGCTAAACAATAGGAAATACGTTGAACAAACTTAAACAAACAAAGCAATAAACTCGGGCAACTCTCTAACGTTCCTCCAACGTGTGATTGACCCAGAAACCAAACTTCAGTAGCAAGGAATAGCTACGTGGCATACATATCAGCATGTACGTAGGAAATTAACCTCTTTCACTTGTCTCTTTAAATTTGGCTTTGAAAAGGCGTATAATTTAATTAATTGAGGATTTTCGGATGTTATTCTTCAGCACATGAGGTTCCCTATTCTTTGGAGAAGGTGGATGAATGAGTGTGTGAAATCTAGAAGGACTTCGGTGTTGGTTAATGATTCTCTCACAACGGATTTTAATGTCTCGTGTGGTATTAGACAGGCCCATCCTTTATTCCCGTTCTTTTTTACAACTATTATGGAAGCACTACATGTAGTTACATCCACAACCTTTTGCATTGGTACATTCAAGGGATCAATTTACCTATGACCGGCATATTTTCTCTCGTTTGTTCTTTGTTGATGATGCAATCTTTTTGGGAGGCTTCCTTGTCAAACATGGAAAACTTGGCTCGAATAATGCTTTGTTTCGAGCTTACTTCTAGAATGAAAGTCTACTTCAATAAAAATATTATTTTTGGTTAGGAATGGTTGTCTTAAAGAAATTTTTCTGGGACTCGATAGAAAAGGAAATATATTGTAGTGTTCCCAACAGAATCATTAAGAGCGATCTATGCGAGTCGATCGAATGGAATTGGAAGTCCATATCATGGGCCAATAACAATCAAAGGTTGATGTCGCGGTGTGATGCCTAATTTCAGAGGTTAAACTTTCGGGTGATGAAGAAAGATGGAGATGGTGAGCAGAGAATTTCCAAGAGTTTGAGGTTACAATTGTCAAGAAAAGGTTCTTGAGGATAACATTGAGTCGTTTTCCATAAAGCTCTCTTGATTGAAGTGGGTTCCGTTAAAGGTTAACGCATTTGCGTAACATGCAGATATTGATAGATTTCCTTTAAAAAAAGAGTGTTTTGTAGGGGTTGTATTGCTAAGACAGTCTCTTTTGTTGTTTTTGTGGTTAAAGAAGAAAGTTAGATTTGTTGATTTAGATTGGAGTACTCTTTAGATTGAGAGGCCCAATAGAGTTCTTATTGTAATTCTAGCATGTTACTAGTCGTTTTCCCCTTTGATATAATTTGACTGGCTGTTAAAGTTATATATTGAAACGTTTAATCAATGTTCATACATGCATGACTATGCCTTAACATAACATACTTATAAAATTTTTGAAAACTATTAATATTATTAAACATCATGTAATAATTGGTTACGGTTAAATCTAAATTGACAATTTTTCCAAAATTATTGTTGTCTATTTTAATATATTAAATAATAAATGTACGTTTTCTGAAGAAAAAAATATATTTAGTCATTATTTGAACGAAGTTGTATTTTTTTAGCGGATTAACAATCTTATCTTAATCTTAATAAAGCAATAAAACTGTTGCCACATTTCTTTATTTTAGAGGGTCCACATGTCAAACTCACAATCAATTACAAATTTAGTAAATCACCAATTAAGACTAATTATCAATTTTATTCAAATAAAACTTTTTACTTCAATAAATGACAATTTAATGTAAATTTGATAAATTTACTCAATAATTTGAGTATTTTTAAAAAATTAATCAACAATTTTTCATTTATAATAATTTTTTAATTTACTAAATTATTATTTAGTGTTTTATAAGAATTTTACGTCAATCATCATTTTTAAATCTCATTTGTTTTATTATTTATTTATTTAATATTATAACCTAAATTCAGCCCGTGTATTACATGGGTTACTAACCTAGTTAATAATAAAGGTTAATAAACCATCACATGGCCAAATTGCCATTTCATTAATAAGAAATAATATAAAAAATTGAAATAAAATCTTATGAGATATTTTCAATAAATATTTGACATTATACCATTCCTCTTTCTCACGATACCATATTTTTGTAATTCATCATTTTTAAACAAAATGTCAACTTTTGAAACTTTTAAACCTAATAATAATGCAATTAACGTAATGTTTTAGATTAATTGAGCTCTAATTTCCGTCAATTTTTTATTTGTAAGCTTTTCAAAACCTTAATTAAACTTATAAATGTGTTGTTTTATAATTTTTGTATGACTTTTATGCAAATAGACACCATCAAAATTAGTAAAACTAGAGTTGAAAATAAATGCAGATAAATAACTTATGAACTCAGTTTAGGTTCGTTATGCATTTAGATTCGGTTTCGGTTTGCTTCAATTCGGTTTACAATTTGATCAGTTTGAAACTAAATAATGAAACCCATAATTTTTTTACCCAAATCGACCCGTTTATTAATGAACGAGTCATTATCGTCACAAATATGATATATAAATTATTTAAGTTAAAAAATAAACAAAATTTTATGTTAGCAAAATTTACAGTTTGTTCCACACGATTCTAGATCGCTGATCTTCTTCTTAATGAGGTGGACGAGCGTTTTACGAAATCAAACTTCGAGTTGCCTAAGTTAAAGTTTCTTATGCATCTATGTTCTATTTATATTTCACTATGTACTAGATGAAAATATATCAGAAAAGAATTGAAGTAATTGTTTAAATGTTATTTTTTCTTAAAGTCTAACCCACTTATCGGATAACTATTAAAAGATTGATCATTTTAAACAATAAAACAAATATGTGAAATTTAGAATAAGTTAGAAAATAAGTGTCCCGTTCTAAAAAAACCTATCAAAAACTCTTTAGAAATACAAGCCCAACCCAATCCCAGTATTTTACACTCACGTAGGCCCAGCCCAGTTCATGATTTCATCAAACGTGCCCTACTGAGTTACTAAGTGTGAGAATTTCTAATTTTTATTTCTTGTGGATAAAGAAATTATTTATCAAAGTTGATGTTCTAAAAACTATTTATTGAAATGGATAAACAAAAGGATTTAAAAAACCTTGTGAGTTTGAGCTTGAATTTTATACACTAAATAAACAACTGGTACACCTATTAATGAAACGAAGGAAAATAATGACATTATATTTGTGTTCATTCGTTTATCTTCAACACAACAAGTAGCGATACAAAACCATAAACGGATGTGTTTTATTATTTGTGTTTAGTTGTTGAGAAAATAATGAAGAATGTTTAAATATAATTTAAAAATAAGGTAAACATGATTAATATTGTGGTTATAGAGAAACCCAGTGAGTTTACTAGAGAAAACCTAATTTCTACGGTCGTTTTGCCCAAAACGATCGTTTCAGGCAAAACGAGGTGACGTGTCGCGACGACGACAACCTTAAAATTCAGGGGCCTCTCTTTTCCACAAATTGTATTGAGGTCGTTTTGGGGTCGTGAGAAATAGGTGAATATATCAATTTGGTGAGTGAATATATCTACAGCCTTAATATTTTCTTTTAGGTTTACATATATGGAAAGTGTGAAATAAAATTTTTAATTAGTTTCAATAAGTTGTACTTTACTATATTTGTATAATTATATATGAATATAATTATTATAGAAAACAATAACTAAGGTTCTGTTTGTTTTTTTTATTTTTAAAAACCTCTGAATAGAGATTGCATCTAATTCGGTCAGACATATTCAGATGTAGAGCCGTTTTTTTTCCAGTTATTAAGAGGTTCTACATTTTAATAGCGTTTTAACCATTAAGACCTTTTAGAACATCTTAGAACCTCTTAACCCTAAAAAAAGTCATTCGTTCTCTGGCGACTAGAGCTCCGTCTCCCGGGACTAGGTTCCGTCTCTGGCGACTAGTTATCCGCCTCCGGCCACTACCTCTTAATGATTCAGTTTTCAGACATTTAAACCACCTCTTAACATTCAGAAGTGGTATTTAAATTCAGACATAAATCTCTTAGAAAAAAAACGGGGCCTACTTATACAATATATTAAAATAAAGAAAGAAAGTATAAAAACATATAATAAACATGTAGTTTTACGTGGTATAATATTTTTTATAGTACACTTCAAATGTATATTAAATATATGTATAGATCATAATTTATAGGTTGGATATATATTTAAATAGGAAGTTATTTATCTAAAAGAATTAAGAGTAAGAAGATAATCTTTTTTAAAAACACATTTTGATAACTACTTTTCTGGAGAGGTTCAAATAATAAGTTTGTTTTGGGTAAGAAAGATAAGAAAAGTTTTCAGCCATTGGATCTTGATCTAATAAAAAAGGAAGGAGGGGTATTTTAGTCTTAGCAACTTTTGTTGACTTTTTATCTACTTCCTCCATTTTCTTTAAACATTCATAACTTTCACATACGACATTATTTTTTTAAAAAAAATTACACCATAAAAACGAGCATTTTTTTTATCTTTAAAACGCATATAGTGTTGCTATATAAAAAATGAAAAAAAAAATTACTCTTTTGATTTTTGACACAGGTCATTGTGTCATTGTGTCAAAATGTTCAGATCATTGTGTCATTGTGTCAAAATGTTCAGATCATTGTGTCATTGTGTCGTCGTGTCAAAAGTATATATAGTGTTGCTATATATAAAATTAAATACTCTTTCGTTTTTTGGCACAATATAAAACAATGATCTGAACATTTTGACACATCATTGTGTCATTGTGTCATTGTGTCAAAATGTTCAGATCATTGTGTCATTGTGTCGTCGTGTCAAAAGTATATATAGTGTTGCTATATATAAAATTAATTACTCTTTCGGTTTTTGTCATCATATAAAACAATGATCTGAACATTTTGACACATCATTATGTCATTGTGTCAAAATGTTCAGATCATTGTGTCATTATGTCGTCGTGTCAAAAGTATATATATTGCTACTATATATAAAATCAAAAAATATTACTCTTTCGGTTTTTAACACCATATGACACAATAATCTGAACATTTTGACACAATATGACACAATGATCTGAATATTTTGACACAATGACACAATGATTTGAACATTTTGATACAATCGAAAGAGTAGAATTTTTTTAATTTTTTATATAGCAACACTATACGCATTTTAAAAATAAAAAAACGCTCGTTTTTATGGTGTAACTTTTTTTGAAAAATAATGTCGTACCTAAAAGTTATGAAGGTTTAAAAAATGAGGGGAATTTGATAAAAAGTCAAAAATAACCTTCTATCTTTGATTTTCTTTAGTTTTTTTCTCTCTAATTTACCCAGGAAAATTTTAAGCCATAGATCTTCATTTAATTGAAAATCTAATGGCTATGATTCCTTCTTATCCTTCTTATCCAAACTAAACTTCTCACAATAACTTCACCCCTACTTTTCTATCTATACCTATTTGGTAATAAGTTTTGTAACTACATTAGTTTGGCAAAAAGGACACAAATTTATAACAGCCTATGAACCTAACATGAAATATGAAGGCTAGAGTTTAGTCAAAACAACTTCGGGCTAAGTCGAGGAGTATGTTTAACTAAACAAGATGGAATTTAGTGATGTTTTATCCCCATCTAAGTTGTGCAAATTTAGATCCCACAAAGTTGGTAATAGGTGAAAGTTTCTGGTGTGTTTACCATTCAAAAAATTAAATAAGATGAATTCACATGTAGTTGTTCTAGTGATAGAGGCTTATGCGGTGTGGATGCATATGTGTTTACTATGATGACACAACTCACTGCAAGCCACTAGGTCCACAACGCAAGTGCGGGACCAGACTACTTGGGACATAGATGCAAGGGCACGAGTGGCGTAGAACGATAGCTTGGTTGTGCGGTTTTGAGTATCACGTGCGAACTGGGTGTGCTAGTCATGGCAGATCCGCATGTGCAGACTGAGCAACGTGCGCAGATCAAGATGACATCTAGGACTTTGCTATGAAGCAAATGAGCTTCAGGCATGGACCACGTGTGCATAGATCCATATGGCATTATTCATGTTTAGATGAACTCTAGGTGAGTGTGGCGTGCGCGTGAAATGGATGGTCTAGAGGATTAGAAGCATGTGTGTATCCGACTCACGCGGATGTTATATGGAAGTCAGTCCTTGCATGCGCGTCCAGAGCCAACGTCTGATACCGTCTCCTACTACTTGTCGACTACGAGTGTTAGACTATTTCAACTCGTCATGAATGAATATGGGAGTTTCTAGTCAATCCACTTAAATCCATTAAAAATCAATTTTATTAAGACAATAAGTTTTACTGTATTATAATACATTTGAGGATGACAATTGTGTCATTTACTTAAAATTTAAGCGTTTAAAAGAGCAAAATAGTCTTTGTCCATTATGTTATTAAATACAAAAAAGTGACCGAATAAGTAACTAATAGCGAAATTAACTTAGAGATGTAACAATGTTTAAATAAATGTTGAAAATCATGTTTGTTTTTTATAAATACAAGCTTTACTATTAGCGCGTTGTGGCTAGAACAACCGGGTGTCATGCTGTGAGATCGAAGATGTGAAAAAACTCAATGCTAATCGAAGGTCGGCCGGAAGCATTTTAATAACAATAAGAAAGCACATACAACCAGAAAATGTATAACACTGACCAACAACGATAATTACACCAACATAACAAAAGCGTGTAAGTTTCATTCTTAATGCAACGGAATAACGACTACCACACAAAATTAAGCGAAAACAACCCATAGAGGTATAAAATTAAACCAAATCACGACCATCTAAACTGGTACTATGAACGACAGAACAGCAGGCCTCGGCCGAAGCTAAGTTTTTCCGCAGATGCATACGCGAAGAAGCCATACGCAACAAACAAACCAAAGCAAACCACCAGTCCCAAAAAAGAAAACTATTGCCAATAACCAAAACCAGTATAAACAGTAAGAAACCACCCAAAAATGGATGCAAAATCAGGATGTACCAACCCACTTACCCACCTAGTAGGCATGCCCTTTAAGAATTTTTCAACACCTGCAAAATACAACGCAGTGTGTAAGCACAAAAGCCAATAAACAGATATAAAACATAAAATAAATAAACTGATAACAACTTAAAACAGACCAACATTTAAATTCTATGACTCTAAACCAAAACAGCAAAACGCATAAGAAAAATCCTATCAGACAGCAAACTAAAAAGCAACGAAACCACACCGATGAGGTCAGCCGCACAATGGTTTAACAACAGCACAGTGGGCAAACTGACAAAATTTTAAAACTGCTCGAATTGCAACTGATCCTTGATTTCCAGACGCTAACCAAAAAAAAAAAAAACAGGATACCACGGACCATTCGATTCTGTCATACATCAGCTAAAAGGAAGAAAAGAAACTTTTAAAATGGCATATAAAGATGATCCACAACCAATACACTTTATTTTCTACACATTGTATTTGAAACAAATTAAAATGGTTGTTTTTTATCCGTGGCTAATCCATTTACAGTGACCAAATTATTCGAAATCAATGAAAAGGAAGAAACCAAACTTTTCAAACGATCAAGCCATTAATTTCTTCAAGATCTATAGACAACATTTCAAGAAAACTGATCGCAAATATTTCAAAAAAAGAATTCTATAGATTTCAAAATTGAAAACAACATTCCTGAAGTTCCAGTCTCAATCAAATGAGATTTATCTTTTAGCAAAGTATACAAATTTTATAATTTACCTTTCATGGATGCATCATCTTTAAAGCTTTTAGAACCCTCTTCGGCTTAACACGGTGACAAGTCTTGATGCTTTGTTGACGCCTCACAAACAGTAAAAAAATTATATCATAAGTCCAAAAAATTAAACCAATTAAATGAGCAATAAAAGAATACACAGTCCAGATTTTGAAACAAAAAGCAACAATTTTAATTGAAATATCCAATATTTTTCAATTAAGAAAGAAAGTTTTAAAGAATATAAAGCTTTTAAAAAAAAACTTGTATAACATATTGCCTAATCAATTAATCAACCAATCTAATATAAAACAGAATGGGACCCTATTAAAGCATGTATTAGGAATATAACATCACAATAAAAGACAATTAGAAAAACACATTAATTGAAGTAAGGACGTGATTATCTTTATTGGCTTACAAAACTATATCATCTCCAAATCCATAGCGAGTAATCTACACAAAAGCAAACATGATAACATAGTCAAACTCTATCAAAGAATTACACAAAGGTAATAATCAAACCAAAAATATCCAAACCATAAAGAACGAATCCAAATTATATTTGGTTTGGAGTAAACTTTGCATGATACCTCATGTCCACTTTTTCCTCCAAATTTGTAAGCTAAATAGGGTGAAGTATGGTAAGTATAATCTTTATAATACATATGTACACTTGTGCTAAAAGGGCATTTACATATACTGTTTTTAATTATTACTATGTTAAGATCAATTATTTGTGATATGCTCACCTGTAAAACAGACAGAGAAGAGTTATAACTATTCAAATGAAATAAAAGTCAATCAGTAGGCCAATCAGATTGATATACACTAAAAGATATAATACTTGAAGACACCATTATATTGTCAACACGGCTCGGTTCCTTACTGGATCATCACAACCACAAAATCAAGGCTCAGACCAAAGTCATCACAGCCTTAGTAAACGTTGTTCAAAGCATCAGTCATTATCAGATGATCACAGCAAAGTAAAGGGAAAATTGTAAGGGTCAAAATTGCCAAACTGAGAATTGCAAAAGAAAGTAGGCTCAGATTAGGGCTGTGGAAACCCTAAATTAAATCATCATAGCCACGGGCTCAAACCCTAATGACCATTCTAGACGAAACATCTAAAGCTTTTTAAGCTTCAATAATTATCAAGTAGATTTCTGATCTAAGATTCTAGATCATCGGGTTACCAAGACAGCCGCCTCAAAAACCACCTCCGCTGTTCAATGTCACAGACGGAGCAATGACGGGGCAACCATAACACCATAACAGGAGCAAAAATCGAATAAAACAGAGGACGTCACCCTCAACAACAGTATATACCATAGATCCATTACTGAAAACCATATAACATAGCACATCGCGTCCATAACAGTCATAAACCATTAAAAAAACAAAACAGAGGCTCCGATCGCTTATAAACCGACGACGACTGCGAAAAAAACCGCGCTGCCGCCGACAATATCATCGCGAAGTCGGTATCTACCACCGGCAAGAGGCGGCGAACAAATTTCTTAGAGAGAGAAAGAAACTTATCATGTTTCTTAAAGTGAGAAAGAGAATGGCCAGGCGAAGCAGCCACAACCGCTTCAACACCCTAGGCGGAGCAAACCGACCGCAAACCATCACGTACCTCAGATTTGGGCATCGATGGCTGTAACCGTCGCACCGTTACCGGAGGCTACCATCAATGGTTCTTCCACGTCTATAGAACGACATCTGAATAACAAACAGAACTGGCCATGCTCTTAAAATCATTCGCCGGTAAGCGATCGTCTTCTTTCTTAGAGAGAGAAAGAAATCGTTGAGAGAGAGCATGGATATTGCGTAAAGAAAGGGAGAAGCAAAGATACTGGGTACAGAAAGAGAAAGATTTGGCCTATATCTTACGCCACCCACCAATACCCAATCTTATTGGTTGTATCCCATGGATCTCAACTTGTGAATGTGCTTTTAAGGTTGTAATGGATGCATAATGAGTTGTATAATAGTTGATAGTGCTTTTGAGGTTGTAATGGATGCATAATGAGTTGAACAATAGTTGATAAATGTTATATTGTGTAATAAAATTTTCATTAAACATTCAAGTCAATATGATATTTCACCAATTAATTGTTAAAAAGTTTTACCAATGTGTGTATATGTGTTAGTGTGTCACGTCCCGCTTAAATTCAAGTCTTAAGTATCGGGATTCTAGAAAATTCCAAGCATCTCCACATTCTTCTTCCTTGGTAGAATCTAGAAAAGTCCATAAAAATATCATGGATATTACCGATAGATAAATCTAGAAAACTCTTTGTAAACATCAAGATAGTTTGATTAGAATTTTCTAGATTAAGTCTAGAATAATCAAGATTATTCCTATGACTAGTATAAATAGGTGGATGTGGTCATTTTGCAAACCACCTCACAATACCACCTCAAAACTTGTAACCAAAGCTTTCTATTCTAAAGAACTCGTCATACAAAGCGTCCCTTTGTGTAAAAACAATCTTGAATTCATTTCCTAGTCGTTTGAATCATCGTTTTCGTGTTGGTTAAGGCTGATCTTAGTAAGGAACCAAGAGTCGCACGAGAGTTGAAAAATTACTCCGTGACATTATGGCTCATTTCTAAATACTTGAGTTTCGGGAGTATCAATAACACAATTTGGAGAGAAACCTATACTCATTTCTAAATACTTGAGTTTTGGGAGTACCAATAACACAATTTGGAGAGAAACCTATAATGAGTACTCTCTGTTTGGTTCATTCCATCACCACATTCTTCGACTTCCTTTTCACAAAATTTCTTAACATCTAAATGACCCTGTGGTATCTAGGGTGCGAGTGTCGTCTTCCCGATGTTATACTTTGGGAGACAGACTATATGACATGTCATTGACTCCTTGACATGTCGGTGACAGGTCGTGTGAAGAAATAAGTTGCAGGTTGCGATTTGCTTTATTCTTTGAAGAAGACGTGGTGTTGATGAAAGAAAAAAAAATCATTTTGTGAGTTTTGTTCGCCGGCATGAAGGACCAAAAAAAAGAGAAGACGACTTCTTTTTTATTCAACCTTGCTATATTTTCAAAGCATGTCCTCAAGTTTTGATACTTATAGTTCAGCCCCTGAAATTTGAGGTCATATTTATTTCAAGTTTGGGTTATTAACACTTTAGTCTGTGAAGTTTGAGTTTAGATTTTTTTTTTAATCTGAAGTTCGTAAACTCGTTCAACCGATACCCAGTATGACCTAACAATAAAGTGTGGTGTGATATCCCGCCTCGTGGGACTTTTTATGAGAGAAGATTACCCTGAGCTTCAGGTCGGTTTGCTTAGTGTACTATGTATATATTTTTTCTTTTTAGTTGCAAACTTTAACCATTTTATACATTGCATCTGAGGCTACATGGTTTCATAGGCCATTACATGAGGGTGTTATATGTGAAAAATACTAAAACCTCGCTCTTTTTATATTGATTATTTCCTCCCCCCCCCCCCCCCTCCCCCTCCCCCATTTGTTCCTCCACTACACCACCTTGTTCTCGTAACCTCCATCCACCACGTGTCAAAAATATTCTCAAAGAAAGGGGGTTATAAATATCAATAGCCTTATTTATTAATTTAGTGTACTTCATTTATGTTTATAAGAAAACTGTGGAATTATTTCATACACTATATTAATTAAGGAGTCATATGTGACACACGACCAGACATCCCAAGCAAATCAATTCATGTAAGTTAGTATAACATTTGTTACTAAATCTTTAATCTTTAATCCTAATAAAGCACTAAAATGAGTGTCATATGTCTTATTTCTAAGAGGTCCACATCAGTATTGCCACATGTCAAAACCACATTCAAGTATCAATTTATTAGATTATCAATTAAGTAGAATTACAAATTTTGTCAAAACTAAATTTCCATTTAATAAATTTGACTATTTTAACCCGTGTAATATACGGGTTACCAATCTAGTTATAATATATATAATAAAAGTATTGAATATTAAATAAAAAAGAATAAAAAAAAAGTGAATTGGGGGAACCGGTCACTTTTGTTGATGGATCTTGGACGTGAGATATACATTTTCAGTTAAGGAATGATTTTTAATTTTTATTTCTATATACAAGTTGAAATCCATATTTAAAAGAGTAAATTACAAAGAAGGTCCTTTATGTTTTACTTAAATTTCGGATTAGGTCCTTTAACTAAACTTGTTACACCAGACATCCTTTATGTTTTATATTTGTTTCAGAGAAAGTCCTTTAACACTAACGGAGTTAAAATCATCCGTTAAATCAAGGACATTTTCGTAATTTCACAATATCTTTTTAATAAAACCCTTATATTAAAAAAGAAATCAGCCCTATAAGAAGCACATTCGCTACCGCTCTTCACCTTTCCTTCACTCACCGGAAAAATCACCGGCGGTAAATCTTCAACACAAACATGGTAAATGCACATATTTCACCGATCGGTGAGAGTTTTCAGATGAAGACTCCACAAAACACATTAGCGTCCGCCGCCGCCGGCGGTAGATCCGGTGCAAACAGGAGTAATAGCTTCTGTATTCAGATCTATTTAGATTTTAGACAGTTCATGTTCAAAATGGGTAAAAAGATGATCTTTTCACTTAGAGATTTGAATTAAAGTTCACATATAAAATGGAAACTAATATACTGTGAAGATTGAGATTAAAGCGTCCGATTATCACAGAGATGAGATAATTTATGACATAAATCTTCTGCTACCTCTAACCCTAGGCTACTTCCGACAACCTCTTCCGTCGATCCTTGCCGGAATATCGAGATTCGCCGGAGAAATTAATGTGTGAATACGCGTTTCGCCGGAGTACAAATTTGATATGAGTGAAAATCTGGTTGGGATTCGAGAAGAAGGGCTGATTTTGTAGGGTGACCGACTAACTCATAACCCGAATCAACCAACCAAAGATTTGAGATTGAGTATGGGTTTAATGTAGGAGATGGTAGGGTGATTTAAAGGTGGTGATGTGATTCCGAAGGCAATGATGGTTGTTTCCTCTGGTTTAATTTTTTATTTTTAATTGTTATTTATTGGTGGTATTTTGTTAGTTATAGGGATAATTTATATTTTAAGTGTTTTATTAAAAAGGTGTTGTAAAATTACGAAAATGTCCCTGACTTAACAGATGATTTTAACTCCGTTAGTGATAAAGGACTTTCTCTGAAACAAATATAAAACATAAAGGATGTCTGGTGTAACAAGTTTAGTTAAAGGACCTAATCCGAAATTTAAATAAAACATAAAGGACCTTCTTTGTAATTTACTCTATTTAAAAAGAACATATCTAATATCCAAAAATGTTCAACTAGTTTACTTTATATCTTAGTAATCTTACTACCTTACTACATAATATCTATTTATATTACTAGAGAGATTAATATAAAGGAAAAAATCACATTGTCGTTGCAACGGGCAGATGTGTGCTATATTAATGCTAATTCTTTTCATGGTAACTCACATTCATGGTTAGACCGGCCAAGAAAGCGAAGTTTACATTAACTTTCAACTTACGGGGATCAAATCAAGTTAATACAACACAACCCACACATATGTCTTTTTTATTCTTATAACACTTAGCTTAGTACAAAAGGCTTTAACAATTATATTATACCATTATAATGATTTTAAGATGCTATGAATAGTAACCGTCCCCGTGTAGGTGAATATTCCGTGAGGCCCAAGGTTGGTTCAAACTGGGACCTTTTAGAATATCTTAGGGGATAACTCTGATTTGGTATTGACCGGCGAGGGTCTGAATGAGAAAATGAGATCTATCGGCTTTATAACCTTAGTTGAGGATATTTGTGGGTTTTAGCTTAGTTTTAAATCATTGTCTTGTCACTAATTTTGTTTGGTTTTAGCCTCTAGTAAAAGAATGAATAGTTCCAAACTGTTACTCAGTCTTCTTGAGAGTCCAATTGTCAACTAAACTAGATAGGGTACTAGATAGGGTAGGGAATGAAGAATGACACATGAAAAAAAAACGAAAGAAAAAGAAAAACTTAAGTTGTACCTGAATGCCCCCATCAGTCACTAACTTGTATCATGACCATGACAATTGCAAAGATATGCATAACATATGTATCATGACCATGGCAATTGCAAAGATATGTATCACATATAAAAGACTTTGTTAGCAACCAACAAATCAAATGATATAACTACAACCATCAACAAATGAAATATGTTCAATTTTCAAACAAGTAAGCTAAGTCAAATTTTCAAACAAGTAAGCTAGCTCCTAGTCCTTTACCACCTCTAGCCATCACACCAATAATCTTGAAGAATCATTGTAGCTTTTTCCTTTATAAGTGAGTCTTCATGCAGTTGCAACCCCTGGATCCTTACATAGCGTCCTCAAGCGTTATCTCGACAACATATGGCTTCACCACCGCTACCCCTTTATGACGAACTCGATGGGTTGAAGCATAGCTTTAATATATCTTCAAGCACATTCAATGTGGCTCGAAGGACATTGCTATCGATTGATAATAGGAGATCACATAGGGGCGGGATGTAGCCGTGTATCACAACCATACACCTGCAAACGTTATAAGATAGTCAAAATTGGGAGTTGAGAAGATGGGTGGAGGAGAGTTCTTTTATGAAGAAGAAAAAAGCAACATACTTGATCAGTTCACTGCTTCCTCCGCCAACGATGTTGCAGATGCTCAGAAGCCCATGAAAGAAAACCTCAAAAGACGAATGCCTGCCAACATTAAAAAAAAATCCCACTTTAGAGATTATACTTACTATAGTATAGAGACTACTTGGTTGGTATTTTATTATACATGAAACTTACTTGAGCATCTTGACCATATCCCCACATAGATCGGCATCAAGAAAGGCCTGAATGTGACAGCTTTTTTCACGGGAAAGGTTGTGTAGCGACTTACTAGCATCAGTCAATATCTCGACATCCTTAGAACGAGCAAGATACCCGAGCGCAGGTAATGCTGCTCGGGTCTGCTCAAATGGTATTGCACGCTTGCCACCACATAGGTTTGAAATCGTTGCTGCAACATGGGTCAACATCGAGAACTTCGAGCTCCTGTTGACCTGCAATGCCAGATATGTTACAGCTTGATGGGAGAGTAGCGGATCCCGACACTCGATTGACTAACATGCTATGTTACTAATAGCACACACTGACTGCTCACGCACTTTCTCATCGGTTGAAGCGGGGAGGTTGACTAGGAACGGGACAACCCCGTGATCGACAAGGGCTTTTGTGCCCAAAATTATAGATAATCTTTCTTGTATCAAATATGGTCCAATCCAGTGGTTTGGGCACAAGAGCCCTTGTCGATCACGGGGTTGTCCCGTTCCTAGTCAACCCCCCCCCCCCCCCGCGCTTCAACCGATGAGAAAGTGTGTGAGCAGTCAGTGTGTGATATTAGTAACATAGCATGTTATTCAACCGAGTGTCGAAATCCGCTAATCTCCCATTAAGCTGTAACATATCTGACATTGCAGGTCAACAAGAGCTCTAAGCTCTCGATGTTAACCCGTGTTGCAGCAACGATTTCAAACCTATGTGGTGGCAAGTTTGCAGCACCATTTGAGCAGACCCGAACAACATTACATGCGCTCGGGTATCTTGCTCGTTCTGAAGATGTCGAGATATTGGCTGATGCTGGTAAGTCGCTACACAACCTCTCCCGTAGAAAAAGCGGTCACATTCAGGCCTTTCTTGATGTCAGCCTATGAGAGGATATGGCCAAGATGCTTAAGTAAGTTTCATGTATAATAAAATACCAATCCTACGAGTCGGGAGACCACACCACACTCTATCACTTTTTGTATAGGTTCACCGCGGTCTGCGAAATAAAGTTAGTTTAGTTGCCAATAGAGAGCAATTCATTAAATGAGAAAAGAAAACAAACAAACCAAAATACACTATACATACCACGAGAAATCAATTTCAGAATCTGAGTCGTGGACTCAAGCTACAACTCGGAGTCTTCTGACAAGACCCCTTCGACGATTGATGGAAGGTTGTCTAACTATAAAGATTATAAAAAATGTTAGTTTTCAAATTGGGCAAATATATATTGCTTCTAGCTTTTTTATATCCAACCGTTTTATTACTACAAAACAAAACTTGACAAAGATTTCTTAAAAAAATGACATTTGTGAAAGGAAAAATGACATTTGTGATTTCGAAAAGTATCCTACTTCAGGGGGTAAAGTTGACAAACTGCCAAACTTAAACTTCAGGGACTGGTTTGTAAATATACAAACCTGAGAGACTGGTTTATAAATATACAAACCTGAGAGTCTGGTTTGTAAATATTAAAACCACAAGGGGCAGATTTGCAAAATAACTAAACTTGAGGGACCTAACCTGTAAATATGACAAACTTTGAGGTTTCTTTTGAAACCTTACCTAGTGATTTACAAAAGAAAAGAATGTCGAGATCTGCTTCTTTTGTAAACGGAATTGCCGACGACGCTCGAAACTCCGACGACCTTTCACCGAACCTTCTTCTCGGCGCTCCGATCCTTCTCTGATCGTTTTTTTTCTTTTTCTTTCTTCTCTGCCGTGAACAGCTAGACAACAGAACTATTGTTTCTAATTTCTCGTTCAAGAGTGAACCAATAACACAAAGAAAGGTGACCGTAGGCTAATCGGTGACTTCTCGGACTCCGGCGACTGCACCGATTCCACCTTCTTCTCCGTTGTTATACTCAACAACTCGAGCTTCCGTTCTTCCTGCAAACTAACACCAGCGGACTTCCGGATCTGACCAGATCTGGATGACGATTTTTACAACGTTGGCGGCTTCAGCTGCCTGCTCCAAAGACCCTAAATCGAACCTTCACTTCTGCTACTCGAGATCTAGAACAGATCTGAACGAGTCAACAGCTCGAACTTTCAGATCTGTAGATTCTTCGCTCTAACACACGAGATCTGCTCAGATCTGTGACAGATCTAAACACTTGAGACGAAACGAGTATAACTCAGTCTGATCTTGTGCAACTACGAACCCAAGGCTCTGATACCAGTTGTTAGGGGTATAGACAACAAACCGGTTGCACACACTGATCGCGAGTCACACACACACACTAGTAAGAAAGTAGGAACACGAGGTTAAATGTGGTACGGTCTAAACTGACCTACGTCCACGAGCTAACTAGGGATTTCTTTGTATTGTGCTCGAGAAGAATAGTTACAGATTACATGGATATATATAGGCAAACAATCTAGGGCAACACTAGAATAGTGGGCCGGGCTTAATGGGCCTTAATGGGCCAAGCCCAATATACGATGTAGATGGGCTGGGCCACCACACCTAAAATATTGAGTTATGCACAAACCAATATTTATAGAATAAAGTCCATAGCTCACCAATATCAAGTGTAGTCCCTGTAAGTATCCATAACACCACAAATCCAATCTTTCTTTTCTATAATTTCTGCCCCCTGCACAACAACTTCCTTACCACTTCAATAGTTTTCCTTTTCAAACGTTTCCTACCAACACCCTAGAACCAACTCCAATTGAGCCTATCAAGACGACAAGCCCAATTCCACCAAGCCAAATCGACCCATTGCATAATCACGACGATTGTGGCACAATTTTAGAATTTGTATGAATGATGCATATTGCCCACCTAACAACCTTCAAGGCCTAAGCACCATCAGATGAAGTCTACACCGATATACTCCTTACTATGGCATTTTGACTTTGAGCTATAACACGAAACTACAGTAGAAACTTTAGCATTTAAAAAGAACTACCACTCCTCCAATGCACCACTTATTAATGATTTCATGATATAAGTAAGCTATATGTACTATTTATAAATTGTTTCACTTATTAACCCCTTTTAATATATAAAAATAAAAGAAACTCATACTTTATATATAACTTTTATTGATTTTTTTGATGATATATGTTTCATATTATTTTATCTTAAATCATCTATTATAAAAAAAAGAGAGAGAGAGAGAGAGAGGATACGAAGAATTTTGGGTTGTACATTGTTATGTTTAGAGTTGTTAATCGGGTAAATCCTATTGGGTTTTGGGTTAGTATGGTTAGGTTAGTCAGGTTTTTTTATATGTAGATCTCACCCGTAACCCGATCTTATTAAGATTTGAGTTAGTCAGGCAACAAATTAGCTTTATACTATTCCACCTTGTGTCGGCTTAAGGCTAAACATAGTTGCGTACTTGCGTACACAACTTTTATTAAGTTCTTAGACTAAAAAAAATAGTAATTAACATTGAATATTTTATAGCAAATGACATGATTTTATGGATCTCACTACTTTCCTCGTGGTAGCAGTTCATCTTTTTTTTTTCTTTCTTTTTTTCTCCAAATACCGTTATAACTATAACACCATTAGTGAATAACATTTTAAGTTACTTATTAAAATTTCATAATCTTAAAATCATCTCAATCGTTTAGTCAAACAAAATTCATATAGAAGGAAAAAGAGAAACCTATTTACTTTAGACATTGCAAAAATATTCAAGATTTCTAAATGATTCTAATGTAAATCATATATTTAACTATTTGACCCATGAAAGTTACATAAAATTTCAAAATAAACTTCTTATTATTCGGGTCAACCCGCAACCTGATTATTTTTTTAAAATTCAACTTGAAACCCGACCATAACTACAACTCGGGTTCACCCAATTAACCCGAATAAGCCTTTTAGACCCTATCTAACCCGACCCTAATTATCTTATATGGGTTTGGATTTTGTCTGGTTAATCAGGTTCGGGTATTTTCAACACCCCTAGTTGTGTTACTCCTTCTTTTTCATTTGATATCAGCCAGCCAACATATAAAAAAGAAACAAAATAAAAAATAAACTAGTTTTCATACTCCTAAAATACACTTCATTGAAGACAAAATCAAGTGAAAAGAAGAAAATTTGGGTGATAGTTCAAAGGGGATTCAAGTTGAAAAGGATCATTTTACATATATGTACTCTAAAATTGTAAATAAATTAATGGGTTAACTACGCTAAAAAGTTAAAACACAATGTTATTACTATAACAATTTATATGTTCATATAAAAGATTTACCACATTAAAAGCATAATATTAGTACCTTCACACGCTTGACAAGTCCCTCTTATATAAGGGGGAAAAAAGCCTACAAGATCAATTTGACTCGCTTAAATTACCATACGGAAAAAAGGGGCTCTCAATTATAACTAGCGCCAGGGGCACCTCCGATAACTGATGCCAAAGAAACCCAGGGTCCTTGTTTCTTCTCACATTGAAGATGATCCTGATAGATAACATAGCAACTGTTTTCATCATTGTTTCTTCCACTTTGAAGCTATAAATTTCTCCAAAGATGAATATTGGATCTATGATTCGGTCTTTCTGATGACCTGCAACGCAGAGTCCTTACTTTTGCTTAATCACATTGGTTCTGTCATCTAGCGTACATGGTGATGGCAGAAAGAAAAGATTTTTGTTTGTTACTAGATAACATTATTATAATCACAAGGTACTTGGGTGATGTAATCTGAGTTCTAGTTTCATGCTAGACATCTCTTTTTATTGTTATAAAACATCTATTTTCTAGCGAATGAATTCTTGTGTCAATGTGTCATTATAGTTAAACCTTAAAGAACTACGCAGTCAGTTTCTACACCTGTCATCTCAAACAATTTCTCATGTGTAAAGTTATAAATGTGTTTTGAGTATGAGTAATCTTACATCCTGGATTTGTATATGGAAGGGGAAGGGGAAGGGGAAAGAGACTACTCTCAGTTCCTTGCAAATCTTAAAATACAATCGTGAACTGTGGAAACTTTTTAATGATTTAACTTTGAATTTAGATGAAGCTTTTCAGATAAATTATCAATTTGGGTATGTCGTGATCCAAATAGTTTGGGTTTGCTAATATGCATTATTTCCTTGAAAAAGTGTGTGAGCCTCGCACATTCGGTGGAGCTGAGGGCCAGTACCTTCAAAGCTGGTCAAGTGGCTTCCAGAGCGGCTGCTGGGAATGTGAACAAACACGAGAAGACGTGTATTGAAAATCAGCATGTGTTTGTTCCCTTCGCATTTGATACTTTCGGTCATCTCGAATCGGAGGCGGTGGCCACGCTGAAGCAGATCCAAAGAGTCATTCACGGGAATAGTGCAACCTCTAGAATGAAGAACTTTGTTTTTATCCGTCTAGGTTTTGCTATTCAAAAAGGGTTGGCGGCGCAACTTGTTGCCCCGCCTTCCTGACATGACGACTTGATGTCATGTGTATTTCCCTTTTAGTTATTTTGGTTTGTATTAAGAATTAGCGAATCAATAAAATAACGGAGTTATAGTGTTAAAAAAAATCAGTTAAGGAAATTGCATAAAATAACTAAGCATGACAATTCCATTGATATATTTTCTGCAAGGGCATATCCATCCTCATTAGACATCAAAGTCTTTGAACTCTCGGCCCTTTCTCAAATCTAATTGTTCTCTTATCCGCCAACTCCGAAAGAAGTGGAAAGTCGGGGCTGTGAGTATCCACCAACTATGTCAAATGTTTATGGTGTTGGTGTATGGTACGGTTGAAATGTGACCAGCAAACCCTCTGCATTAGTATGTTGTACTTTTCTATGCAACAATCACTTGTAATATGATGCGTTGTTTAATTATATAGATAGAATAGAACAATTGGCCTCTTGATTCAATAACATAGAGAACGAGAGTCAGAGTTTGGGGTCATTTAAAGTTAAAAATTATATCCTGACTCCCTGAGTGAGTTTTCACGATGATAGGATTTTCTCCTTTACATGTTCAATAATAAGTGTGACTGATATACGAGCCACTTGATCGAAGACGTATCAGCCACTCGACTTTACCCAATTAACAATATATATCCGGATAGAAATATAGAGTAGACTTGTGATATCTACATGGGTCGGGTTCGGAGTTCGGACCCTACTAAACCCTAAATCTACCCATTACCATGGCCTTCGTCTATAAAACCTAGTTCATGCTCCCCAAATCCATCAGATTCGCAGGCTGAATTACAATTTTGTCATTTTGATTCCCAAATCTCCTAATTATAATACACTTTGAATCAGCAAGTTTACTCGTAGAACAAACAGGTGCGTAAATCTTTCAATATACGTGTACAAGTCTTCTATATCTGCTAATCAATCAATCAACCTAAATTCACAAGAATCCAGCTTAATCACTCAATAGTTTGACGATCATAGCTCCCTTCTGCACGATGATTACATTTTCAGAAACCTAGATCTAACTATTTTAGACTATTTGCATTTTAGGTTGTTTTAATGTGATTAGGCCACAATCGGATTTAATTCACCCCGATTATTATAAATGAACATCCAATTGAGTGTGTTAGGGTTCCGTTTTAATGATCAAGCTAGGGATCAGATTGATTTATACAACTGTGTTCATATCCTCATCAATCTAGGTTTACACATTCTCCAATGTGTTACTTATATCATACTTTGATGACTATTTATGCAGGTGTATACATTCTTATCTTGTTGTAAATTTCATTTATAGCTTTGTCTTCAGAATTTGTGGTTTGCTAGCCTTTTTTGTGTACAGATTACATACATCTATTTTTGTTAACATGCTATTAATAGAAAAGGATGTAACTAGTGCTAGAGAGGATTAAAGAAGTCTATCTATCATTTTAGTCATACTTGTAATCTGGCTTTGCTTTCCTGCATAATCTTGAGTTTGTTTAACCTATCATGAGTTTGCTTTTCTGCAGACCCTAATTTTTTCATTAATTCAGAGATTCAAATTGAATTCAGAGATTTGAGGTGATTTATTAGTGAAAAATGCAACTACCTGAAAATATTTTCGTGTATATGAGAAATGGGTTGTAAAGAAAAGTCGTTACTTGATCTTAATGAACTTGATATGGTGGATGAGGAGAGTGATTCAGCTATCCGTTTCCAGCGCAGAAGGACAGTCCCTTCAACAGACGACACTTCTAAATTATCTACAAAATCTGGTACTCATAAAACAGTAAAAGCTGGTACATTTCCTTTTGCATCCTCTGTGTCGGGTTCTCAGTCTTTTAGTCAGTCAAATGGAGAGCAAAAGAGAGTAACTGATACTAACTCTGCTGTTGAAAAGGAAGAAGGTGAATGGTTGGATAACGAGTGCTTGAATGATGTTAACATGTCTTCCAATGTTAATAATAATTTAAAGGGTGTAAATAGTAACCATGTCTTATTAGGAACTGATGCTGCTTCAGATGATAAAAAAGGCAACACCAGTCCAAAACGCCGAGAGATTCGAGGAAATGAAGCAACTCATGCTTTGAAACTTGCAACTGACCCTAGGAAACGGCCTGGCAGCAACCAACAAAAGGAAGTTATGCCAGGTAAAAAACGGATTAGGAAAACCATGTTTCTTAATTTAGAAGATGTTAAGCAAGCGGGACCTGTTAAAATGTTGACTCCAAGAAAACCAAACTTTTTACCTCCCACTACACGTATCACGAAAGAATCACGACCTACTCCTGATTCTTCAGAGGGCAGTGGAGAAATGGTGTTTGGCCAGTCGAACGTGAAGGAAACAAAACAGGCTGACCAGTTGAACAACGAAGGAAATAATTATGTTGGGTCTAGTGGTATCAAATCTGAATGTAGTGATAGTGATGTGGATTCAAGACCTGTAACTCGTTCCAAAAGGCCAACTAGTGGAACGATTTTTTTGGGGGAGGAGAAACCTTTTTCGGATAATAAACAGAGTCCATTGAAGCAGTCAACTGAACCAAGACATATGAAAAGTCAACATGTTAATATAAAAAGGCCCCCTCTAGCCGGTCAAAATCAATTTGATTCAAAAACAGGAGTTAAAAAGCTTCCTTCAAGAAAACCAGTAACTATCAGCACTCAGTATCAAGATTCATCAGTAGAACGTCTTCTGCGTGAGGTGACAAATGAAAGATTCTGGCAGCATGCAGGTATGATATTTTATATGTTTATTACCTTTACTAAAATTCTGATCTATTAGGCCTGAATTTTTCAGTGACACTGATTTCTTTCTTCTATTACTATTTCATTTGATTTTAATCATATTTATACTTGTGGATTTCTCTGAAAGGTGGAGTGTTAAAATTAGAAAGTTACACTGTTTCAGGGCTTGTACTAGCAAAACAAGATGAAAAAACAGTGATGGGCTTGACTTTTGTGTTGTAAGGATAGTACTTTGTAGAGTGTATATAGGTTTTGTGGAGGAAAACAGAGGATATAAAAGTTTAATTGCACTATATATGTGGATACCGATGAGATCTTTACTGATCAAATCAAGAAGCTAGAACAATACATGTTACCGAATCTCATTGCTGATTAACTGTTTTGACCTGATCATCTTTCTAATAGGATATGCTGGCCATCGTTTAGGATGGATTCCATGTACAGGTCACAATATGAAAACGGTGACTGTATTAGCTATCACGTAAGTGATGATGTTTGTATTACTAATGCCCATGTTTGGTTGAGTGGGACCAGTTGTTTTAAGAATGGGTCAAAGAACAATCTAAAAAGTGGCTGAGTGGGTCGATTTAGGAGGAGATAACTGCCCCACTTTTTGGGGAGTTTAAGTACTAGTTTTTCATTGTAGTTTACTAGTTTAGGTGTCTTGTTTTAATCTAGAATTCGTATCCCTGTTTTGGAGATTGCCAATCTCGAATTTGGCCTTGTTATTTTGGTGATAATCACTTGATTATCATCCTGTAATTCCAGTCTGCTTGTTTAATTTCCTGGCTCCTATCAGGATCCCTGCAGCTTAATGTGATGGGAGTCCAACTTTCACAAGAGCCTCCTGAATGGAAATATTACCATGATCTGTTTAGGATATGAATTATATTGATATATAATTTCCATTTCTGTGAAAATTCATAGTTTCACGTTATCTGTTTAGCTTTACCATGTAATATTGATATATATATTTTTTTTGGCAAAATGATAGAGGAGGCAGAGCTTCAATGTGTTCCCGGAAGCTTTGAATCAGTAGAAGAATATATTCGGGTTTTTGAGCCTTTGCTTTTTGAAGAATGCCGAGCCCAACTCTACAGTACATGGGAAGAATTAACTGACGCTGGTTCTAGAGACTTGCATACGATGGTTCGAATAAAAAATGTTGAGAGGCGAGAACGAGGTAATACATTTTTATTGTGTATGTATATAATTATATAGTATGTATTTCTATTTTCTTTTTAAGTAACGATCTTACTTAATTTTATACGGGGTTGCAGGATGGTACGATGCGATACTTCTACCTATTAATGAATGTAGATGGAGGTTCAAGGAGGGCGATGTTGCAGTTCTTTCAGCCCCTAGACCTGGAACAGGTTTGTTTTTGTGTTTCAAGTTTATAAAATAGAGGAGACAGTTACTATCCATATACTTAATCGGGTAAGATAAAAAATTGGCTAAAATAGGAACAAGATAAATGGGTCGAAAGTTGCCAAAGTCTTTCTCCATGCATGCATAGATTATGGGTGAACCTAACTCTGGCCTGAGCTAAAACTCAACCCGTTTAAACCCAGCCCAATTAACTTTCCACATCTATTATGAAATAAAAAGAGTTGGTATCAAGCTACTTAATGAAAATTTGTTTTTAAGCAGTTAAATCTAAGAGAGCAGTTACAGATGAAACTGAGGTTAGCGGACGTGTAACTGGTACTGTAAGGCGTCACATACCAATAGATACTCGTGATCCAGCAGGGGCTGTTCTTCACTTTTATGTTGGGGATTACAATTCTAGAAGGTATATTTATTTATGTTATATATCTTTATTTGAAATCTTGTAATATATCCGGTACGTTATTGAAGATTTTGTTTTTCTTTTAACAATTACAGCAAGGTTGACGATGATCACATTATAAATAAACTACAAACTACGGGAGTCTGGTTTCTAACTGTCCTTGGTGCGCTTGCTACAACTCAAAGAGAATATATTGCATTGCATGCATTCCGTACTCTCAATTCACAGGTGTCTGCAATATATAGACTGAGGAGCAATCCTCAATATATAAAAGATTTGGAGGTGGAAAATGGGCTGGTTGGGCAATGGGTCAATGAAACCGGTTGGTTGACCCGAAACACTTCTGTTCTAAGCTTCTAGATTTTCTAAAAACAATTTGTATGTGAGACATGATTACAAAAATTATAATATATTCAATAATAATCTAGTTTTTGGAATCAAATGGGTCAAAGGTGTCACCTCTAGAACAATAGTTCATTTATTTTTACGATTGTACAAACATCTGATATGGTTAAACATAATTTTCTACAGATGCAAACTGCAATTCTTCAACCAAGTCCAGATCAGTTCCCTAAATATGAAGAACAATCACCCACAATGCCAGAATGTTTCACAGCAAATTTTGTAGATCATCTTTTCAGATCTTTCAATGGCCCCCAGTTATCAGCAATCCACTGGGCTGCAATGCATACAGCTGCTGGTACAAATAGTAATTTAACAAAGAAACAAGATCCATGGCCTTTTACTTTAGTCCAAGGCCCACCTGGAACCGGAAAGACCCATACAGTATGGGGAATGTTAAACGTTATTCATCTTGTTCAATATCAACATTATTATACTGCGTTACTTAAAAAACTCGCCCCCGAAAGCTACAAGCAAGAAACTGAAAATCTGTCTGCCGAAACCGTCCAAAATGGGTCTATTGACCAGGTTCTCCAAAACATGGACCAAAACCTATTTCGAACCCTTCATAAACTCTGCCCGAAACCACGAATGCTCGTCTGTGCACCTTCGAATGCTGCAACAGATGAGCTTTTGACCCGTGTTCTTGATCGTGGGTTCATTGACGGTGAGATGAAAGTTTACCGGCCTGATGTGGCTAGAGTCGGGGTTGATTCTCAAACTCGGGCGGCTCAAGCAGTGTCAGTCGAACGTAGAACTGAGCAGCTTTTGGTTAAAAGCCGGGACGAAGTGTATGGGTGGTTGCACCAGTTACGAGGCCGTGAAGCTCAGTTGTCTCAACAAATATCATCCCTTCAAAGACAGCTTAATGTTGCAGCTTACATGGGTCGGGCCCAAGGATCTGTGGGGGTTGACCCGGACGTCCTCATGGCCCGTGACCAGAACCGCGACTCCTTGTTACAAAACCTCGCAGCTGTTGTTGAGAACCGGGATAAAGTTTTAGTGGAGATGTCCCGTCTTTTAATTTTGGAAGGGAAATTCAAAGATGGTTACTTTAATTTGGAGGAAGCTAGGGATAGCCTGGAGGCGAGTTTTGCAAATGAAGCTGAAATCGTTTTCACAACCGTTTCAAGCAGTGGCCGAAAGCTTTTCTCACGGCTAACCCATGGATTTGATATGGTGGTTATAGATGAAGCGGCACAAGCCAGTGAGGTCGGTGTGCTACCACCGCTTGCCCTTGGTGCTGCCCGGTGTGTTCTTGTTGGGGACCCTCAGCAACTACCGGCAACCGTTATCAGTAAAGCTGCCGGGAGTTTGTTATACAGTCGAAGTCTTTTCGAAAGATTTCAACAAGCTGGCTGCCCGACGATATTACTATCCGTTCAATACCGAATGCACCCTCAAATTCGTGATTTCCCTTCACGGTATTTTTACCAAGGACGACTTACCGATAGTGAAAGTGTTACCAATTTACCTGATGAGCTTTACTACAAAGACTCGTTACTCAGACCGTATATTTTCTATGATATTACCCACGGGCGGGAATCACACCGGGGTTGGTCGGTTTCTTATCAGAATGTACATGAAGCTCAGTTTTGTTTTCGGTTATACGAACATTTGCAGAAAACTGTTAAGAAATTGGCTCTGCCAAAAGTGTCCGTGGGGATAATTACACCGTATAAGTTACAACTGAAATGCATACAACGTGAGTTTGAGGAGGTGTTGAGTACTGAAGAAGGGAAGGATCTTTATATCAACACGGTTGATGCTTTTCAAGGGCAAGAACGTGATGTCATCATCATGTCATGTGTGCGTGCTTCGGGACATGGTGTGGGGTTTGTTGCTGATATTCGCAGGATGAATGTTGCTCTTACTCGAGCCAGAAGGGCGCTTTGGGTATGTTTTTTTTTTCTTTCAGATTTCTGGATAACTGTTTTTCATGGAGGTGGGAAAATGGGGAGTTGTGTTTACGGGACCTAGGTCAAAATGCGTAAAAGTTTTTAAAATAGTTACAAAATTACTTTATTTGAATAATAAATTAGCTTTATGATCATGTTTTATGTAGGTGATGGGAAATGCTAGCGCACTGGCTCAATCGGATGATTGGGCGGCTCTAATTGCTGATGCAAAGGCTAGAAAATGTTACATGGATATGGACTCGCTTCCTAAAGATTTCTTGGCCGCACCGAAGGCGGCACCCCCACCACCACCGCCCTATGGTCCACCACCACCACCACCACCGCCGCCACCGCCCTATGGTCCACCACCACCACCACCGCCCCCCTATGGTCCACCACCACCCAAGTTTTCTAACATGAGGGGTGGTGGTCCTATGAGGCCTGGATTTAGACAAAGACCATATGAACATATGGAACCTGGGGTGTGGACACCATTAGGAGATCAAGGAAAAATACACACTTCTTCAACATCAAGCAATGCGGTCTATTCACCCTTTAACAAACCACCATTAGAGGATTCTATTGATAATTCCGATCTCTCCAGAGGCAGCTGGCAATATGGCACTCAAAAAAAACTGTATTCTAATGGGGTCACAGGAAAGAAAGACCAATGATTTTGTTTAGGACATCGTGGGAACCCCGACCTGAACTTCAAACGAACTTGGACTTGTAAAAGTTCAAGGTATTGAGTGGATTTGGGGTTTAAGGTCGGGCTAATACGTGTGGGTTCAGGGTCAGGCTTTTTGTGAGGACCAAGGTGTTAGCCCGACCGTGAAACCTGAACACTCTTAACAAAAGAGGAACATAGAAGAGAATGTGAAGAAGGTCCATTGGTGCTTATAATTTGTGGGGTGAATATACAAGTGTATACTAGTATCACTACAGAAGGGTTCAAGAGTTGGGACAACCGGGTTCAAAAGTTTGAAAATTTATTTTAGTTGTAATTTTGTTTGTGAAGTGCAGCCCATGATGTGTAAAACAAGTTGTTGCATTTTTATACCCAAAATACCAGGAATAGAAAAGATGGTGCTGATCAAGTGAGAATTCTTTACAATCCTTTTGTTTTGTGTACATATCTGCTCTCTTACCTACGTTTTGTTATCTTATCTTTTCTTTTAATGGCAAACTTTTTTTTTATTTTTTATTTTGTCCACCATGGGGATTGGGCCCTTGCCATTTGAAAAGTAGCCTTATCTAACATCAAGATAACCCTATGTCAATAATCCTTTGGTGTTAATAAAAATAGTTTTTAAGCTAAGTCTCAATGAGAACATTATCTTCTGGGATAGAAGAAAAGTTTGTCTCGTCCACCCTCCATTGAATTTGGACCCTATAGCTTTAGTTTGAGTGATATTTTAAGGGGTTTGTTTATGACGTTACATCAGTTTGAATTGAGTTTGCATTCTTGATCGTGAAAAGTTTTCGTGTTTGTATATATGCTCATGAGTATTTATGGTAGCAGTAACAGTTTGTGAATCGTTAGTATGTATATGGCCGTATGTATAACAATTTGTATGTGTGTATTGAAGAATCAAATTATTGCCGGTATAATTCAATTTCATAAGAAGTAACGAGAATGAAAGATAGCACTAGTAAATTGTCATTAAAGCTATGATCTTATTGAATTGATCTTATTGACAATAATGTAATTATAGAGCGAAATGGAAAACACATAGTTAACTGTGTAAAAAATGTGTTACTTCAAGATATCCAGGTCCTATCACATCTACTTCTGCCTTCTTATCCACTATCGCATATCATCTTCCTCATTAATCTTTATCCTATTAAAATGTTACTTAAAAGTCCTTGCATATGTAAGTGCGTACATGATAGATGCGATTTGCATCGGCCAAGTACCTAGTACCATCATGTATGAATAGATTATTGGACTACTTATCAATTCGGTCCCAAACCTATCTTACTAACCCGGATTGTCCAAAACTTAATAATTCCACAATATGTCTCTTCTAACATGGTCGCCTTTGACCATATTAAAAATCAATTACGTTCCTATTCTGAACCAATCTAAAAAAACACGTGGAAAGTAAAGATAATTTTTTTTACTTAAAATAAACATATCTTATGAATTCGATGTTGCATGAATTCTTCAATATTTAAAATTTAGAATATTATATTTTTTAATTAGTTTTAGTTGTTAAATCTTGTTTATCTTTTATAACTTTAAAATATAACGTTTTATAAGATTTTGAATATACCGTCGCGACGTCCTCATTTTATTGCCGACATAAATTTTTTTCAAAACAGAGCTCGATCAAATTTATGTCGGAACGTTCGATATAATTTTCACCCAGTTTGGTTTTAATTTTCTTTATGCCGACACATAGATAAAAATGAGCACGTCACAACATTATAATTAAGATTTTAAAAAACATAGCATTTTTAAAGTTATAAGTGAAAAATTATATATAAATAAAATTGATTATAATGATTTAATATTCAAATTGTATATATATACAATAGACAACCACACTTATGGAATTGTGCCCAGAAAAAAAAAACCAGTTAATATATATATATATTGTTGTTCTAATTTGAAACAAAGAGGAATCCTGGCTTGGTTGGTTTGGTCTCTGGTATTTCACGTGGGGGGTCTCGTGTTCGAGACCATGCTCCAACAACTTTTTTTTTCCTTCTTCTCATTTTTTCTTCTTCCTTCTTTCTTTCCTTTTTTCTTTCCTTTTTCCTTCTTCATTTTTTCTTTCTTTTTCCTTCTATTACTTAGTTCTTATTAAAACGATATTCTTTTGATTATTTTCACATCTAACTTAGTTGTGTAAGAGTCATGTATTAACTTTGTCCGTTAACTAAGTTATATGATTTCCAAATATTCTTTTTCTATATCAATAACATCTGAATAAAGTTCTCAAGCTCAGTTGATTGCGTCATTTTATAGTTGTAGCTCATGCTCGGATTCAAATCTAGCATCAAACTTTTTTTTTAATCCGCTTTTTTCTTTAATCTGATACTAGATTGCCACTGCCTAGAGGTGCATAGAAAAAACCGCTTAACCTAACAAAGCAGTTTTTAACCGGTACAATACAAAGTGGTTATTAACTGGTAGAAACCTTAAGTTCCAAACCGTTTAGAGGCTTCCGAGTTACGAAACAATTATTAACCGGTTAAAATACCTCGGTTAGACGTTAACCTATTGAAAAATATAGTATAACCTTAATTACTCATATACTTTGGTATGATCTTTTTTACGACCTGTTTCTATGCCATATCCGGGTCACCGCAGCAACGCGCGGTTGATCTCTATTAATAAATTAATGGACGAAAATCACCACCTTTGTTAAATTGATATCACCGTTGATCTCAACTATTGAAGACTATAGCTTTAATTTGATATAAACTTTATTTTTCAAATTCTTTGTCCATAACTCAAAAAAAAATCAGCTATGTACCATTACTTTCAGTTAATTTATAAAGTGATGAGCTACATATTCTTATGGGTTTACTATTTTCCAATTGACGGGGTTAATTATCTAGAATAAACATGAAAGAACACTATTTTAACAACAAAAGGTCAAGATGATTAGCACTAACACCCCCCAGCAACGTGCGGATCAAATTACTCGTTTAAAAAACAATACAATAGGTCTGAGTCGTCTGACCATACTCTAGGTTCGAATAATCATTTGGAATACCATATTGAAGAGGAGATTTTTTTGAGACAGAAAAATCAAAGGGATATTTTATGATATTTAATTGGTAAAAGGGACATTTTGACGAATATCCAATCAATTAAACTATCATATACCCTTAGTCGCTTCATTTGGTGTTTGGAAACTTGGAAGGGTGGAATATAAATCTTGAGAAAGGGTGATTATTATCGATCTAAACCACTTAATAAACAACTAATATCCCTTCGGTTCACCCATCTGAAAGTGTGTCATTCGTTTTCATGTCATGAAAACGAGACAAAAAGGAAAAAAGTAACATTTTCAACCAGACGTTAAGACACATAAAATAACATTAAAAGAAGCATAGATGTTGGCTCCTAAATATTATTAATTTCTTTATTTTGTACCAAACTATACAATCTTATATCACTACAAGAGAAAGAAATACACCAAATACATCACATAATTCGAGTTTCGACTAAACTGAAATCCGAAAAACAACACATACACGGACCCTTCACCGGTTATATTTTAATGGGATCCACCAAATGAAAACAAGATCAGGGATACAAACTCGAATAGTTTCAATGAACGTTGTTTTATCGAACCTGCAATGTCATCAATGAACCATTTCGTCTAGTTTCTGCCTGTATCGAGCCAAATTCTGCAATAACAACCAAGAAAGCTATTTCGTTAAAACACCCTGGCTAGTTAAAAATACAACTTTACAAACCGTTAAAATAGTTCTGTTATAAGTGAAGATTATATTGGGTTGGTTCATGGTTGCTAAAAAAAAATAACCTGACCCGCAATCAATAAAATATATAACCCGAATTAACCTGTTTTCTCTAGAAAATATTATTCACCTTGGTATAAGCATAAACAGTTGCTTCACTTGGTGCTGCTGGACTTCCTCTTCTAATATATTTTTCTTCTTTTACAATATAAAGCATAGGTATCCCAGTCGATAATTCCAGGCTTATAACCTGAAAATTTATATAACATTCGGTTTTCAAAACTACCCAAGTCAAATAATATAAAATAACATGCTGTGAAAACCGTATAAAATGAATAGTTCACCTCTTGAGAAGTTAATTTGTCAAGGTACATTATGATGGACCTCAAGGAATTCCCGTGTGCTGCGATCATTACATTCTTTCCAGCTTGTAGTTGAGGTTCAATCTGAAAAAAATTTGGTCAACTTTTAAAAAAAAAAAAAATTAACATAAAAAATAACATTAGTAAGTACAACCCCCTCCAATTCATATAAAAGTCTTAATTATAATATTGAATAGTCATCTGTTTAGAAAATAGTGTCTGCAAGTATTTATGTTGTTTGGCAAAACTTGATTATTTGAGAAACTAATAGATAAAAAGATATCAAAAAATATAATCATCTGCTGTACTCACATGTTCTTTAAAGTATGCAACGGCTCTCTCAGCGCACATTTCCAAACTCTCCCCGTTTGGTGGTGGTATATCATAACTACGCCGCCACTCATGCACTTGTTCTTTGCCATATTTATCAGCAGTTTCTTGCTTGTTTAGACCCTGCAATTCCCCATACCTGAAAACCATCAAAAGTTTAAATAGGAATAAGATTAGAGATGGATATTTGAAGTTCTTCCTTTTGATTATTTGGGACCAAAACAATCAGACTTGGATAACCAGGCAAGAAGCTGTTTTAAGAAAACTGTTCGTTTTACTTTGATTCTTAAAATCACAACAATCACCTTAAAAAACACATCCAAACACCCCTAAATAGAAGTATAAAACCCAAAAGCATGAAAAGCCTTGAACTTCAGCGTGTGTTTATTTGATTTAATTTAGTACATCATTTATAAGAGCATGTCTTTACCATTTTGTTATATCGGTTGGTTCTATAATTCTATATTTATACCACACTATAACATAGAAAATACACCATTGTATTTAAATTTTAAAAATACTTTGATCCCGAAAATAAATAAAAAATTAAATATAGCACTTACATTCGCTCGTTTAGTTGCCAAGCTGTAACAACTGGGATACACTGTTTTTCAGTTTCTTGACTAAAAATTTGACTCCAAGATTCTGCTTGTTCACTTTCGTTATGCAAGACAATAGGCACCTAAAATAGGTTGACAACATTAATATTTATCAAAGTTTGAAGTTTGAACTCTCCATCAACAATAAAAAAACAAAAGAAAAGGACAATACAAAATAGAAATGGCAATTTCACACATTTACTCATGAATTGGTCGATTTTGGTTGTGTGTTATCTGAAACGGGTCAAATTGTTTAAAGTGGTTGAAATTTGTCCAAAGTCTTTTTTAAACATGTAACGCCTCCCAAACTAATTTATTCGAAGATTTTGATTATCATTGGAAAAATAAAGTTCATAATTAATACACTAGTTATTTATAAAAAAGATACTCCCAACAGTCAACCAACGGGACCCAGCCATTTTGACTCATATTACGAAATGACCAGTTTCAACCCCTACCCGTTCTGACCCGTTACCCAACCCACCTGACCCGCCCATTTTAGCACCTCTAATACATGAGAGAAAGGGTGTGGATACCTTCTTGCGGCGGTGTTGAGTCATGGCAAGCATAGCTGTCATTTGCGCACGAATAAGAGCAGACGTGTATATCATATCAACCGGTATATTGCTTATTCTTTTACCAGCTTCAATTGCTTCTTCCACCCCTTTTTTTGTTAATGGCACATCAACACAACCCGTGAACAAATTCTTCTCGTTCCATAGAGACTCACCGTGCCTAATCAATATTAATGCCGCCTCCCCTAAAATAATTATAAAAAAACACAAATCTATAATTATGACCAAGAAAACATGCAAAGGTTGCATCTTTTCGATAAATGGTTCAACTTCTAGTTGCGTAAAAGGAGAGGTTATTATATATTTATATGTATTTGTAACGCGTATAATGTAATTAAAATTATGAACTACATATTAATATATTAGATGAAAAAAGGGATCTTGAATACATTAGAGGAGTGGTTCTTTTCGAATCTGTTTTCACAATTAATCATTCAGGCAAAGTTCATAGTTTTTGCTATCAAAGAATAACCTCTTTGCAACGAAAAGTCAAGCCCGAATGCTAGAAAAGTCAACCATTAAAGAACTACACTGAATAGTGGATGTAGTAGCTATTTCAACTTGTTTACTTATGAATGGATCAAATTAGGTTGTTTTTCTTGTCTCAACCTAATCAAAGGGAAAAAAAGCATATCAAACAGTCGAGAAAAGTTGTTTTTAGAGCCCGCAACCCTCTAAACTGTTTTAGTCACATACTCAGATTATTATGTTAACTGGACATGTTTTAACCGATTACCCAACCCGCTTGGCCCAACCATCATAAAGGAGATAGATGCCATACTTGGTTTCTTAACGGATTCGACTTTGGTGCTATTAACCGGGGTCGAAACTTCATCTGAAACTGTAGTAGCCTCAAAAGATGCTTGAATCAAGCAAGAACCCCTTTCTCTAGTCCAATACTGTTTCTTTCCCGATCGTCCAAGATCAATCTTGAAACCTTTTCTGGTCAACTGTAAATAACTGTTTCCAAAATCTTGATTTAGTGTAGAATTACCAATGTATTCATGAGTCCTGGTGGTAGCAACACTTCCACTAAATGCTGTTGCAGCCATTCTGAAGATTGAATAGATGAATATACAAATTTATAGTAGGAAATTGTCAAGATAAGATATTTTATCAAATGCAATATAAACTCAAAGCACCTATGCATCAGACAGATGCTATGCATCTAACACAAGAAAAAAAAGTTCAATTTTGACTTTAGAAGTCAAACTGGTTACTCTCAACTTCAAAATTGATAAGACTGAATAGATGCATATATAAATTTATAGTAGGAAATTGTCAAGATAACATATATTATCAAATTCAATATAAACTCAAAGCGCCTATGCATCAGACAAATACTATGCATCTAACACAAGAAAAAAAGTTCAATTTTGAATTTTGAAGTCAAATTGGTTATTCTCAACTTCAAAATTGATAAGATTGAATAGATGCATATATTAATATATAGTAGGAAATTGTCAAGATAACATATTTTATCAAATGCAATATAAACTCAAAGCACCTATGCATCTAACACACACACACACACACAAAAAAATACTTCAATTTTGACTTTTGAGGTCAAACAGGTTACTCTAAACTTCAAAACTGATAAGAAATTAAACATTTTTACAAATAATCTTTGATCAAATACGTAAAATTCAGTGAAAAACACTACAAAAAGAACAATTTTGGTCTTAAAACTGCAACAAGATATGTAAGAACTAAGAACAGTAAAAAATTGGTACATTGAGAAAAATCAAAAATGTAAACAACAAAAAATTGAATTTTGAACTCAAAAGATTCAACTCTTTACCAAATCAAGGAGGCAGATGGACAAATCGAATAACTTTGCTCTAAAAATGTGGGTAATTGAGAGAAAAATCTTACATTATTTATAACCTTGAGAGGCCGATTATTTGGGAGAAAACCGGCGATGAAACTGAGGTTTTGTTACAAGGAAAATAACAGAGGATAATAGAGCGATCGTTGATTCAGAGTGATGGGATTCTGGCGTTTAATGGTGTGTTGAATTGCTTAGAAGAAATCGAGGGGTTAGGTGTTCAAAAGGAAGAAGACAGAGGAGGAAATCTTGACGCCATTTTTATATCATTATTCAATTTTTGTGCTTTACACGTTTTCAAAGAGACAGGGGGCAAAATGGTTGTTTCAAAGGGCAAAATACTTTGGGATTTAGAAAACTTAAACTAATTTATGTTTGATAGCCAATGGGGGTTTACCCCAACGGCATCGAGTTGGTTGGATTTCGGGGAGACCCAGGTTCGAGTCTCTGTTTCGGTAATGATGGATCGGGCTTTTCAAAGCTTCTTGTCCGGCTATTCCCCACTGCCCTATGTAAATGTTTGGTTTATTTAATGGAAAAATGGAAAATGCTAACTTTAAACAAAATAAAAAAAAGAAAAAAAAACCTTCTTTTGGGGAGTCGTGTTGAGGGTTGAGCCTTGGGTTCGATCCGGAACTAAAGGGGGTTTACCTTACCACTGGGGTGGTTTCCTCTTCCTTCCATGTTGTATTAGTTAAGTTGAACATTACGCAAAATTAGATACGGTAACAATGTGAAACCAAAATTAAAATTTAGAAAACGCTTGAAAAATAATTAAAAAAACTAATCATAACCTACCACATGGTCAGCCATAAATTGAGATGATATTTCATATGACAAACCTTTCTAAAGCCTTGTATTTCGTTAATAGTATAACTATCGTCCAGTTATCAATAAGAAAAAGCACATCGATTTTGTTTGACATTGATAATATTCAAAACTTTAGCAAAAATTAATAAATCTATTATAATATAATTTTAATTAAAATATCTATTATAATAAAATTACATATAGTATCTTTATCTTCATCTTTGTAATTTATTCAAAAATACATTTATCCATAAAATTTAAAAATTTTAAAAAACACTCTACATCACATTTTTTATCCTTGAAAAAAATATATTTACCGATCCCTTATATTTATCCCTTAAAATTTAAAAATATAGTTTAATTATAAAGATGGTGATATATGAGAAAAATAGACATTTCTTATATTTTCCTTTTACACACGACATTATTTTTTAAAAATTACACCATAAAACTTAGTATTTTTTTTCTTTAAAACGCGAACAATGTTGCTATATATAAAATAAAAAATATATATTTTGATTTGACACAATAATCTGAACATATGACATAATGAGCTAAATGTTTGACACAATGATTAAAACATTAGTTACAAAGATCTGAATATTTGACACAATGATCTGAATATTAAACACAATGACGTGCATTTGACAGAATGACGCACTAGAAAATCAAAAGAGTATATTTTTTTAGTTTTTTTATATAACAACATACACGTTTTAAAGATATAAAACGTTCGTTTTTACGGTGTATTTTTTAAAATAATATAATATCTAAGAGTTATGAAGTTTTAAAATTGGGAGGAACTTGATAAAAAGTTAAAAATGGTCTTCCATCTTTTTTTCTCTCTAATTCTACATAGAAAAACTTTAAGCCGTAGATCCTAATTTAATTAAATATGTAATGGTTGAAGCGACTTCTTAGCATTCTTATCCCGATCTAACTTACATCGAAACGTTCCACATAAATTTCACCCAGCTCGGTTTTAATTTTTTTTATGTTAACACGTAGGTAAAAATGAGCACGACGCAATGGTATAATTGAAATTTATAAAACATGATATTTTAAAGTTACAAGTGAAAAACAATATATAAATAAAATTACTTATATTGATTTAACATTCATATTTGAAATACAATACAATAAGGTTTGCAACCATACTTTAGGTTCGGATGATATACTCTAAGCTTGGACAAACATATTGAAGAGTCATTTTGAGACAGAATAATCAAAGGCACATTTATGGTATTTAAAATAGGGCTGGTAAATCGTGTCAGACACGACCTGTTAAGACACGACACGATAAGACATGACACGATTGGTCTTAAACACGAACACGACACGAAAAATTTTCGTGTCTAGTTTTCAAAACACGAACACGACCTGTATTTTAACGGGACGGCACGATAAAACCTGTTTAGACACGAAATTTCAACTAATCAATGGTCGACACGAGAAAACATGTTTCACTCAACCTGTTTAGACACGAACACGACCTGTATTTTAACGGATTTAAGAATTAAGAGATGTATGAGTGTATGTTACGACATAAATGGAATGGAATTTTGAGAGACGTCACCTAATAATCTAATTCTAATATATCTTTAACATATTATTTAAAATATATATTATTAAAATATAAACGTGTCTTAACAGGTTAACATGTTTCGACCTGTTAAGACACGAAAATTAACAGGTCTTAACAGGTTGACCTGTTAACGATACGAAACCTGTTAAGCCCAAACACAAAACCTGTTAACATTTTCGTGTTTCGTGCCGTGTTTTCATGTCCGTGTTAGAATTGCCAGCCCTAATTTAAAAGAAGCATAGATGTTGGTTCCTAAATATTATTAATTTCTTTATTTTGTACCAAACTATACAATCTTATATCACTACAAGAGAAAGAAATACACGAAATACATCACATAATCCGAGTTTCGACTAAACTGAAATCCGAAAAACAACACATACACGGACCCTTTACCAGTTATATTTTGATGGGACCCACTAAATGAAAACGAGATCAGGGATACAAACTCGAATAGTTTCAAGGACATCGTTTTATCAAACCTGCAAAGTCATCAATGAACCATTTCGTCTAGTTTCTGCCTGTATCAAGCCAAATTCTGCAATAACAATCAAGAAAGCTATTTCGTTAAAACACCCTGGCTAGTTAAAAATACAACTTTACAACCCGTTAAAATAGCTTTGTTATAAGTGAAGATTATACCGGGTTGGTTGGTTTGTTTATACGCGTCACACAAAGAAATTGCTCCTTCTGTTCTCTATGAGCTGCTCCTTATATATATGTTAAAAACTATATAATTAGTGTTTATTATTTTACTCTTTCAACAATCAACACTGAATCTTGTTACATTTTTAACACTTATTGTACCTTTTCAACTTAATTATTGATTTTCCTCTCAAAGTAGAACAATTCATAAATAACACTAGAAATATTACATTTGCAAAAGGACTAGGAGATTATGCCATCAAATTTTTTTTACAGAAGTTGTTTTGGTGAGGTTAGATTAACCCGTAGGGTTGTTGAATTTTAAACAACACACGAAACACACAACAGAATCTAGCAGGAACTCTGGGTTTGGGTTTTAGACTAAAGTGGTCAAGTTTGGTTGGGTCAAACCTGCAAACACGTTTAGCTAAACGGGTAGTTCACGGGTTGAACTATTTAACCCATTTATTTATATATATATCGTTGAAAAACGATTTATGTAATAAATTAAACTACTTGCGTGTTTTTAAGCCAAATTTTGAAGGATCAAGTATATATTGCTTAAAAATTAATACACTCACACACATATATAAATATGTGTGTGTGTGTGTATATATACTTTTAATTATAAAGTATTAATACACAAAAAAAATTGGGTTAGACAATTCGTGTTCATGACTTGTGAATACACGTGCCGTGTTCATGCCAACCCGTGAATACACATATTGTGTTTGGATTCATGTGTATGACATGATATTCAAGCTCAAGATTGCGTGAGACTCGACCCGCCAACCCACGAGCATGACACGTTTAGCAGCCTTATTAACCTTCAACCCTTTTTTATTGTCTTCTTTTAGTTTCATAAACAATAATATATATATATATATATATCAAAAACCATTTATCAAAATAATAATCCAATGCTTCAGAGAAAGCAATTTATCTATAAACCATTAAACCCTTTGTCCATGTTTCCTATTTAGATTTTCAAAAAATTAACCTGACCCGTGATGAATAAAATATAACCCGAATTAACCTGTTTTCTCGAGGAAATATTATTCACCTTGGTATAAGCATAAACAGTTGCTTCACTTGGTGCTGCTGGACTTCCTCTTCTAATATATTTTTCTTCTTTTACAATATAAAGCATAGGTATCCCAGTCGATAATTCCAGGCTTATAACCTGAAAATTTATAAAACATTCGGTTTTCAAAATTACCCAAGTCAAATAATTTAAAATAAAATGCTGTGAAAACCATATAAAATTAATAGTTCACCTCTTGAGAAGTTAATTTGTCAAGGTACATTATGATGGACCTCAAGGAATTCCCGTGTGCTGCGATCATTACATTCTTTCCAGCGTGTAGTTGATGTTCAATCTGAAAAAAAATTCGGTTAATTTAGAAGAAAAAAATAACATAAAAAAAATAACATAAAAAATTATCAATAGCAAGTACAACTCTCTCCAATTCAAAAAATAGTCTTGATTATACGTTTGAGGGTGTTTGGATGTGCATTTTTTAAGAATAACTTGAGTAAAGCTTGATTGATTCTACATTTACCTTAATAATCAGTTTTCTCACATCAACTTTATAATTATTTTGACCCTAAATATTCAAAATTCATAATCAGAGCAGTCAGTAAAGTATTGTTGCAACTACAAAGGGCTGTTAAGATGTAAGCTTTGAAAATGTTAATAATATTGAATAATAATCCCTTTAGATAATAGTGTCTGGAAGTATTTATGTTGTTCGGCAAAACTTGATTTTTTTAGAAACTAAAAGATAAAAAAAAATATCAAAATATATAATCATCTGCCACACTCACATGTTCTTTAAAGTATGCAACGGCTCTTTCAGCACACATTTCCAAACTCTCCCCGTTTGGTGGTGGTATATCATAACTACGCCGCCACTCATGCACTTGTTCTTTGCCATATTTATCAGCAGTTTCTTGCTTGTTTAGACCCTGCAATTCCCCATACCTGAAAACCATAAAAAGTTTAAATAGGAATAAAATTCAAGATGGATATTTGGAGTTCTTCCTTTTGATTATTTGGTATTAAAACAACCAGACTTGGATAACCAGGCAAGAAGCTGTTGTAAAAAAAATGTTTACTTGACTAGATTTTTAAAATCACAACAATCACCTAAAAAAACACCCCTAAATAAAAGTATAGAACCCAAAAGCATGATAAGCATTGAACTTAAGTATGTGTTATTTGATTTAATTTAGTGCATCATTTATAAGAACATGTCTTTACTATTTTGTATATTTATATTTATATCACATAGAGAGAGAAGAAGTATGGGTAGCTAGTGACCTGTTAAAATCCATTCCATCCACATACATATAAGTCAGTGTGAAGACTGATTGGTCGAACAAAAAGAAACCATCTAGCTTAGCTTAGCTTCCTATCTTATCTTTTGGCATGAATGAATGACATCCACTCCACATTGATAGATTAACCCAATAAATGAGCATTCTGATGAAGAAATTCCCAGTACTTATTCAGCATATGATCTGAGGGTGTGACGCGCCACCACTGCCCTGTCACAAATATTGCATATGCATCTGCTGCATACCTGAGATCCAACACAAGAAACCGAAATCTGAAAAATGAAAAATTAAAGAAAAAAACAAAACCATAAACATAACAACTTACTTCCCCACACCATGGAGTTGAGTGATGTGAGTCCAGTCTTGTTCTATATATGCCTTAGAAAATTCACGGATCCTTTGAGTCTTTACCCTTTGCAGTCCAAGTGTTGTTATAACCTCTTCGATGCTTTCTGCAGAAACTTGTGTAGCAGCATTTGCATCAGGGCATAGATTAAAGAAATCCGAAATCACCCCTCTCACCTACAAAGATATAAAGAAATAAAGAAAACAAAATACTAGGTAGGATGGATGGAACAGTATTTATTTGTCTATTTAGGTACCTGGACCCCCTGTGTAAGATTTAGAAGCATGCATATAACGACAACCCTCCAAGGATCATGGAAATGATCCTCCTGGATGAGGTTATGATAGGAGCGTGGAGGCTTCCACGTGTTGTCTGGAGTCTTCCTCTTGTAGGCCTCGTCCCACCTTTGTCTTGCACTAAAGTGATCTTTCTTCTTCGTCTTCTCCCCCTCCTCGTTGTTAGAGATAGATATAGAGAGAGGAGGTTCTTGTTTGTCTGGCGTGGAAAAGTAGGAAGAAACTACTTTAGTAGCAGAAATAGGAGAGCCCTCTTCTTTCTTTTTCTTCTTCTTCTTAGAGATGGAGAGAGGAGGTTCTTGTTTGTCTGACTTGGAAAAGTAAGGAGAAACTATTTTGAAAGCAGTAGTAGTAGCAGAGGCCTCTTCTTCTTCTTCTTTCTTCTTCTTCTTCTTAGATATGGAGAGAGGATGTTCTGGTTTGTCTGGCATGGAAAAGTAGGGAGAAACTACTTTAAAAGTAGTAGTAGCAGAAGAGTCCTTTTCTTCTTTGTTCTTCTTCTTCTTCTTCTTCTTCTTAGAGATGAAGAGAGGAGGTTCTTCTTTAACGTCTGGCTTGGAAAAGTAAGGCGAAACTACTTTGAAAGCAGTAGTGGCAGATGCCTCTTCTTCTTTCTTCTTCTTCTTAGATATGGAGAGAGGATGTTCTTGTTTGTCTGGCGTGGAAAAGTAGGGAGAAACTACTTTAAAAGTAGTAATAGTAGTAGCAAAAGAGTCCTCTTCTTCTGTGTTGTTGTTCTTCTTAGAGATGGAGAGAGGAGGTTCTTGTTTGTCTGGCTCGGAAAAGTAAGGCGAAACTTCTTTGAAAGCAGTAGTAGCAGAGGCTTCTTCTTTTTCTTTCTTCTTCTTAGAGATGAAGAGAGGAGGTTCTTGTTTAACGTCTGCCTTGGAAAAGTAGGGCGAAACTACTTTGAAAGCAGTAGTGGCAGATGCCTCTTCTTCTTTCTTCTTCTTCTTAGATGTGGAGAGAGGATGTTCTTGTTTGTCTGGTGTGGAAAAGTAGGGAGAAACTACTTTAAAAGTAGTAGCAAAAGAGTCCTCTTCTTCTGTGTTGTTCTTCTTAGAGATGGAGAGAGGAGGTTCTTGTTTGTCTGGCTCGGATAAGTAAGGCGAAACTTCTTTGAAAGCAGTAGTAGCAGAGGCTTCTTCTTTTTCTTTCTTCTTCTTAGAGATGAAGAGAGGAGGTTCTTGTTTAACGTCTGCCTTGGAAAAGTAGGGCGAAACTACTTTAGTAGCAGAAACAGAAGAGGCCTCTTCTTCTTTCTTCTTCTTAGAGATGAAGAAAGAAGGTTCTTGTTTAACGTCTGGCTTGGAAAAGTAAGGCGAAACTACTTTGAAAGCAGTAGTGGCAGAGGCCTCTTCTTCTTTCAGAGGGGGCTTCTTGGTATAGATGAAGTCGGAGAAGGGATTGCTTGGATCATTCACATCTAATAAGACTACACCTTTCTTCTTCTTCTTCTTGTTTTTTTCTTCTTTTGTTATTATTGTTGCAGGATCTCTTTTCCTTTCGACCTGAAAACAACATACACATAGACAAACATGAGAGGCATGAGAGGTTAGGTGGTTTTTATTGATTGATTGATTAATTGAATATATTTGCAAATGAAAAAGGCACCCCGACCAACCTTTGACCGTTTTTGATGAGCAGCATAAGGGCTGTTGTTGGCAGGAAGAGCGAGGATACAGGAGTATGATTTCTTCTTCAACTCTTTGATTCCCATCCCTATTCCAAAACCCTCCCTGTGGTGTTATAAACATAGCCATAGAATCATAGCTTTAAACATAAAAGCAAGCAAATACAGACAATGGCAAATGCAAAACTTAGTATGAAATGAAAGCAGCTGCTGCTGATCATCAAATCAAATTGTTAAGCAGGTAGATAGATAGATACATGGTAATCAATCTAATATCTAATCTAATCTGAGAGAGATCGTAAAAAAAGAAAGAAATTATTAACAGAGAACACAAATGGTAGGTTTTCAATCTCTAATCCCTAATAATATAATAAATAATCATTCTCACTCAGCAGATGCCATGCCAGCCTTGGTAAATATGAAATTCAATCAAAGGACAAAGAAGAAGAAGAAGAAGAAGAAGAATAGCCCTAAAAAGAATATAACGATTAGCAGCAAAAATCACAAGCATTGAATGGAATGGATGATGGCAAAACAAACCTGAAAAAAAGAGCAAACCCCACCCCAGAAGAGAAGGGAAGATCGATGGATGTTTCGCTAATCAAATCAAACCCCAAAGAGACAGACGCTTGATCAATCGATATTAAACCCTGGCAGAAATCATCAATAAAGAAAGAGCTTGCTTTTCTTTGCTTTGTTAGGGCTCAGCGGACCATCCCGCCCATTAATCCATCAGCACTTTTATGTTTATATAATAATAATGAAGCAAATGCCGAAATCTCCATTCAAATGGGTCGACTATTAACAGATAATGGATTTGTTTAGAGGGTCATGTGAGTAAAAAAAGAAAGGTATACAACTGGAAAATGTGGTTGATTACATACAGACTCAAATTTTAAAAAGAGAAAAAAAAAACATGTAGTAAGCAATAGTTGGAGAAAAATATAACTTCACAAACAAAATCTCAAAGGACTTAGTTAAATATTATGGAGGGCTATAAACAGGTATAAAGATGCCAAGACTTAAGAATACAAATTAAAATTAAGGGCAGTCATAATGATTTATTTTATAGACTATTTTGATTTTGATTTGTTTTAACAGACTCATCTTGATTTGTATATAGGTAAGGGGAAAGTATAAACCATAATGACAATGATTTATTATACTTCTATATTAATTATAATAAACAAAACATACATAAACGGTTTAAAAAGGCAAGGCATTGGATGATGTTATGTAAGGATTATATATAAAATGATTTTCAAACAGATGAAACCACTGATATATGGACCGAATTTTTTTTTTAAACATATTGCAGTTATAATTTGAAGGGAATTTTAGAGGTATACTGTTGAGGACTTGCTTGAGATAATATTTAGTCTTTCTGAGTTTGTTGCTTCATGTTTCACTATATAACAGGTCTTCAAAGGCTATTGGAAATATTTTTGTCTCCACTTTGAGGCGTTCCAGCTCATCATGGCTCCCGTCTACATGGCATTCCTCCGGTTCATGGGTGACGAAAATGACGGCCGGAAGTCCGGAACTACGGTTACAGTTTAGAGGTTGATGGGAATGGCAGAAAACTCCTAGGAGCATAAGAGATGATCACAAAAAAGTTAGAGATAGCCATGATGGGTTCATAATACAAAGGAATATGGCCCTCTTTTTCTCCGGGGGAGAAAAGAAAGAACTCAAATTGCGATTCACGGGTCGGATATGGAAAGAACTGCCCAGCTCTGATGGTAGTAATGTTTCCATCCCGTCTTTATGCATACGACACGAAATTGGTGAATGGAGGCTTTTTTCGTATTTAACGGGACAATTTTGAATTTAAAAAAAAATCGCCTGAGAAACAATAGCAACAAATATTTAATTGGATGACATAAAGAAATACTACCATATGAGAGGCGAAAATGTTAAATCATTACAAAGGTTATGTAACAAATAATGGAACCTTAGATTGCAAAGTGGATGTATACAAATAGAAGTCAAAAAAAGCGTCAGTCAAAAACTTTCACCATCTGTCAATGGTAATAAGCCAGAGCATAATATCCAATTCATGTTTTAACAAACGAAAGTGTTGAATCTGTAGGTGTAAAACCAAAAGTAGAAGAAAATTTTCATATGATAATAAGCAACATTTGTCATTTTGACCTACAAATAATCATTCAAATGATCGAGTTAGTCAGCCAATCAAGTTAAAAAATTGGACATAAAAATCATCAAAAATCTAAAAAAAAAAATCTATGTTCCAATTCAACAACTTCTGTTTGTGAATATTTGTTTCAAGTTTCAACATAAAGCATCAAATAAAACCTGAAAAAAACACAATGTATTTAAGAATTTGTGTGCCAAATTTTGCTGCTCATCCCAACTTAAAGTCAAAGCTGAGCATAACTTATTATGTTTTTAAACATAAGATACTGATGATCCATATGGACAATTAGTGATGAAATTTTAAATGTTGTTATCAAATCTGTTACCGCAGTTAATGAAAGTAGGTGTAAAAGTTGTATGATTAAAAAAAATTTGTAACCTTTATAACCAAATAGTTTCAACTTTCAAGTGACATTAAGGGATCGTTGAAATAGAAGATGTAAACAACATCCCAAACCCTAAAACCACGAAATATAACAGACAATAATTAATTTCAAGTGACATTACAGACATGTAACCAAAACAAATGAAATCACTAAAAAGCTACATACAGAAGACGAAATCGAAGAGGAAGGATGAATATAAATATTTCGAACCTCGTAAGAAGCGCCGCCAGATCCGATCGACGAAGGCGGTGATGAAGCAGATGAATGATGATGGTTCTGGTTTGTGGAGAAACCCGATGAGTTGAGAAAAAAACAGGCGATCTATAGGGTGTTACATACACATAAATATTGGGAAGTATTATTCAATACTTCTTCTACTTCAATTGCTTGTAAAGTTTTAGTTACAAATATAACATGGGTTTGGGAAGCTTAGGCGACTCGGGTTCGGATCTTTTGGGATGGGTTTTTTTTTAGGCTGCTCCCAGGCCGGTTATCCTCGAACTGGGGTAAGGAGGTGGTGTCCTGACTCTTTTGCACCTGTAGACTTGATAGACTCTCGGAGACGCTAAATCATTGTGATGGGCTGAGTATAAGGTTCGACTAAGATATTGCTGTTCAAAACAAAACATAAAAACTAAAAAATTATACTTTTTAAATTTATATATAATTTTCTAAAATCTCTCAGATCGCGTTCCTCATATCTATATATTGAATGTAAATCAATAAGAAAGTCAAGAGATTAAATCATAACAATCCCTATTCAATTATATAATAAATTTTTATTTCATTTTCTATTAGGTAGTGTTTGGTATGTAGGAATGGAGGGTGGATTGGAATGATCATTACATTGGAATAAAAAATGACATGTTTGGTAACACGTTGAAATGGAATGGACAATTACATAAGGAATGTAGTTCATTCCATTTATAAGTATTTTCATTCCTTAGGGGTATGGTGTTTTTCTTTCATTCCCTCAAGTAATGGAATGAAATTTTTATTCAATTTGATTTTTTCTTAGAATTTTATGAAACAAAAATCAAGATTTTTTTTTTAAAATACGAAAAATGTAAAAATGAGAAAAAAAAACGAAAATATAAAGTAAAATGAAAAATAAAATAAAATAAATATGTAATAGAAGTAAAATATTATAAATTAAACCAAAAAATAAAAATAAAAGTAACTTTGCAAAATAAAAATAAAATAAAACATAAAAATTAAAATATGTAATAAAAATAAATTAATTAAAAGTAAAATTAAAAAAATAAAATTAAAAAAAACAAAATATAAATATAAATTAAATATATCATGTTAAATGGAAAATGTTGGTAAAATTGTATTCGATTACTTCGTTTTTGTTAACTATCAAATAACATGAAGCAATAATTTATTTCATTCCCACTTGTTAACCAAACCTGTTGATGGAATGGTAATGATTCATTTCATTCCCTCCACCATTCCATTACCTTGTCCATTCCATTCCCTCATCTATTCCATTACTTCATACCAAACAAACCCTAAGAGTAAACATCAAATATGAGGTGTGAGTTTGATTTCTCCCAAATGTATAGGGTTTAGTTTTTAAATGTTTTTTAGTGTTTCTCCTTAAATTTTGAGAATGAGATATAGAATGGGGAATGGGATATGAAAATTCTAGAAAATGATATATAAATTTTAAAAGTAAACGTTTTTTTTTTTTGTGAAATTATAGGAATGAGAATTAGAAATGGACTCTCAATGCTTTATTTTTAAAACACCTAAAGTTTTAGTTGTGACATCTAACTTGCTATATTGTTAAAAGTTATGTTCGAATAAGTAGTCTTTTAAATCTAAGAAATCTAAAAAGAATTATAGGTTTAACACATGTTTTTTTTATCAATTTTAAAAGGGCAATTGCATATTTCCCCTACAAACTTTAAAAATTACATATATACTCAACCTAAAAATTCAATTGCATAGAGTTAGGTTATTATAAGAAAATTATTTAATCTAGGAAGGCTAAGAAGGAATTTTAGATTTGTTATTAATATATAATCAATGGTTGAGATTAAATTGTTGGAGAAAAAGATGATAGATAAACATTTTAGTCTTAGCCGTTTTTTTTTACCTTTTATCAAGTTTCTCCATTTTTTTAACATTCATAACTTTGACATATGATATTATTTTTTTTAAACTTACACCATAAAAAACAAGAATTTTGTATCTTTAAAACGCGTACAGTGTTACTATATATAAAATAAAATATTTAGATATTCGTTGGGTTTTTTTGTGTATAATTGTTTTTGTTTTTTTATTCTTATTTTCAAATCATCGTGTGATATGTATTTAACATTGTGTTCTATATTTTAACTCACTTCATTCTCTTTTTACTCGTTATTATGTTTTTTATTAGTTAACTTTGAGGTTTTAAAAAAAATTATGGTCTCACCGATCTGGCCCTTCTCCGCCTGTAAACAAGGACCACTACCCCTTTTCCCTCCTTCATCACTACCCGTCGGACGGGCTATCCACGTCAGCCAAGGACACAACCCAAAAGCCGTGTGATGCGGCTACTCTCATGTAACTATTATTATTTTTTATTTTATTATAATTATAATAATTATAATTGGTGGTCTCCTATTTAATGAAAATCTTGGGTCCGATCATTACCGTAACAAAACGTTCACTGACTTATGAATTATGATGGAGTATTAAAAAAATGAAATCGAAAGAAGAATCTGAAACCAAAACCAACGGCCTAGATTCTTTCATCCCCCTGTTATCTTCTCATCTCTCTCCCTCTCTCTCCTCCCACACTTCCTTCACATCTCTCCCTATTTCTCTCTCTCTCTAAACTAATAACTGAAGTTGATAGATATGATTCTGGGTAAGAGACCCCGGCCGCCGATCAAGCGGACCACGAGCATCACCGAGTTCACATTGGATCATTTGGATCTTAACCAAAATACTACTGCTGCTGCTGCTCCGGCCACCGGTGGTGTTTCTCCGAGGATCCACCGCCGGAATTCGGCTGATCATATGGAAAATCCTCATTTTCTGACCGTTTGTCGGTTCTGTAACCGCCGGTTGATCCCCGCTCGAGATATCTTCATGTATAGGTACCACCTCCCTGCTTGCTGGCCTCCTATATTAATTCAATTCTAAGTTACTTCTTCTTGTCTTCGTTTCATTTCATTTCATTTCATTTCAACCGTACGTCATGGCATATTGGCATAACCTTAACTTCTTTTCTTTTTCTAACAAGATTTCGTAATTTACGTGTTGCTGCGGGGTAACACGAGTATACAAAACTGTTGTATTGTTATAATGCTAAGTAAAGATAACGGAAAAAAAAACATGTTACGACCAAAACTATTTATAAAATCATGGTAACTAGTATTTAACAATTAAAAAATCTACCAATTATACAATCAAGTTATTTGCTAAACTTGATAAAAAAACCAAGAAAATAAAGAAAAAACAGAAAGTGAAAAAAAAATTATAAAATATATGAAATATAATAGTGAAGTATACTAGCTAAGGAACATGTATTTATGTTTATATGTGAATTTCAAATATATATTATTGCTTTTTAACTATTTAAATTATCACCAAAAGGTTTCTATCCTAGCAATATTTTTGTGTGATTTATGATGTTTTTTTTCGAGGCTTAAGGTTCAAGTCTTTAGATAATCGTCTGACTTTTTTAAACTTTAACTTTTAATATTTTAAAAACTTTGAAAGTTCAGACGGCTGTCTAGATAAACGGCCGTTTGTAATGTTTGAAAAGTTTAAACGTTAGTGACGACCCGGTACAACCCGATACCACAAGTTGATCAAGGTGTAATATTAGAAAGGTGTTACATCCCTATATAATTTCTAGATCTATCTTTATATATAAATAGACAGTCTGGTGGTAAAGTGGTAGTTTTCCAACCAAAAAATTATTGGTTCAAATCCTTTGATATATGATATGTGATGATTTTAACCGTGAAAAAAAATCTATTTAATTTTAGTGGAAGGTGGGAAATGATTGAATTTTGAACTTTACAGGGGCGATACAGCGTTTTGTAGCTTCGAGTGCCGACAAGAACAGATGAATCAAGATGAAAAGAAAGACAAACAGCCATTAATACCCACGAAACAAGCTTCTGTGGACTCAGGATGTTCATCAAATGCTTCTAAAGTAGACTAACAAATGAAAACAAAAACAGATTTTTCTCAATTTAATCAATGTTTGAATTGATTGATCGTGTTGCAACTTGAATATATACATTCATAATTATGTATGTATACATTATGTGTGTAACAGTACGTTTATTAATGAATAAAATATTTTTTAAATATTTATTAATCATTAGTTTAATGTTTTTATATTCAAGAATTCTAGTTTGAACCGGATAGTGTATAGTCATGGTGGATCGAGGGGCGGACCTCGTTTCAGTCCAGATGCGATATTTATTACCCCTTAAACTTATATGCAAAGTGAATTTTTTTATAAATTTTGGGTTTTTATACACGTGCTACGCCTTAAAAGACCATAAATACTTTATGTAGAAGAAAGATAAACAAGTTGGGTTTTAGCATAATAGTGGATGTTGTTTATTTGTTTTGAAAGGTCTTTGGTTCGATTCTCTTGCAACTCATGTCATTTTATTTTTTTGGAGAATTTATGAACCGATTTTTTGATAATATGTTCTAACTTTCTTTTGCCCTGACCACATTAACTTCCTATGAAGTTCATGGTTCATGGGATTAAGAACTGAGCCTTTCGGAACAAATATTAACTTTGTTGGTTTTTCTTAAATATTACTAACATAGATTTCGTTTCAAATGAGTCGAGCTTTGTTTTGACGTGTTTTTTTTTTAAATCGAGTTGTGACAAATATGATATACCTTAAATTTTATTTTAAAACGCGTTTATATTTCTTAAATTGATTAAAACGCGTTTATATTTCTTAAATTGATCTCTGAATATATAGTTTATTTTTATCTATAGTTAATTCTAAATAATATATTTTTTACATACCGGATACCCTGTAATAAAATTGTTAGTTTTATTTATGTTTCGATGTAAATTTCACTCATAAATCCATTAGGTTTGAGGGATTAAAAATTTTCCCTTATCAAAAAATATATGCTATCGCCTCTCTAGGGGGCGCTGCCCCCAAACCCTTACCAAAAAATATGTGTTATCCCTTAAAGAAAATTAATTCCGCCCCTAGGTGGATCCTCTGTAATAAGATTGAGTATTAGGCATTTTTACGTTTAGTTACTTTCATATATGTGATATCAACAACCACAATACTTCAAATTTATAGTGATAAACATAAACTTGTACAATTTCAATGTTATTACAATCATTGTCATAACTCCTACAACCATGGAAAGGCTTTAGTAAACAAGTTGCATTTAAAAATAATATTTTGTGATAAATATATGAGTTATTTTGCCAACATATCAAAACATTGTAGGGCTGTTTTTATTGTTTATTAGAAATAAAAGTGAAAAGAAATATGATAGAAATTAACAAAATTTAAATAAATGGATGGACAGCTCACAAACAGTCAAAAGATGCATAATAAAGTTCGTGTTTCAATCAAATAATTGCAAACCGACAAAAACAAAAATGTCTTGTTTCAAACATGATTGATTTAAACGCAATTGTGTTTTTCCAAAGCAAATTGGTTTATATCATCTTTTATTTACTTGCGTGTCATTAGATTATTAGAATATGTTTCTTCGATAGTAAATTGCCAAATTGGTAATTAACTAGAAAATGATAATCGTCTATGATTGTGTGTTGCGTGTCATCCCTTCTGGTATCCATAGTGATATAGTCATATAGATGCCCATCTGCATAAATGTGTTGATTTGTTGACTATAATAATCTATTTAGGGAGAAATTTATAAAGATAGATGGGGAATAATACAAGGTTTAATAAGATCTCCAACCTTACCGGGATTAGGTGATTTAATGCTAGCTTGTATTATTTTACATAATATGCTTGTAGAGGATGAAGGTTCAGAGCTAAAAAATATTCAAATGAAAAGCATGAACCCGATCCACCAAGTTACAATAAGAGGGACCAGCAAATTTTAAGGCCCGAATGAGAGATTCATAAGCATGCGTAGCCAAGAGGCTCACTAAGCACTACGAAACGATCTAGTCGAGCATATTTGGGCGAATAGACAACACAATAATTATTTTAGTTTAGTTAAGTTTAGTTATGCATTTTGTTGTATTTGTAATTATGATTTGTCATCTTATTTTAATTGGTCAATTGTGTATTTGTTATTTCAATTTTAAAAAGTAGTCGTTCTTTTTTAAAACTAGACGTTATATTTAATATTTAATTATTTACTTTTAATAAAATAATTCATAAAAAAATAGTAAAGAATGATGATATGAAAATAAAAGTGTGTACGTGAAAAGTGTAGCATTGAGCTAAAAAGGGTCTTTGGGGGTGATTTGGAAGGATAAATAAAAAAAATTGATTTGACATGCTAGTGGCTAGGACTGTTTGTAGGAAGGAATATTATTAACGTTACGGACAATCTTAGAATGTTTGTTAGATAGCTCGCTTATGTGTTATCTTATATGCTAAAGTAACACTAACGGTTTTTCGGATGAGGATTTAATCGTTAATTATGACTACTTTATATGTGGGATGAACGGTTCACAAGAATGGTTATGAAATATAAATTTTGGATTTATTATCTTAAAAAAAAATAGTCTATAGAAAATAACAAATTATTATCTACGAAATGAACGGTTATGTAATATACTAATTTTTAGATTTGTTATCTTAAAAATATTTATATAAAAATAACAAATTATCATCTGCGATACGTTATCATGTGTTTTTAGATCATATAAAACACACAAGTTGGACTAAAATGATAGCAATATCAAAATACGGGTCAATAGTGTCAATAGCGAACTTTTGGGTTCAAGATTCAAATTGACAACAGTTAAGTTACTCTTGTTATTTAACTAAACTTGATTTCTTGGATATATTAGCGAACTTTCATTTTATTTATCATGAGTCACTTAATATTTATTAAATGTTGTTCTTGGTTAGTTTCATAATTCTTATTTGAACCGGATAGGGTACAACTATGGGAGAATCTGATGTAGTATAATGAGGGCTAGACATCACTTACGTTATCTGATTTTCATAATATTATCCTATTTCATAAAATGTATATATTTAAAGACTGTTTAAGCTAAAGGAGAGTAATTATTGACTATTTTAAGAGAGTTTATGGCAATGTTAAAGCATGATTGACTCGATGTGGGGTGTTGCGTCCCAGAATCCCGGGGTAGGATTCTAGTAGCTACAAGTGTGTGTGTGGAGGGGTGAGATCCTCCGGCTCAGATCCGTATGAACATATTCCGTTCCGTTTCCATCATCGCCATCGTCGGGTCTCCCCCGTGCATGAGTGTGTGTATGCAAGGGAAGAGTTTAGAGAGAGAGAGAGAGAGTAAGGGTTTTCTCACCCATTTACAACCTGAGTTGGAGAATGGAGGGGGTCTCCTATTTATCGGGAATACCCTCCTTAGCTGGCAATGAGTTGTGGTTGCTTAATGACTAAGCTTTAATCCTGGCCAAGTATTATGACGAAGGGGCAAGTACTCTGGTGAAGGGACAAGTACTCTCGCGAAGGGACAAGTACTCTCGCGAAGGGGCACGGATGACTCTGACGAAGGGACAGAAGTCATGTACCTAATGACTAAGTCAACTTGTCACATCGTCCTTGTGGTACTGTTCACGTACTTTGTGTCTCCTAGATACCAGACACGTATGATTTATTCCTTTTATCAAGAGTGTGTGCCCCTTCCGTCTGGGCGACCCCCTTATCGGGGTCCTTGGGGCCCTTAGCCCTTATGCAAGGGGTATCGCTCTGACGAGGCCATTCAGGGACCTATTTCTATGAGTCAAAGGGTAGAGCTTCACCATAGCCCTTCTCCTTGGGGTAGAGCTTCCGCGTAGCCCTTATAGGGGTATAGCCCAATAAGTCCCCCCAAGTCCAATACTTTTGAGGTCCAGGTGAAAAAAGTGTTGGGCTGATTTCATTTCCTTTAAAAAGGCCTAAGATCAAGCCCTCCTCCTTCTACTGTCCACGAAGGTCCTTGTTTTTGTCCTCGGTCTATAAGCCTTTACCACGAGACTCGCAAGTTTTTCCCTTTCGCCGAGGTCCTTCCTGAAGGACTTAGCTTTTATTTAACGTCAATTCCTTCCCGAAGGCTTCCAGGCTCCTTTCATATTCCGGGCTTTAATATCGCTCAATCGTCTCTTTATCTTGGGCCTAGGCTATAGGCCTTGATCCGATGTGGGGGATACTTTATCAAGTCCCCCCAAGTGTAAAGCAATTCTATTAAAACTGCTTTATACGTGAACTTTATGTAGTCCACTTTTAACCAGGTAGCCATTTGTCGCTCCTATCTCATAAGTATTTTTTGGAGGCCTTCGCCATCCTTGACTAGAAGGGTCTTTCTTGACGGGGATATCCCATCAAGTCCCCACTAGTCCCTTGTATTTTGCTTGTTAGAACTGATAGTGCGATGGAATAGTTATATGTATCGCACATAACTTTATAATCCTTTTGCTTTTGTTTTTTTTTTCAACGTTTTTCAAATGGTTATTTTTGGAGCGTCCTTCCCTGATCGAGCCCACTAAGGGTGCTTGTCCCGAAGGATTCACTTTTACACCAAATGAGGCCTTCTTAAAGAAGCTTCACAGGTGTGGTTGCGTTTATCAAAACTTATGTGTTTTGTGAATGTATTATTTTCTATGTTTTCTTTACATAGGATTTCTACCGAAGACCTTGGTCATGGCCTCTTCGGTCCTTATAGTAGTCCGATGGGTAATATTGTGATAACCCCATACTTTGACCTCCTTTTGTTGTAATCCATAACTTGTTTGTGCGATGTCTTTTATCGAGGACCACAAAGTTTTGATGGATTTATTTTAGTGGGGAATGTGATCGTTGGGCCCCCCCTAAGGCCTACTTCTTTTTTGTAGCCTTAATGATGGGCTTTCGACTCAACGTGAGGGATTTCTTAATAAGTCCCATATCCTTATGCAAAACATCTTCTTTTAAAAAGGTGGATGCAACCACAAGGCTCCTAACTAGTGGCCTTGAGCGGAGCCTTCTAGAATAACTTCTTCAAAAAGTAACGTCTTTTTGGTTTGAGGTTCCTAGGCCCGAAGCTCTAAGTCTATCATAGAAGGTCCTTCATATAGGAGCTTCATGCGCTTTTCACCTGAAGTGATGTTTTAAGTTTTTGTTCTACCTTAGCTTCATCGTGAAGGGTCACTTGCCCCTTCTTTTAAAAGCTAATGTGCTGCTATAATGTCCTGCGTAGAGGAACCTTCATATGCTTCTTTTGTAAGCTCTTTCATTACGTGACCCTTCTTCGAAGGGCCTGACATACCTTCCTTCAGAAGTGTATCTTTTTAGTGGACTCTTCTAATGAAGGTCCTTCTCACCATTCTTTTAGAAAGACATTGAGAGGCAATGATCTTTTCCTTGAAAGGCGTTTCTTTTCCTTTTTTGAAAGGCAATGATCTTAATATATCCTTTCATCGAAGGGAGTTCCTATGCTCAATTGAGCAAGTAATTGATTTAATATCTCCTTCTTATGAAGAGAGTCCCTCTGCTTGATCGATCAGGTAATGGACTTATTATCTCCTTCTTACGAAGGGAGCCCCTCTGCTTGATCGAGCAGGTAATGGGCTTATTATCTCCTTCTTATGAAGGGAGCCCCTCTGCTTGATCGAGCAGGTAATGGGCTTATTATCTCCTTCTTACGAAGGGAGCCCCTCTGCTTGATCGAGCAGGTAATGGGCTTATTATCTCCTTCTTATGAAGGGAGCCCCTCTGCTTGATCGAGCAGGTAATGGGCTTATTATCTCCTTCTTATGAAGGGAGCCCCTCTGCTTGATCGAGCAGGTAATGGGCTTATTATCTCCTTCTTACGAAGGGAGCCCCTCTGCTTGATCGAGCAGGTAATGGGCTTATTATCTCCTTCTTATGAAGGGAGCCCCTCTGCTTGATCGAGCAGATAATGGGCTTATTATCTCCTTCTTACGAAGGGAGCCCCTCTGCTTGATCGAGCAGGTAATGGGCTTATTATCTCCTTCTTACGAAGGGAGCCCCTCTGCTTGATCGAGCAGGTAATGGGCTTAGTTTTTTCCTTCACACGAAGGATGTCTCTTTTTGTTGTATCAAGCAATAGACTTTATTCAGACCTTCCTTCGAAGGCGTCCAAGCGACCCTTGTGAGGTCTTCCAAGGACTCGTTAACCTTTTCTATTAAGGCCGCCCGCTCTGGCCTAAAGCCTTTTGGACTTGGCTCTTGTGAAGCCTAGTTACCATGGATTTTTAAGACCCTTCCTACAGAGCCCTTCACAATCATTTATCTAAAAGCTGTGGAATGTTAAATTCTCCCCGCCATATTTGAGAGAATTTCATTTGAAGTTGTGTACTTCAAAGTGCTGGCTTTCTGCCATTCACTATGTGTTGTTTCTATCTTGACAAGAAGTGAAACCATCATACACTCCATTCTTTTGGGAGGTTATGTGTTCTTTTCTGGAGCCCTTCAGAAATGAACCTTTAATTGTGTCAAGGGTTAATCCCATTCTTGACGATGGAGTCCTCTATTTTGGTGAGGTTTTCTCTTTTTATTGATGGGGTATTATATTATTTTCATAATATACCCTCTTACTCGATGTTGTTTATCACACTAGTAGTGATGTTATGAATTATCAAATGTTTATAAGATAAATAACCTGCCTTCCCTGAAGGAGGTGTGTTCTGTCCCTTCAAGGGTGGTTTCAACACTTTTTATACGAGTACTTTGTAAGTGGTATCGTCATACCATACTATACTCCTTTTGTTTAATGCTGCTAAGTTATACTAGTAGCCTTAAACTTTAATAATCAAGTAAGTTTCAATACTTGTTATACAATCGATAGTATCATGCCATACTATAGCTATTTTCCTTGGTGAGGTTGTTTATTCGTGGAGGCCCTTTTAGGGGCTCCTTCTCCCTCTGCTTGGTAGGGTCTTATTAATAAGTTGCCCTTACGTTTTAGCATTGTCATACCATGTTAGTGAGAATTTATCAAGTATCTTTTATGCAAGATAAACAATATGTTCCCCCCTGAAGGGGCTCATTTTGTCCCTTCAGTAGGATTTTAACACTTTATATATATAAGGGTCTTGTAAGTGGTATCATTATACCACACTATACTCCCCCTAGTTTAATGTTGCTAAGTTATACTAGTAGCATTTAGTAACATTAAACTTAATAACAAGTTGCATATAATCTTAAATCATAAGCGTATGTAAATTGTTACCGGAGTGACGCTCTAACGGCATGAGTTGATTTTGATATCAAGATCGATGATTGCTAATTCCTTGTGAATGCCTAACATCGTAGCGGTCTGCTTGTCTTGATCCTTTTACGTGCCACATAATTTTGTGACACTAGTTACGTTTTCATATGACCTCCATTTAAGGAGTCCTCGTTAGATTCCTTGATAATCCTTGTTGTCGTCTTTTTTTTTTTGTGACTTTTGCCATTTATAACTAATGGAGTTGTGTCATTTTTTTTTCAACGACATTTCATCACCATTCTCGGCTGTTTTTTGCCTCGTATTTTTCACCGACGTTTCATCGTTATTCTCGATGGTTCTTATTGTTTATAATTAACGGAGTTGCACCATTTTTTTAACGACCCTTTATTTTGAATACCCCGAGCATTCTGCCGGAGGCTCGAAGATGTTACGTCGGAGGAGACTAGTAAATCAGATTTGGCTGTGATATATTGGAATTGTGAGCAGTGGAATTTTATAAATCTCAACATGCGTAACTATGATTTATATCCCATTCACCATTTTTTTTGTATTTATACTTCTCCTCCACGTCATTGTCGCTCAGCTATATGTATACCCTTGTGTATATATATGTTTGGTAAGAAATAAGACCTGACAATCCACCTGCTGTGATCCTTGGCATTTGTTGGCTCCGGGCGATCTCGTGATTACGAGGACCCATTGTTTACCGCTCCGAGTCTCCGACCTGTCAAACCCGGACCGAACGTTGAGTTCTTGACTTATAAACCGGAGTTTTGGACCTGCCTTTGATTCGATTCATCCATGCCTGGTCGGAGAAGCCATAAAACTTGCCGATCCTATCGCTATAACCATTGGTACACGATGATATAACACGTATCCGGCGTCCACCATTCCTACATGGGGAGTTGTTCGCTCAAGTTTAAGGAAAGAAACATGGTACCCTGCCGATCATGTTTACTGTTCCTTCTCATCCTCCTGAATGCGTTTTTTTTTTTTTTTTTTGAGATCCGCTTTTTAGAGAGGGGTGGTCAGGTTATACCCATTGAATAGGTACATACATCTATTCTGTTGTCCCACTTTTGCTCTCTTTTTTTTTAATATATACGTATAATCGTATATACATATATGCACCCGTTTTTTTTTCAATTAGGGGTTTTGGAAGAGATGACATCATATATAGTTGTACCTGTCTTTTCTTTCTTTATAAAGAAGTCAACATCTACTGCATGACAGTCATATGCTCTTTAGCTAATTTTTGCACCAAGTAATTTTTGTGGTCCACAAATATGTGTACCTCATCTACTCAAGCATTATTATGTGGCTATTTAAAAGTTACAGTGCTTGTGTCAGAGATTTACAACTCACATATTTGAAGTTTATGTACTATTTGACAAAGAAATCACGTGTTCCTCTACCTTAAGTCAACAAAGTGGTTTTTCCCAAAAAGTGTAGGGCTTTGTACATTGTGCCTTAGAACGTGTACATTAGATTTTCATAAGGCAAATAAGTTGTAATTTCCTCTGGTTATTATGGAAAATACCAACATGACATAACCATGGAGTTTTCATTAGAACTTTACCTAGTCTTATAGCAGGTATAGTATGAATCATAAGCTTGTGCATATGTTTTCTCCTTCTGATTTTATCATATTCTTCCTTTTCTCTTTCAAAGCTTTTTGAGTCTTTGAGAGGGTTTTAATATACAGGTCTTTTATGAACATATCAGTACATATATGTTGACCATCTGGTTTCATTACATTCATCCCCTTTTATTTTTTAAATCCATTCTTCTTATCGTTTCATTTGTTCTAAATGGGTACTTTTCTTTTCTTACCCATTTCCCTTTCGTGAATTCATGTTTTCACAGGATATGTAAACCCAACGAATATATATTTATAGATTTATGAATTTAAAAGGGGAGTCTATGAATGAAACTACTAACAAATATGATGGAGATATATTGAGGGATCGAGAACCTGTTTGGTATCTTCACCGCAGATCTGAATGAATGGAGATATATCTTCAAGTAGACGTTAAGTCTTTCTTGATCTTTACCACCGATTTGAATGGTCAATGAGAGGTCTCGTAATATTTGTACATATCCTTCGAGCTTCCTTGGAAATATATATATATTTTCCCAGATCCGCCTCATATCTTCATGTAGATACTTAAATATGTCTCAATCTTCATAGGCGCCCAAGTATGGCTTGAAACGAAAGGATACGGGATCTGGCCCTTATTTTGGTTAGACCTAGTTGTGCCGGTCCCACGGATGGCGCCAATGTTGCGTCCCAGAATCCCGGGGTAGGATTCTAGTAGCTACAAGTGTGTGTGTGGAGGGGTGAGATCCTCCGGCTCAGATCCGTATGAACATATTCCGTTCCGTTTCCATCATCGCCATCGTCGGGTCTCCCCCGTGCATGAGTGTGTGTATGCAAGGGAAGAGTTTAGAGAGAGAGAGAGAGAGTAAGGGTTTTCTCACCCATTTACAACCTGAGTTGGAGAATGGAGGGGGTCTCCTATTTATCGGGAATACCCTCCTTAGCTGGCAATGAGTTGTGGTTGCTTAATGACTAAGCTTTAATCCTGGCCAAGTATTATGACGAAGGGGCAAGTACTCTGGTGAAGGGACAAGTACTCTCGCGAAGGGACAAGTACTCTCGCGAAGGGGCACGGATGACTCTGACGAAGGGACAGAAGTCATGTACCTAATGACTAAGTCAACTTGTCACATCGTCCTTGTGGTACTGTTCACGTACTTTGTGTCTCCTAGATACCAGACACGTATGATTTATTCCTTTTATCAAGAGTGCGTGCCCCTTCCGTCTGGGCGACCCCCTTATCGGGGTCCTTGGGGCCCTTAGCCCTTATGCAAGGGGTATCGCTCTGACGAGGCCATTCAGGGACCTATTTCTATGAGTCAAAGGGTAGAGCTTCACCATAGCCCTTCTCCTTGGGGTAGAGCTTCCGCGTAGCCCTTATAGGGGTATAGCCCAATATGGGGATTGCACACACTAAGCTCCAACAAAAACCAAAATTTCTATTATTTTTATTTAATAGTTTTTGAGTTCTACATAATTAAATCATATTTACATGTACCCTACAACAATAGTTGAGAAATTTGATAACTAATAGCATAATAACATATACAATGCTATTATTTTATTTGAAGTTCGTGTTGCAATCAAATAATTGCTATGTGACAAAAAACAAAAATGTCTTTCAAACATCATTAATTAAACCACAAATGCATTTTCCTGAACAAATGTATTTATAATTCGTGAATGCATTTTTCGGTCTCGCATCATCTTTTACTTATGTATAATTCAAAGTCTCACATGTAATAAATAAATGGGGATTACACACTTACAGGTTGAGTCATGGGTTTTTCTCATTTAAAGATGAGTTTCCTTCTGATGAGGATTGAACATTATCGGGTGGGTGGGTAATACCTCCGTCAGTGATCCAAATTTGCTGTTAGAAAAATATATATAATTCAAAATTTGAAATATGTCTTTTCAATGGTAAATTATATATATAACAACAAAATTTGGTAAATGAATAGTTAGGTTTTTAGGTTTTCAATATTGGCCACAAAAGCTTAACACTTTGACATTTTCAACCCTTAAATCTTACATTTTTTTTAACATAATAGTAAACTTTAGGTTTTTATAGTTTAGCCACATATGTTTCATACTTTTACGTTTTCTACCCCTAACTTTTAAAGTTTTGTGGTCTTCTACTTTGGCCACGTAAGTTTTAGTTTTCAACTTTGAACATGACTTTTTTATAGTTTCCACTTTGGCCACGAAGCTTTTATAGTTTTACGTTTTATACCCCTTCAGTTTTCCACTTTTGTTTGTTATTTTTAAGTTAGAGTTTTCGACTTTGACCACGACTATTTTATAGGTTTATTAGACTTTTACGTTTATATCCTTTAACTTTTCTACTTTCGTTTTTAGTATACTTTTATAGTTTTACACTTTTACCACAAAACTTTTAAACTTTTACGTTTTATACTCTTTAACTTTTTTACTTTCTTTTATTATTATACTTTTAGAGTTTTTGACTTTAATCACAATTTCTTTATAGTTTTATACTTTAACCACACTAAAACCTTTTTGACTTAAACTGACAGATAGATGGGTGACGCCCGCCGCAAAGCAAGGGTGGGTCACCAACTTGTTGGTAATTAAATGGAATATGTTAAATGTCCGTGTGCAAAGATTATGTTATATACAATTTAATGTGTGAAAGATGAGTACATTTTTCTTTCTTAGGTGGTGTAATAATTAATGGCATGACTTGAAACATGATTTGAAAATAACTAGGTACTTAATTTGGTGGTTATTAAGAATGAGTACATTCTAAGAATGAAGCTTTGTTTTTCAAAGTTGATTTCGTTAAGGTATATGATTCGTTAGATTAGGGATTTATTGACGGTGCTTGAGCAAATGCGATTCCCTGTTAGATGGAGGATGTGGGTTAACGGGATCGTGTCTTCCTTAGGGCTTCGGTGCTAATCAATGGATCTCCAACGGAGGAATTCAATGTTTAAGGGGGGGTGCGTCAAGGCGCCCGCTTTCGCCTTATTTGTTTTTGATTGTTATGGAAGCCTTGAATTGGATGTTGGTGAGGACTAGGTCCATGGGCTTAATCAAAGGAATTCAACTTCCGAACGGTGGGCCTTTGTTGTCTCTTATTTTCTATGCGGACGACGCTATGGTGATGGGTAAATGGAGCATGATTAATGTGGCAAATATCATTAGAATTTCCCGGTGTTTCTACCTTGTTTCTGGGTTAAAAATTAATGTAAAAAAATGCGTTATCTTGGGATAAATGTCGATTTGAGGCTGGTTAGAAATGTGACTAAAAGGTTGCATTGCGTTGAAGGCACTCTCCCATTCAAATACTTAGGAATGTTGGTTGGTGCAAAAATGGAGAGGAGGATTAACTGGCAAGGTGTCGTTGACACTTTCGAGAGAAGGTTGTCAAACTGGAAGGCGAAAACCTTGTCCTTGGGTGGGCGATTGGTGTTAGTCAAAAAGTGTGCTCGATAGCCTCCCTACATACTTCTTCACTCTTTACAAAGCTCTGGAGAAGGTATTGTCTATCTTGGAAAAAATTTGTTTTAAATTTTTATGGGGGGGGGGGGGGGGCGATAGGAAGAAGATTCATTGGGTGAAGAAAGATGATGTGTGTATGGCCAATATAGACGGTGGTTTGGGGTTGTCCAAGCTTCAGGATGTGAACATTAGTTTGCTTTGCAAATGGTTGTGGCGTTATAAAATGGAGACGGGATATCTTTGGCGGCGGGTGATTTGCAGCATTCATGAGACCCTGGGGGCTGTCAAATTTTGTTCCTTGTCGTAACGTGATCCGCGGGGTGTAGAAAGACATTGTGGCGGCTAATGTTGATTTAGCTAAAAGGAACCTTGGGATGCAAGTGTGGATGGAAGAGGCTGATGGTGGCTGGGTTTGGAGAGGGGGAAATGAGACGGTTTTCTCGGCTAAGGCGGTCAAGGAGCTGATCACTAGCAGGGGGTTGTGCAATCTAGCTTCATCTTTCGTTGGAGCAAGTTGGTTCCCAACAGGGTTAACGTGTTTGGTTGGAGAATCCAGCGTAACAGAATCGCTACAGTCGATGCGCTCGCTCGTCGTAATGTTCGTGTTCAACCCGATGTTTGTTTTTTGTGCAAGGACGACTTGGAGTCGGTGTTGCACCTGTTTATCGGATGTGCGTTTGCTGCTATCGTGTGGCATCGTGTTGCGGAATGGTGCAAGATTTCGGATTTTTTCGCTTTCTCTGTTGAGGATCTGCTCCGGATCCATGAAGATAGGTCGGTGAAGGCTTCAAAGAGAGACCTGATCTATGGCATCGTCCTTGTGTCATGTTGGGCCTTGTGGAAGGAGAGAAACGCTTCGAGGTTTAACAGTTGTGTTCCTTCGGTGAGTAAAGTATGTAATGAGATTATATGTTGGTGCAAGTTGTGGTTTGAAAATAGGTGCAAAAGTAGAATTGACTGGGTGAATGTTTGTTTGATGTAATTATATTGTTTTCTGGTGTGCCCTCCAGCGCCTTGCTGGGTTTGGGTTGGTGGTGTTTTTATTGAATTGTTGTCCGAAAAAAAATTGGTTATTAAATAGTGTATTTTTGGGTGATAAAAGTCAAAAACTTTATCGGCTCACGGTTTCATCCCGTGGCACTCCGCGATCTCGGTAGCTTGGAAATCTATTACCTCTGTGGAAGTTATGAGAAGGGGTGAACTTGGATGGTCTCATATGTTTCAGGGATGGCAGTTGGAGATGAGAGATTACTAAGGGGAGGGCTTTACTCTGAAAAAGGATGAAGGAGCTTCCGTGGAATAGGGATGAGCATTTGGAGGAATGGAGATTCAAATGGTGTAAATTTGTGACTTTAAAAGTAAACATCTTTGCTTAGCGTTCGATTCTCGGGCGGATCCCCACGAAATATGCCTTGGCCAGAAGGAACGTCCCCATTGCGTCCCTGACATGCGCTCTTTGTGAGGATAGGGTGGAGTCTTTGGAACATATATTTACGGCCTGCCCGTTCTCGGATTTCGTTTGGTGCAGTGTTTTACTTTGGTGCAAGCTCCCTCCAATACCCTTGTTCTCGGTAAACGATCTTCTTATCGGCCATGACGTGGGGAACTCATCCTCGTTAAGACTCATGGTTGTCCAAATGGCGTTCTTAACTTTCTTGTGGTGCTTGTGGAAGGAACAAAATAATGTGATCGGTTAACTTCGTCGTCAAGGAGATAAATTTGTGGAGTTTCCTTTGATTGTCGTCTCGTTATAAATCATTTAATTTAGATTGGTTGTCGTGGTGTTCTTTCTCGATGTAAGTGTTTTGTGTTTATGGGCGGCCTCTCCTTGCTAGAGTCTTTTTATCCCGTTTTATTGCATGGCCGTTCAAAAGAAATTTATAAGAATTTTTAGTAGTTTTTTAAATCACTTGGTCAAACAACTATATCCAACACACATATATATCCGTTTAAAACTGGTTATTTTCTAAATAAATGAACAAAAATTTACGCAAATTTATCTTATTTATCTTAATCATAATAAATCAATAAAATTTGTGCCACATGTCTCATTTATAAAGGGTCAACATCACCATTGTCACATGTTAAACTCAAAATCAATTACCAATTTAGTAAATCATCAATTAAGATTAATTACAAATTTTGGCAAAACTAAATTTTTATTTTAAAATTTTAATAAGATTAATGTAGATTTGATTACTTACTTAATAATTTTAGTCTTTTTGTGAAAAGTAATAAACAATTTATCAAACATAATAAATTTCTTAAATGTATTAAATTATTATTTAATATACGATAAGAATTTTATATCAATCAAAATTTTTAAATTTCTTGATCATTATCTTTTTCTTTTGTATTTATGTAATATTATGAATCTATATTCAGCCCGTGTAATACACGGGTTACTAACCTAGTATGAGATAAAACAAAGTTACAATTTTCAATCTACTCTTAAGGCATATATTTTGTGTTTCTTATTTAAGCGTAACATGTATTATAACTTTTTTGTACTCGACACATGTATAAATTTTTGTTACGTAATTTTTTTATATGCTGTTTTCTTTACGTGACGTTATATCAACTCAACTATTTTGTATGGTTGTTGTTTTTTTTTTTTTTTTTTTTTTGCAAAAGCGTAACGAATTTAACACATAAGCTAATGACATAACGAGTAGAGTTCTGTAACATAACTTTTATGTATTGTACTCAATACTTTAAACGTTTGTCTTCTAATTTTAATGTCGTTACTCAGTTTTTTATATTTTTATTTTTCACGTAGCGTTATAACAATGCAGTTATTTTGTTACACGCGTTATGCCCGCGTCAAGAGGCACACATAAACTTTTTTTTCTTTGTGAATACCATTTTTTTCTTTTTGAATACCATATTACACTAACCATCTTAAAATATTAAATTTCCATAATATATTTTTTACCGACTTATATATGTTTGAACATAATTTTTTTAAACACTTATCATGTTTGACCATAGTTATTTAAAGTTTAAACCATATGCTTTTAAACACTTCTATTTGCTATTTTTTCTTTTATTTTTTTATTCTTTTGTCTTTATCATTTCTACTATAGTGTTTGTGTCGTTACGTAACTTTTTTCTCCGTCTTCTTTACATAAAGTCATAGACTTATAATAAATTAACTATTTCATAAACCCGCGTTATGTTCGCGATATGTCACTAGGTGGAAATCTTGTTTTTTCTTTTTTTATTTTTTATTTTTTAAAGGGCAAAACTACCGTTAATAAAATATACTATATGTTACCTTAATTCTTAAGCACGTAAATCGATTCATCTTCGATATCAAAACCCTAACATGATCAATTCTCCAGGAAGTTCAAACTATTTGGTGATCTCGATCCCAAATCTTAACCAATTCCTGATTACGTTACTCATCCTCTTCTAAATTCAATCATTTCATCAGCTTCTTATCGAATCTGGTGACGGTTCTTAGGGTTTGGAATATTGGGGACGATGACCAGGAAATTCTCTACTTGTGCTATCTGTGAGAATTCGAATCTCGCTTCTATTTGCACAAGCTGTGTCAATTACAGGTAAACCTCACGATTCCTTATACACGTATGTTTAATTTGTCCTGTTCAGTTAAAAAACGGGCAGGAAATTGTACTTCGTTCTTTCCGTGAAAGTGACTTTTAATTGGAAACGATTAGATTTAGATTTATGAACTTGAATTGGTATATTACACGATATTTGTGTGTTTCACGTTTGTGTAGTTGGTTTTTGTGGCTAATTGCTCTTTTTATGCAGAATAAATTCATATGGGACCAATTTGACATCATTAAAGGGTCGTCGCGATGCGTTATATTCAAAACTGAGTGAAGTGCTTGTTGCTAAGGTTTGATCAACCACTTCATGGTTTTTTCTCTAATTGGACATGATTGATTTGCCTTTTGTTTTACTATGCATTTGGGGTTTGAATGTTGATTTCTTTATGTAATTTTAATAAGTGAAACTTAGAATATAATAGTTTTAGATGTAGCTGTTTGCGCATGGCATAAAACATTAGAGGTTACAATGCTTGTTAAGAGAACCTTTTGGTGTAATAGGCTTATCATTGTTCTTTATAAAAAAATTCTCGCTAAAAACTAGTTTATTTTCGCATCCTTTTTCTTTTTCTTTGTTCAGGGTAAGGCAGATGATCAACTTAGTTGGAGAGTCCTTCAACATGAGAAGCTTGCCACATTAAGAGAGAAGCTCCATTTTCGTAAAGAACAACTTGCAAAAGGTTAGTTGTTCTATGTGTGTGTTTAATATGCACAAGTGATATAGTTAGATTTTTCTTATATCTCTGTATACTAAATTTGTAATTTTTAGATAAAGCCAAGGCTGAAAAGATAGCTTCTGACTTGAAAGTCAGATATGAATTACTTGAATCAGCCATGAATGTGGTATGCACGTTTGTTTGAAAATATATTTTATTAATATTCTGAAGAGAAATTTATGCTAGATATTGGATTAAGTTTCCGTTCTATCTTTCCGTTTGCAGTTGGAAAGAAACCGTAAAGAGCAACTGGAAAAGTATTATCCTAATCTCATTTGCACTCAGAGCCTTGGGCATGTAAGAAGTCTTTATAGTGAATAGCTTTTATTGTTCTTGTTCATTTCATATTGTCTATTTGCAAATTGCAATACTTAAATATATTTTTAATCGTTGTCCTTCCTGTGTTCTAGGAAAAAAGTACCAAAGCATTGATTTTTTTGTAGTATCCAAATACAAAATGTTGCAAACCCAACCCTGACATTGGTTTTACGAGCAGTGCTTGTTAAAAGTCATTGATGCAGTGTATTTTATTTCAAAATAATTTATTTCTCATTCTTTAGCATGTCAACATTCAAAGCTAAATTGTTGCTCTATTTTGATACAAGGGGAGTGTTTCCTAAAATAACCTTTCTAAGTCATTGTTTGTTTGTTTAACATGGAGAACTTCATGACATGCAGATGGCAATTACATCGGAACGCCTTCATAAACAATCTGTTGTTATTAAACAGATATGCAAATTGTTTCCACAGCGCAAGGTACTGTTATTACGGTAATTAAAACAACTGATTTTGGGCTTTATCTCAATTCCCATCTATGATTCTTCATGTGATGAACATATTTAGGCAGGGCAAGTTTTTGTGGAAACTGGAAAACTAAAAAAATTTGTTGTATTTATTGATTTAACGATCAAAACAAGTGAATAGATAGACATATGAAACCAATCCCAATTCCTATCTAGTTTGGTTCGACGGTTCTACCCTAATCCAAGATTATCTCAGAGTAGTAGTGTAATCATAAGACTAACACCAACACGTATCTAGAAAACAAGATAATGATAGAGCTCTACTATATGGGAACTTAACTCCAAATTTGAAGTGTGTACAAATTTTGGTTGCAGGTGAACATAGATGGAGATAGGAAAGATGGGTCAAGTGGTCAATATGACCAAATCTGCAATGCACGATTACCAAGAGGACTTGATCCCCACTCAGTCCCCTCTGATGAGCTTGCTGCTTCCTTAGGGTAAATTTCTCTCTAATTATGCCTCACTATATACACACACACTTATATAACATTTTTACCATAATGCCAAACACTGGTCTTGCTTGGATGTTGCAGTCATAATAAGAATCAGAGACATGAGAACATCAATTCATTTATCTATTAGATTCATTGTCTAATTTTTTCAAAAGATTTTTTTTTCTTTTTTTGGGTGCATAGATGTAGTTGAGGTTTCTATTTCTCCTTAATCCATGACTTTGTTAATTGACTAAGTGCATGCAATTTAAATTATGAGCTTTAGTCACATGATAATGATGGTACAGAACTACGTTATTTTAATTTTTGGAATACTTTAGCATGTGTAGTAAAGCTTGAAATTTGAAACTAGTGAAAGGCAAAATTTGTTTCTTTTCTATTTCTGTTGTGAGCTACTATGAAGTTTTGTTACGTCATATTTACTCTTAATGAAGGTTAATTTTTTTGTTTCTTCTTGATTACTTTTTGATACTTTGATTCAATTAGCACTTTCACCTGCCATATCCTACATGCTTTCTTAGCATTCTCTTCCCTGTTACTCCTTAGTGCCCTTCACAAAAACATGCGTTCATAATTTGGAGTTAATGTTTAGGTGGCAAATGTGGACCTATATGCTTATGAATGGGTCAAGCAGGGTTGTATTTTATACGTATCGGGTCGGATAAAATAGCCCAAAGGGGAACAGGCCAATTTGGTTGAAAGTCGCCCAGAGTCTATTTTTGTAGTTAAATCTCTGAAATTATCAATTTAAGCTTTGAGTTTGTTATTGCAATAATATTGCTTTGTAATCATAATAAAGCATAATTGCATAACTAAATAAGTTTATAGTTTTTCTCTATTCTGAAAGATTAATTGACAAACTTTATGCAACAGATATATGGTGCAGCTTCTTAATCTTATTGTTCAAAATGTTGGTGCTCCTGCCCTTCACAACTCGGGTTTTGCGGTAATTTCTTATCACCTTTTATGCCACATAAGGGCTTCCCTGTGCATCATATTACTAAGCCCTGTGCAGTTTTTAGTAGATCATTCATTATCTATTTTGTATATATATATATTATAAAATGTTAAAGTTTGTTAGCAATTAGTTGTGAGTTGGTCATGTAATATCAGAATCGTTAGCAACAAGTATGTTTAGGTCATTGCTTGAAGACGCAAACAATTGTTTTTATCAGATAGTTAGATAAAATCGGCCTAAAAATTTAGGATGGCATGTTTCATAAATGTTCATGGAAAGATTTGAAAGATAGTTATACAAAACCTACATAAATATCTTGTTAATGCACTGCTCAATGCCTCAAGCAATGTTTAAAGAAGAGACATCTTATCGGTTTCCGAAAAGTTCTCTAAGTTTTTATTAAATAGAGGTTTTATACGACAATCTTATGATTTAAAGGAGCCTATAATGAAATCAACTTGAGTTTGATACTAGTTATATATGAACTTAAGAAGCATACCGGATTTGTAATTGCAATCCATATCGTTAATGTGATCAATATAAGAGAAATAATAGTTGGATATCTTTTGATCCGTATATGTCAACTTAATTATAGTTTTATGATAGCTATATTTCCATTGGAATCGTTTTGACATATCTTACTGGTCTGATTTCATATTTTGGAAATGCACATGTAGCCTCTTGTGTATTTTTCCTTCAACTTGATAATATTGCATCTGCTTATAGAAGCTTGATAACATCTAAGCTGCTTTTGATGCAGGGTTCATGTTCTCGAATATGGCAACGTGATTCTTACTGGGATGCACGCCCTTCCTCCAGAAGGTACTCACAAATGTTAGGATAAACAAATCATGCTTCTAGTTATCTAATTACTTGAGGGTTTAATAATCATTTTCATATTAGCTGCAACCAAAGTTTTCTTTGATCAATTTCATACTAGCTGCAACATAACCACTTTATGAATATTGTTTTTATGAAAATGCAGCAATGAATATCCACTTTTTATACCCCGCCAAAATTTTTGCACAACGGGAGTTGAAACTTCTTGGTCAGATAAAAGTTCTAGTAATTTTGGTGTTGATTCAATGGAATCTGAGAGAAAACACCGTTTAGATACTTCGGGTGGCAGTAGTTTCAATTATACATCGGCTTCCTCTCACTCTATGGAGACGCACATGGATTTACAAAAAGGAATTTCACTTTTGAAGAAAAGTGTCGCTAATGTAACCGCTTATTGTTACAATTCATTATGCCTTGAAGTGCCTCCTGAAGCGTCTACATTTGAAGCATTCTCAAAATTACTGGCAATGCTTTCGTCTTCTAAGGAAGTTAGGACTGCTGTTTCATTGAAAATGGCCTGTTCAAGGTAGGTTTTTGATCTTTCCATTTGAGATGCGTATCTGGTTGAGGTGGAAAAATGGTCGGGTGAGGTGGGTTGTTTATCAGGTCAAAACAGGTAATTCTTGTACGCGTCAAAAGAAGTCTGATTGGCCCGAAACACTTTTTGTCCAAATTTTGGAAATATAGCTATTTAATGGATTAGTTCCATATATACCTTTTCAGAACACCAAGTATATCTTATCTACTCGTTCCATTGTAAGTAAATTAGTGTCAGTTATTTTACTGAATAAACAAAAAGGCAAACAACTATATTACTATGAATTTTATCAAGGCATAGTGTTTATTTAGTGAAATAAGCTTTTACAATGTATAAGTAACAATTTTACTTTATCCACTATTGAATCATTAAGTAAGATATTTTTAGTGATATGAAATGGTATATATGATATCATGAAATTTAGAAGGATATATATATGAAATCTCAGAACTGTTAAATGTATATGGCATTGCCACCTGATAAATAGTTAGTTTGTCAAATATGATTATGAAGTTATTATTCCATTGACAATCGAACTGTTGGAATTAAACGATTTAAGAGGTTATTCTTATTTAAAAATATACTTCAAACGAGTTTCAACCCGTTTGAGTTGTTTCTTTCTAAGCTATTCTTTTTATCTTTTAGGGATACAAACATAACCGAGTGGATCCTTTTATAAGTGAATTGGTCAAAATTACCACGTTTAATCCTCGTTTAGTCTTTGTCTAACACATTTGTTAAATCATTCTCATTATTATTTGTATTTTTTTAAACTTGAAGATCATCAAAGCAAGTTCAACAGTTAAACTACTCAGTTTGGAATGTGAATTCAGCTATTTCATCAAGCACTTTACTCGAAAGTACACATACTTCAGCCTCAATGGTACATTTTTATACAATTTTAGACACTAGAAAACACCTATTTCCAACTTATTTTACTTCGTACACAACAATCATACATGTTTGGACATTTTTACTATCAAACCACTTAAACCGGAAAAACAAGTAAAAGTGAATCAAGTGTAAGGCTGTCCAAACATATATAATCTTTGTGTATGAGGTAAAAAAGATGCATGTAAATCACCAACTGCAAATGATTGCTGTTTTTTCTTTCCATATATAGAGAAGCACACGGGACAAGGGTCTTTCAAGCTCTGCTGCTAGTTATCCTTATGCTGCTGATGTGGCAGACAATAGGAGAAATGAAACCCTTACTGAAGGCTGGGATCTGGTGGAACACCCTACTTTGCCACCTCCTCCATCACAAATTGAGGATGTAGAACATTGGACTCGAGCCATGTTCATCGACGCAACAAAAAAGTAATAATTTCCTTCTCATATATTTATTTAGTGTCCAAATAGTTTTTCATAAACAATTTCATACCAGCTGCAAGGGTAAAATAAATTACTTCTTTACTTTTCTTTTAACCATATATTAGGACTTTTATTAAGTCTATAAATTTTCAATCAAAAATGCCACTTTTTTCCCATTTTATAGAGTGCCTGAGATTGCGTATAAAAAGCCTTCTGAAATAATGAGAGTTAAATAATTAACTGTGACAAAAGAATTGCAGTAGATAGTGTCTGGATTTGCTTCTGTTGTAGCAAAAAGCAATAATCAGATAATCGGTGGTCGAAAGTTTGTCAAATCTGGATTATTTAAGGGCTTAAAAGAGGTGAAGTAATAAAATAACCAAATTTGAAACTGAATATTTAGAACTTATTATTCTCTACATCAAACACTCGAAACTGATAATCTGCTATATTAGATCATCTAATTTTTGGTGACCATATCTTCTATATTGATTTTGTTTTCATGTGAGATGCTAGCTATTTACATTTGCTACACATTTGAAGGGCTTCATGCAAGTACTTTATACTCTTTTATTTAACCAAGTTGTTTGTTCTATAATGCAGGTGAAATTGTGGTAAACTTCTTAGTCATTTGGTGCTTACTCAAATGCTTCTGGGAGGATTTACATTAAAATATTTGTGATTATAAAAAACTGGCATGTAAATAGAAATAATCCAAACTTTGTATATATAAATATACACAGGACTCTTCTATTCTCTTTCTTTTTTACCTAAAATATTTTAGATGGAACAAATATTTAGATCGTGTTTGGGTTATAAATTCAACATTTCAACTTGAAGCGGGTCAATCCAACATGATTGCATCTAGGTTAGAGAACTAGTTACTCTTACCTTTATGCAACTACGAAGTTGCTAAATAAAGGTCCTATAGTTCCTTCTATATGACGTAAAAGGGGTATTTGGGAGGACAACTCGAAAATCTGTCTTTCAACAATTGTACTTGATGCAACATGTGAATATTTATTCTTAGCTTTATGAAACAACAACTTATACAGCCATTAAACTTTAACCATATCAGGCCTTAACGTTAGCATTTCTTAACTATTTCAGTCCATTTACCAATTGGCATCCAATGCAATCCGTAAACCTTAACATGTGCCCCTCAAGTGAGTGGCTTTATAGTCATTTTGTTTACTCCCTTGAATAAATAAAAACTAGACATCTTGTTCCCCTCATTTATGCTTCATCCCCTTGAATACATCCGTTAAACCTTATCAAGCTTCAGAAATTGTGATTTGCGATTGTGGCTTTCAAACCATGATTCGGATCTTGCAGACTTCTACTAAACCTTGGCAGAGGTTCCACTGTTGACCACGATGTGGCTTTGTTGTCTGGGTGGATCCACCTATTTGTGCGTGAAAAAGTTGCAAGAATCTTAACTGTGATGGACGATTAGGAGGCTTAAGTTTGCTCTCTTTTTTAGTTGGGTTGTCTTTCTCATATACTCTTATGTCTATTTGACTTAATTTGATGTAAATGTCAAATTTTAGAGCCATGTACCATAAATTATTGGAATGGTCATGAAAAAGGAGTTTGTTATTCATGTTCCATTGTAATTTTGTTAAAGAAGTTTGTTGTTTAAAAAGGAAACAGGACTACATACATACCATAAATACTACATATATACCCAAATTAAAGTTGTATACTTGTATACATAACAATGTATATATTAAACGATGTTTGACAAATAAACTGAAATGATTAAGGAATGCAAACGTTAAAGCCTGATATATTAAAAATATTCATTTTGAAGTGAAATGATTAAAAACTCAAACCACAATTACCGAAGTATTAATTTACTCTATTTTTATTTCAAGCTAATATAATTCAAAAAAAAAAACAAAAGTAATTCGGGTGTATGATTCGCGACTCATTTTAACGTGACGAGTTGCTTTTCTTTTCCTTTTACGCATCTTCGATCCTTGAAAAAAAACCCAAATTAAAATCCTAAATTCATCGTCTCATTCAATTCATAGTTGATTTCTCGAAATTGGATCTAGGGTTTCGTGGAATCGAAGCTAAAACCTCGAAGAAATGAGCAATTTGAGGACCGTTTGCAGGCCTCATCACGCTGTATACTCATCAATAACCTGTTGCTACAATCGAGCCAGGTGTCGACCTCGATCGATTGTTATTGCTCACAATTCAATACGAAACCCTAGTTCTTCAAAACCTCGATCGTCTTCTTCCCGTTCCGCAGCTTTCTCTCCACGAATAGAGTCGTTAGACGGCCCTAAAATGGAACCTGTGTGGGCTGGATTTAGTAATCGTCAGCGGAGGACGCTAGTTAGGGCTGCGAATTGGACTGATGAGAAATCTCCTTACGATACCCTTGGTACACGTTATTCAATTTATTAATTAATGAGTTTATTAGGGGAAGAAAATTTTGATATCGATAGATGCTTATGTGATTGTTCTTGATTCTAAAAATGTTAGTGATTGTTCTTATCAAGTGCCAATTAGGGGGTGTTTGGAGTGCCCATTGCTACTAGAAAAATCAAATTAAATCATATCACTTGATTTTGGTTCTAAATTATCAGAAAATCAGAACCATAATCACTTTTTGATCAAACAATCACAATAATAAGTTTAGCCACAAATCCAAACACTCATTCTAATGTCATTGGTTTTAGTTTTTCGGGTGATGTATGAATGGTATCCATGGATAACGATTAATCAGAATTAGATGATCGTAAGTTATAAACATATAATCATTGTTGATTATGTTTGGGTGAGTGGCAAGTTATGATTTTTAAAGAGAAAGAGATAAAGAGGTTGCTCCCAGAGATACTCTCGGCTATAGAAAACCTTATATATTTGTGTGTATACATATATATGTATATATTTGTGTATGTGTGTGTATAGGGAAGGGTTCAAATGAGAACTCCCATGTTTTGTGAGAATCGCGAGAACCGAGTTCAAACGAAATAAAGTTGTGTGTATTGAAACTACAGAAAGCATGCAACGAGTACCCGTTGATGACATGTGTGATTTCTTAAGAACTTTTAATTGTGCAGAACTCGAAGGAGATGCTAATGATGAGGAAATAAAGTTGGCGTATAGACGTTTAGCAAAGTTTTATCACCCTGATGGTTCGTTCTTAACTACTTTCCTTATAGTTTCTCAACATGGTAACTTGGTATTTCTGTTATGCCTTGTGGATACAAATATTTTGTTTTTCTTCGATTACTCTTTAGCAAATAATGTATTTCCATTGTGTTTTTTAATCTCAGTTTTCTCTTATATCTCGTTGTATGTTTGCAGTTTATAATGGTAGGGGGTCTCTAGAAGAAGGAGAAACTGCTGAAGCTCGATTTATTAAAATTCAAGCAGCCTATGAATTGCTGCTCGATAGTGAAGAAAGGAGGAAATATGATATGGAAAACAGAGTCAATCCAATGAAGGTACTATTTGATGATTTAATTGGCTCTTTAATCTATTTATTCGATACGGGTATATTTTTCATGATAAGAGATATGTACAATGAGCATATGTTTATGTACATAAGTACTCATAATTTTTGGGCATTCAATCTTATATCTCATCGCATGTACTTATACATCACATTTATGCTTTTGGAAAAAGTATATTTAGTACCTTTTTTATTACGAAAAGATAACTACTGTTAAATGTTAAGGAAAAAACCCATAATTTGTCACATGACAACTTCAAATAAAAAACACTTAAAGTTGTTGGACATGAAGTTTAAAATTGAAGTTACTTTGGATTAAACAAACTAACATACCTAGTAAAATCTTGCTCATAGCAAAGTTATATGTATAGGGTCTGGGGAGGGTAGAATGGTGGCAAACCTTTCCTCCATCCCGGAGGATGGAGAGGCTGCTCCCTACTTTGGATTAAAAATCTATAAAAGGTAGTGAGTAGTGACATACAATATTGCATAAAAAATGCTAGTTATTTAGATAAAAGAAAAGAAAACATCAATATTTTAATATATGGTCACAGGATATAGGTAAAAAGATTAACCATAATTATTTAACAGGCTTAAAGATTGCTCCTGCACCCATAGGTTTTTAGTAACGGAACATATGTCTGTGTACTTTTTGTCAACATTGTTTGATGTAATTATCTTCTTAATGTGGTCAATATATAATGTTTGAATATGATTATGTGATGTTGAATAAAATGCATTGCAAGCGATAGTATTTCGATTTGTTTAACATTATAACGGAATGACACTTTGATATTCCCATTCCCTCATTCCCAAACCCCCAATCCAAACACACCCTTATAATTTTTATATTTATGTTGGTATGTGGATGATCTGTGCATGTTACTTGTTCATGTTGACAGGCATCTCAAGCATGGATGGAGTGGCTAATGAAAAAACGCAAGGCTTTTGATCAAAGGGGTGACATGGCGATTGCTGCTTGGGCCGAACAGCAACAACGCGAGTTAAATATCCGTGTACGCCGTCTCTCACGTTCAAAGGTATTATATAAATTTACACACACACAAACATATTAAATAATAATTAAACTTTTATTAGTTAGAAGACCCTTAAGCATTAAGATACACTCTGGGCTACTTCCCCTTGTAGTAATTCTTTTATCTTTAGTCTTTACAAACTTGACTCGTAGATAATGTATTAGCTCTTTTGGGGCTGAAATGATCAAAACGCCCATCACGTGGGGCTTAACGGCCAGTTGGGTGGATGGTGGACTAATTGGTAATCAAACAATGAAAGTAGGGATCTCCAACTTCAATACGCAGTTAAAGAAGTTATGGACCTCCAACGTAATGAAGTTAAGGGTGTTTTTTTGTGAATATATTCCTCGTAGGGATGAAATGTAAGATACCTAAACTTATAAATTGATGATTACAATAAGAATATCTTGTTATATGATGATTAGTTTTTTGAATAAAGCTATCTAAAATGCATTAAGACTTGACCTTGCTAAAATTAAAACATGAGTCTAAACCTGCTGTAAAGTGATGTTCGATACAGAACTAATCTTAAGTGGCGCGTAAACACTTGTACATATTGCTTTACCTATGATACATAAGACGATAAACACACAACCACTCCACACTCTCTCCCATGTTCTTTGACACACAGTACATACAAATGTTTATGCAGTTCTCTACCTAGAATTGGCTCTGTATCGAATACGCCCATCTGCTATTTGCACTTATTTAGATCCGTTTCTTGTGAAATTTTTAGGTTGATCCCGAGGAGGAAAGAAGAATTCTCGCAAAAGAGAAGAAAGCATCTATTGAGAATTACAACAACACTATGAAAAGGCACACACTTGTGTTGAGGAAAAGGGATCTATTGAGAAAGAAAGCAGATGAAGAGCAGAAAAAACTCATAATTACTCAGCTTCTTGCAGCTGAGGGTCTTGAACTCGCATCAGATGAAGATGATACATAGGTAAACCATATTTTGCAACTGTTTTTCGATGTTGGTTATTATATTTATAGAATGTATGTTGGTTAATTGTATAATTTATTGTATATATATAGCTTTAAAGATACAGTACAAGGTAAATTTATTCCGTATATATATGAATATATTTGAATCTAGGAGTTTTAAGGAATTTCTTTATCAAAATTTGGTTCGTCAATCTCTTGCACAAGTGCTAGAGATCTCGATGCCATACTCGATATCCTTCCCACGGTGTCATCAATCGTTTCTTACTCTGTCATCCCGAGGTTTTCAAACTCTGCCACAAAGTTTTGAGTTGAGTATCTTTTACGCGATCGGCCCCAAGATAGACGCTTTGCCTTGATTGCCTCCCATATTCCTATTGCAGTATCTTGGTTGACAACCTGCAATATTAAGGCTTCAGGAGTGCTGTAGTCATGTCGCTCTTCTCTCCATCTTGTGAACCTGGACCGATTGCTTCCCATATCGTGGACTGATTATAATTTATAAAGAAAGATGATGGTTGCAAGAAACTAATCAAACGTCAATACGAGAAATTGCATGAAAAGAACTGGATTTTGAAGCCACTCGCTCCAAGGCATTTACTTTTTTATTTCTAGTAACTATCTAAGGAAACGGAAAATATAAAATGTTGTGAAAAAATAAGTTCCCCTTCAAGTCATTAGAATTATAGATAGTTTCATTCAGTTTTTTCAGTATGATCCACCAAGCTGAATAAATAATTCTTTAAACAATGACTTTCTTTATTTTTGTGAAACGCATACCACTGATCCAATTATACAACTCCTTAGGATGCATTGTATTCGGCCCGTGAGATGCAACCATGATAACACCACATTGCAAGCCTTCATGGCTACTTGACATGTAGCAAAAATGTGATAAAGTGGTTTATTGCTCTCAAGCACAAAAATGACACATGATAAAAGGAAAGTCGATCCCCTTGTTGCATAAATTGACTATAGTAGGTAACCTGTCAAGAAACATTCTTCAAGCAAAAATGTTAACTTTTTTCAAAACACTTGTATACCACCTCGTTTGCCAAGTAACACTTGGTAGAGTCTTCATTTCTATCGACTTCCTCACAAGCTTCACCAGAAAAGCATGAACTACAACTCCTCAACCCCAATTAATTGTTAAAGAGCATGAACTACAACTCCTCAACCCCAATTAATTCCACTCATCAATCCCGAGATAAAGATCGCTTCCTCCTTACTCTTTCGTAGTTGTTTTGGTTTCGATTGTGTCATTACTCATTATTACGTAGTAGTAGCGTTATCGCAATGCAACTGTTTTGTGTGTCCACGTTGTTTGTTATTCTAGTTTTTATAATTATTACTATTATTATTGTTATTATTTTATTATATCTTTTTGTATATATTTTTTTATCGCAACAAATTTAACATATAAGTTATATGTATTATGGGTATATTCATGTAGCATAATTTTCAGATAGTAAGCTCAATATTTTAAGTGTTCGTATTCTAATTTTAACGGTGCTACTTAGGTTTTTTTACGTTACGTTTAGTATTTTTACGTTGCGTTATAAAAATACACCTGATTCAAATACTCAGATTTATATCCTACAGGAACACTAGTTTATTGCAATATTGTACTTCTTAAAAGATTTAGAGTCTAGCTTCTTGTTATATTTTGTATGGATGGTTAACACCTCGCAATCTCCTACAGATAAGATCTCGTCGTTTCCTAGTTCACACACTTTATAACCCCATACCCACCGTCGATCCCTCCCTTATCCCAGATCTCAACCGTCCGTTTCCATTCCATAACCTACACTCACTCACAAATGGTTTCAATCCTTCGTTTCTCTCAAATCTCCCTCTCAAATTCTCCCTCCTCTCTCAACCGCCGGTAAAAATGGCAGCAACCGCCACCGCCACCGCTGCCGCCGCCCTTCAACAAGCTCCGATCACATTCCAATCCCGACTCCCTCACTCCGTGTAAGCTCTGTTACGCCAGTAAAATTCTCGTTTTCCGGCGGTTTAAGGCTCCCAAAGCTATCAATCAAACTCGCGGTGAAACCACGGCGCGGCGGAGGCGCTTCCGGCGCCAGGATGGCTGATTCTCCGGCGACAAGTTACGCGGCAGCTCTGGCGGAGGTAGCGGTTGCGAACTGTACGCTAGAAGCGACCGTGAAGGACCTAGATCTGGTCGATGAACTGTTTTCAGACAAAGTGAACTTCAATTACTTTACGAGCCCTATCATCGGCCTCGAAGAGAAACAAGCGTTGATCGACGATATCACGTCGTCAGGTAAGCTCCAATTACACGTCTGCAACTTCCTCAACGTGTTAATCGAGCGGAAGAGGATAGATCTGATTAAGGAGATCGTGAAGGAGTTCGATATTGTTTACAACAGATTGACGGAGACGGAATTGGCGATTGTTTCATCGGTGGTGAAGCTGGAGGAGCAGCATTTAGCGCAGCTCGCGAAACAGGTGCAGAAACTCACCGGAGCGAAGAACGTGAGGGTGAAGACGGTGATTGACGAGTCACTGGTCGCCGGATTCACGATCAGGTACGGCAATTCTGGATCTAAACTGATTGATATGAGTGTGAAGAAGCAACTTGAAGAAATTGCTACACAACTTGAAATCGGAGACATTGCACTTGCCGTATGAACATTATCCCCAATTTTCAATTTCAAATTTCATGATTCTTCGTATGATAATGATAATCTGCTTTATGAATATAATTTTGGGGAGAATTGTAATTACGTTTTTTCATGAGACAATCAATTCACAATAATTTGCTCAAATAGGTCTTGAATTCATCTTGATTGCACATACATAACAACACATTAACACATTATCAAACATGAAATTAGAACACATCCTAACGATACGAAAATCAAATCGGAAAGCGTTATTAAACGGTCTTAGAAGCTCTCGGTGTCGTGGCCCTCGACGACATTGGATATAACCAAGTTGTCCGAGTTTCGCTTCGAGCAAGTGTTGCGAATTTCACCTTGTGTCCCAGTCAACACCTGCATTTGCCCCATCTTCACCATAACATCAACAAACTTCTCAAAAAACAAAGTTTGGTTAACCGCAAAGCTCGTGACAATGTCTCGGGTCCTTTTGTCGGTGTACAAATCTTGATCCGATGTCATAACGCCTTGTTTGTTCATGAGGTCGACGTAGAACTTGTTATCGAACACGTTTTCGGACCGAAGGTCCAAGAAAGTGGTGGCATTGGTGTTGGCGGTTGGGCACACGCCTTTGAGGGTTTTGGCAAAAGTTTGGTCCATGGTGGTGTCTTGGGTAGGGTAAAGTCGTTGCCCGAATGACGAGCAATGGACGACACCGATGGTGTGTGCCCCCGACAGGGCTACAACTTCGGTGGCGTCGAAGTTTTTGGCCGCAAGGTTGGTTAGGAGCGTGTCGGTTGGGACGAATGGTGATGGAAGGTTGGCTAGTGTTGCGTTTCTTGTGGCGAATGAGAGTCCATCTCTTCGACCTAGAGGAACGCTATACTCTGGACCACCGGTCTAATACAAAATACACGAAATACACGAAAGAAAACATGTTAATATAAACCATATGTACGACGGATATCGAGTGTTATAAAGATTTAGTTACCAAGACAATGGTGTCGCGTGCAACGATGGCGGTGATGTCGGAACAAGAGACGCTACCAGCACCACATTGTTTGTGAACCCTTTTGCGAAGATCCTCGATGACATCGAACCCCCTTAGACTTAGGTTTGGTATTGCGGTTTTCTCGCTATCGACCGGCCCGCTTGATGAACCATCCAACAACAACGAACCATCACAACCCTATTGACAATATATGGAAATAAACATCAACATTTTAAAACCATTTTACATCGTCATAAACCATGTGTAGAACAACCTAACGCCCGAAACACCGTCCCTGGACGTTTGAAGCTTCTTTGTAGGGGTGTAAACTGCCGAGTCCTGAGCTCGTCTAGGCTCGAGCTCGAGCTCGGACTCGGCTCGTTTAAACTTAACATAGCTTGAGCTCGGCTAGATTCGAGCTTTATTTTTAAAGCTCGAGCTCGGCTCGTTTATAATTAATTTTTATTTTTTATATATTATTATAATTAAATTTGTATATATTTAGAATTATTCTTTTTATATAGAAAATAATACATATTATTTACTTATTTTATCATAATTTTAGATATAATAATAATAATAATTTTTTAAATATATTTAATAAATTAAATAAAAATTATATAAATAAAAGTCTCGTTAAGGCTCACGAGTCAGCTTGAGCTTGTTACGTGAAGCTTGGGCTCGGACTTGTTTCGAGCTTTTTAATCGATTCGATCTCGAATAACTCACGAGTAGCTCGGTTCGTTTACACCCTACTTCTACGATTACGATTATGTTCATGCCCTTAGAAATTTTAATTAGTAAGTTTGTCATCCACTTTGTACTTTTAATTATTAAGTTCATCAAAAGAAAAAACACACGTGGTTACACACCTGAAGACAGGCACGTGACTACGTGAGGCAGTAATTAACTTTTAGAAAATGAGAGATAATCTAATATCAATGTATGTAATGAATCACGGACTACTTTTCCTAATTATTTTAAGTTATTAAAAACATGCAATATTCCCGTGATCAGTTTCTGTTCATGAGTCTATCTTTAAAGCATGGGGAATCAAGGGCTCGAATAAAGTAAGGCCAGTTTTAGGTAGTGATTTTTGTAGGGAGCTCATATAATTTTAATTTATCTTTCTTTTTATCTTTTATATAAAAGAAAGTATATGGATTATTAAATTCTAATTTATCTATATTTTATCTTTTATATAAAAGGAATATTTGATTTTAATAAACCGAGTTATCATCTATTGGTCTTGATCGTTATTAATCCATATTTTATTTATTTCTTACAATAAACTAGATTTTAAAGGTATTGAAATTTATTAGACATGCCGTCAAATGATCTATTAACGCTGTTAAGTAAAATTTCACTTTTTGAATGACTGGATATCACGTCGCGTATCTTATTTGACATGTGTTTTATGACTGGGTTCAAACACAGAGGTTTATCTAAAATTAGTCTAGAGTCCATTGATAACTTGATTTTACTTTTGAGACGTTAATGTATGATCGCAGTTTATCTGAAACTAGTTCTAGAGTCGACTAATAACTTATTTTTAGTTGGACTAGACTTCATATTATGTGAAGGGACACTAATTTTAGAGTTTTGTTTTAAGCCTTAAAAAAGATTATGCCAGCCTTATGTTATGTGTAGTTAGGCTTTATGGTAGGCATATCATCAACGGGTTTTTACGTCATCAAGTGTGTAGTCATAAAATTATTACCCAATTATATTATTTTTTAATTTGAAAAACCTTAGCCAATAAAAAAGAAACCTAAAAAATAGACCAATCAAATGATGAGGGGCACAACGTTATAGTTATAATGGGCGAACAAGTTTTTTGCCTTATGACGCTCATGCGTAATGGTGTTTGGACGTTATCGGACACTATGAACATCATAAAGCACCCATAATGTGCCCTACACGTAGCCTTACTTTAAAGTAAGAGGATATATGAGATATAATAATATATATATGTGCGAGCTTTGTAAATTAAAAGTTAGATCATCTGAGTAATTAACTTTTTATTAAACATGCAATTATTAAGTTTACAAACATAATTCTTTTTTTTAAGAAAATCTCACCTTTAAAATCTACTTTTAAAATCCTATTTTCTAACTTTCACTGCTTTAATGAGGGTAAGTTTTATTAAATTTAAACTTGGGTTTAAAAACTACTTATGAACCAAACTCATAGCTCTTTTCTGCCAGATAAAAAAAACTCAAGTTTGAGCCTATCTTGTTGCAAACTCTATATGTAAAGTTTAAGCTCTATTTATACCTGAACAAAGCAATCATGGAAATGAACTCTTAAGAGAGCAGCAGCAAGACCCACATCCTTCTTGATCACCTTCTCCATTTGCTTTCTAATTATTGATTCCAATTTTGGGCAGCTACTTTCATAGTATTTCCAAGAAAGCCCCTTCACCAATGGCTGCTGTTGTGCTTCAACACCCTGCATATGCAGCAGCATTACCATCACTGCCAACACACTCACACAAAGTGCAAGTGTGTGAAAGGGCACTATTGTAATTTTACAAGCCATTAGCAAGATTAGTGACTAGTCAGATTTTGTTTCTGATGTTCAAGCCTACGAAAGAGATGGATTATTTATAGATGGAGATTTTCTTTAATGACCCTCATGTTTGAAAAAATGGCTTTTTAGTCCCTCAATGACAAGACAGGTGTTGAGTAATGAGGTACATGTGGCACATAGACCCTTGGTCATCTTTGAAGTTTGTGTTGGGGCACTTGTTAATACTTAATAACAATGTTTTAAAACCGTATTTTTAAATCGGATCGGCCTTATGTAAAAAAACGGTCAAACTGGATTGACTATTCAAACATGTAAATTATAATATATATTTTATAAATTTTCAATCATGACAAATGTCATTAAGAAACTTTAATAAATTAAGTTTATAACAAGTTACAATTATCCAAAATAACATTAATATAAGTTCTAATCAAGTTATATTTATCAAAAAATCATCAGACTTTCAGTTATATTCGATGGATGCTTTGTTTTAGAATCTCTAGCGGGAAGTGACAATTTGTTTTCACACGATCAGTTAACATCAATTAAGAAAATAGTGAAAAACCCTACGGTCCTACCTTTTTTCATTGTTTTAAAAATGTTTTTTTTTAACTTAATTTGAAGAAAAAAACGGTTCACCCGGATGAACCGACCGGTTCAACGTTAAAACCCGGTGGTTCAACCGGAAAACCCGCCGGTTCATTTTTTTGTCCGGAACTACTAAAAACCGTCCTCAACCAAACCGGTACACTCACCGACCACCGGTTCAACCGGTTGAACCGACCGGTTCAATACGGTTTTAAAACATTGGTTAATAGTATATATATTTTTTATACCGTAACAAAAGCTAATTGGCTGACACGTTTCTAAAGAAAAACTCATATTTTAGTCATACTGTCTTTATTTCATCAATTCGCGAGAAACATAATTATAGAAAAAATAATCTAAAATCAAGCCAGATAGAACATGTAAACTCAAGATGTCTAAACTTTAATATTCATTCTTCATGTCATTAAACCAAAAGGTCAATTACCATATTTCTTTTTGTTAGTTATAAAAAATAAAGTGTTTGGTATTTAATAATTGTAAAAGAAAAATAATTTGTACACTTGATGTTTTTCTATAGAACATGTAAACTCAAAACGTCCAAACTCTAACACTCATTCTTCAAGCCATTAAACTAAATGGGCAATTACCTTTTTTTTTCTTTCTTAATTATAAAATAATCAAGTGTTTGGTGTTTAATAATTATAAAAGAAAAACAATTTGTACACTTGTTAATTATAAATTAACAAAGTGTCTGGTCTTTAATAATTATAAAAGAAGAATAATTTATACACTCGAATAAACTTTAACAGATTGGATGTTTTCAATATGTATATGATATCCATTGTTAAAGAGTAGTGATGTCTCTTTTCAAAAGATTTGACTATTCAACTCTAATAGTGACAACTATACAAATTCAGTGTATACGATAAACTTTCCATGATACCATATCGTCAATACACAAGTTGCAATTTCGAAAAAATAAGAGATGAGGCCGGGAATACGTGGTAGGTATATCTTTTGTTGATGAAAATGGTTATTTGAAGAACAAGAAGGAAGTTCGAAATTACTTTTTAAACGGTTTAAAAACACCCCTATCCTATGATTGTACCAAAAGTAACACTAGGTATCAATATATAAACACTAGATTTCATTTCAGTGGATTATAAAGTGATCCCTTAATTTAGTTTTGTATTTATCGTTACTTTGTGTTATTTATATATATCAAAAGATGAAAAGGAATTGGATTCTTTTTTTAACCTTTTTTAAACTACTAAAGGAAGTACTGCTTTTAGAACTTTGGAAAAAAGAATGGTCAAAGTTGATGTCTGGGATGATAGTTGCATTATTATATAGGAAATTACAACTTCCGTCCCTTAAATATTTACTAATCTCTATGTTTAGCTCAAAAGTTTGATTGTTTCATTGTTAGCCTTAAATTGCAAAAGTTGATGATACTTTGATCTTGGAATGGTTGATTAGGTCTAATGGTTTAGGGTTTTGTTGGATAAAAATTAATTGCTTTATATTTAAGTATGGATTTTCAAATGTATTAAAATGTATGTTTGTGTATTGCTTGCAGGGACAGTACAGTCCAGGGGTAGCATAAATTACTCCTTAAACTCATATGCAAAGTACAAATTTGTTTTCTTTCAATTTTTAGGTTTTATCATTTTATGTGTGTGTGATACCCCTTAAATACATTTTGTTTCAAAAGTTTTTATATATGACTATGTAGAGCAGCTGGTAGACACTACTTATTTTGACATAGAGGTCTTTTGTTCGATTCCTCAACCAGATGTTTTCTAAACTTTTCACCTTTTCAGCTTTGTTTTTACTTAAAAAAAACATTACCCAAGATTTGAACTCGGGTCAAGGTGACATCAGCACATAAGTTTGTATGTGTCAACTACCAAGGTAGCCATACTTTTTGCTTAAAACACTGAACAATAAAACTTATATCAAGAAAATAATTTGTATTGACTTCATTAACCAATTAGATCAAAATAAAAAAATTGAGGCGCTACCCCTAAACTCCTGTTAATAAATTTTTATGATACTCATTAAAAAAATTAGTTATGTCCCTGATTGCTTGTCTTGTACGTAGCCATATACACTTGCTACTTATAAATCATTTTTATTTTCAATTTTAGATAATTTTAAATGTAAATATCTGGACGTATTCGTGGGTGTGTTGAAGGTTTTTGGTTGGAGGATTCAGGATTGTATGATAACTTACTATTTTAAGATTGAAAATTGAAACTATTAAAAGTTTTGGACTAGATTCACACGATCACAAATATTAGAGGGACTGAGTTGGCAATTACTCATAGATTGTATTTGCAGCCGCCTTGATTAATTTCTCTAACAATATATTATATATCTCGGGTAATGGGCTTGGACCCATATCATGTGGATCAAAATGTTGCTTTATGGGCTGTTAAAAAATATGTTTATGGGCTTTAAGTGCTGCAATACATATGCAAACTTTTAGGGTTTGTGTATATAAAGGAATGATAGTTTTTGTCAATTAGTACTTACAAAATCATCTTCTCATATATCATTTTCCCTCTCTCTTAGCCACTACACAACCTCGTAGTTTCATACTAAATACATTTGTTCTTAATACGGATTATATCCACACCATGAGGGAGTAGTAGCCGGTTGAAAAAAATCTTTTATGCTTCTCTGATCTCTTCCCCGTCTTTTCATCTTCTTTGTTTCGTAGGGGTTGGTAGTAATTTTTTTTTTAAAGGTCTGTCAAGAACAAGATGTATATATAACAATAAATATACAAAATTCATGGGTGTCGGGTGACTCCCATAACAACTATTTAGGTTCGCTCATGGATTTACACTTTAAAACTTGATGAAATCAAGTGTGTTAACATGTTGTCTAAATAAACTTATTTTTTTAATGGCGTTTAGAAATACTCAAATCTTCAATATACAAGTGAGTCTTTTTGTTGTGAAATTGCAACCATTCATACTAAGGGGCTGTTTGGTTTACCTCTTAATGAGGTCTGGATGGTAAAGTGTCTGAATCGCACAGATACAGACTGTTTGTTTGGAACCTCTGAATGGTAAAAATGTCTGAATCGCTAAGAGATTTACCTTAAAAAATGTCTTATTCATCCAGTCTTCTACACAAGTCTTTACCATCCAGACACTTATTCTTCCAGCACTTAATGAAACAGATTGAACCAAACAGCCCCTAAGTTTGATACTCGAGGCTTTACTCACTCATATCAAATAGAAAACCCACAATTGGGAAAAGGTCAGGTTTAAACTTGAAACATCAAGAATTCAATTTCAAAATTCTTATACCATTGAGTTAAATGCCCTTTATACTCATAATAAAAGTACCCCCTTTCTCTAGACACCCAAAGAAATTTTCTGGACACCGCAATATACGACCTGTATAGCACGATACAGGTCGTATTACACTCTCTCAGCATTAATTACAACTCTGAAAAAACCCTAACCAACCTGTATAGCCCGATACAGGTCGTATACGCTGTAAACCTGACAACATAAGGTGACTACTAATGATTGCAACAAATGATGACTAATAATGATTGAAAATGATAGGAACTTATACGACCTGTATGATTCAATACAGGTCGTTTGACATACCTCGTACCACTATCAAAAAAACGTTTATATTTTTAAAAAATCTAAGTTAAACAAATATACATATCCAAAATTGAAAAAAAAATAATTAAACATATCGTCCCGTTACTTTTTCGACATTAAAAAAATAGGCTAATACATATGTATAAAAAAAATGACACAAGAAAATTTAAAAATTATGTCCTGTTAGTTTTTCGACATGAAAACACTAAAGAAGTTAATGAAAATAAAACTAATGCTTTTAAAAAAATTGAAGAAAAACCGGGCATTACAGCTCGTATAGTGCTATACAGGTTGTATAGGGTTTACGAACACTTTCAGGTGTTTATCCCCAAAACATTCATATCTGACAAGACAAACATTCCCAACCTGACATTTTTTTTAAACACCGGCCCGATACAGCTTGTATTGTGATATACACATTGTATAAATTAGCATTTATTGCATTGACCAGCTTATCCAACCTGTATTGACCTATACAGGCTGTATTACCGGTGTCCAGAACTAAATTTTCCGGTGTCTAAAGCAGGCCCCTAAAAGTATCCGGTCAAATTTTATTATCAGTGATCTGTTTTCAATAATAACCACCTATTTTTCTAAATATAATGATTTATGTGTCACAAACAAATACAATTTGTTCTTTCATATGTATTGTACATGGTGTAATACATATGCCATAAATACATCACATAGAGTTTATATTAAATAACTATAAGACAATCCTAACGACATTATATTAGAACATTTTGATTCTAATGGTTAGAACCTTTTTCAAAATCGAGGTCAACTAGTAAATTGAGAGGTAAAATAGTAAAAGAAACCTAATCAATAAATAACTATAAGACAATTTTAACGACATTATATTGGAACTTTTTTATTCCAATTGCTAGAACCTTTTTCAAAATCGATTCGGGTTCAAAATCGATTCGGGCGGAAGCTGTTTGAACACATAAAATGGGAAACTGGCATCAAAGCTGGCCAGATCAGGTATTAACCGTTTTTTTGTTGTTGCATAAATCGGGTTAAGTTAGGGAACTCTTCGGTTCACAAACCATATTTTCTTTCTATGTGACCGCATGTGCTTAAAATATCATATCCAACCCAACTTATGATTGATTTTGGGTTCTGTGAAAATAAAACCATATTGCTACGTATAATTTGGGTCAGATTGTTTTTTGAGCTGAGAGAAAGTTGCGTATGTATGTTGGGTCGATAAGGCTCAAGCCCAAAAGCTTGATTGAGGAGTTGGGTATAAAAACGACGGCGATGTTAGTCTCCTAACCCTAATTTCTAAAGCATTCTCTTATAGTCTCCGTTTCTCCGGTAAGAATCCATATTCTCTAGTAAGCAAACCATTTTTTTATATTTTTTTTGCTATTTTCATATTCCAAAACCTTGTTTTAAACTTGGGGTTTCTTCGATATCTCTATCAACCCTTCTAAATTTAGTTATCTAATTAACTTTTTTTTTCCAGTAACAGGCTTACCCTTCAACTTCAACTACCCACATCCGCCCCCTCCGTGTGTTACAATTTCAGAACCGTGACTCTGCTACAGTGGTTAGTACGGGTGTCATTGGACAACCACAATTTGTTGAACCCGATACTCATTTACCTCAAGTAACAATTCAACAGGGACCTTGAGCATGTACGAAAGGTGCGACTAAACATGGTCTATCATTTTAGGGGTTCATATTTATTTTAAATATATATATCTATATAATTCTTTTTAATTAAAACTTAAACTAGTAAGATAATCTAACTTAAAAAAAAAGAGAACCCAATTAGTTATTTAATATTTAGGCATTTATGATATAATTTAAATAAAATATAATTTATTTATCATATTATTTAGGCACATTTATAACCTCACCCTTTTAAACACATTTTAAAAATATATAATTTTTATGTTTATTGCTATAATTTTTTTTTTGCGTTATTTAAAAACATTTTCTATTTGTAATTTTTTTTGAATAGGGCCCATTTTTAGGTCGAATATGACCCTTAAATCTTCAGCACTGGCACAACAATTGAGCTCTTCAATAATGCCTCGGATTTCAAATCAAATTTCAAGTAGAAGACCTTTCTCTTATTTAATGCATGGGGTGTCGTGCTAGTTAGTTTGGCATATCTGCATCAAAATCGTGATAGGAAGGACTATCTAAACAAAATGCTTGCTACTGCGGCCGTGTTAACCGTGTTGTTCTTCTTCTGGCTGTTAATGTACATGTTTTATGAATTCATGGACGAGAAATCTGTCCAAATACTGGTATTGTAGGATCATGTTGTATGTTGGATGTTACGCTTGTGCTGTCCAGGCTTTGGGCATGTCGTTCATCACTCTTTATCTTCTAATTACAGGCCACACAATTCCCTTGGTTGCATCCTAGTAGTTACTTTGATTGTACTAGAGTCTCGTTGTATCATAAAATCTTTGTTGAAGAATGTTTGTAATCCTTTTGTTGCAATCTTTGTCGTTGTGCTTGCTACTTTTGGTGCAACCGGAATTGCACTTTACTGACCGGAACACATGCGGATGCACATACTAGAGGAGGAGGGACTCCACCTATCTCCAATGTTTAGAGATGCAAGGAAATTTTTGAAGAAAAGAGCAGTTAATTAAAGTGTCTGTCTAGATATAGTCTTAGGTTAAAGTGTATGTAAGCTAGAGTTAAAAAAAATGCACGGTTAACCGCCTCTTGTATTGATTTTTTTGTGATATTTTAATCAAATGTTGTGTCTTATTTTGTTGTATGTTTCATGCACTAGATCATTGCCTTAATCGAGTGACTAAACCCTTTTAAACTTTCAATGTTATGCACTAAATCTTTTGTTTGTCCGTGACACCAGGATAGAATACATTTTAACTTCTCGAATGCTTTCTGTTAACAGAATTTCATTAACCTTCTAAATTTAGTTATCTAATTAACTTTTTTTGGTTTAACCAGTTACATGGCTACCCCTTTAACTTCAACTAACACCCCACCCTTCCCTCCGTGTACACGGACCACTCCATTTGTTACGGTTTTAAATCATGACTTCGTTGTCGTGGTTAGTATGGGTGACATTGGATGACAACAATATGTTGTCCAATTTGTTGAACCCGATTACTCAGTTATCCCAGGTCCTAGGATTTAGGGTTCATGTTCGAGCTAAAAAAATGGGACCCGTTTGGAAAAAAAAATTATAAAAAAGTTCTTAAATAAAGCAAAAAATAAGTTACAACAATAAACATAAAATTATACTTCTAAAATGACATTCTAAGTGGTTGACCGACAACTCATGCAGATCTCCTCGCATTTTAATAGCAAATTGATTGATCAAGTCTTCATATTTCATATCTTCTAATATTTCGTTATCGGTAGCTAAAATGGCCAATCCATTAAGTCCTTCTTGTGACATTTGTTATAACGCGCATGGGATCGTTTCCAGGTCAATATAGATTATAGAGAGAAGTTTGTCTAATATAGTACTCAAATGGTTTCATTAATATCTTTCGAATGATTACAACCGAAGGAGTATACATCTAGGTTAGGCACGGGAGATCGGGCATGACCTCCCTTCTCAAACAACACAGATCAGAACTATCAGATTCAACATATGACAAAACTTATGCTATCCAACGAACTGGAACCTATTTATAGGTAACGGACACAACAAACTGGACATCCAACGAGGAGAATAAGCGAAATCAAATCTCAAAACGAGGCATGTAACTAAACCGAAATTAAAACAAAACATATAACTGAATTTAACAAAACATGTAATAGCAATGGCAAATGCAATAGCAAAAAAAAAATACCAATAATACTAATAACAATAGCAATAATACAAATAACAATAGTGATAATAACAGTAATACTAATAATAGTAATAATAATAATAATAACAATAGTAATACTAATAATAATAACAATAGTAGTAGTAATAATAACAATAGTAATACTAATAATAATAACAATAGTAGTAGTAATAATAATAACAATAACAATAATAATAGAATTTACAAAGAAATTAAAAAATCAACATGTGTTTGTCCCCTTCGCGTTTAATAACTTCGCTCATCTTGAATCGGAGGCGGTGACCATGCTAAATCAGATCCAAAAAGTCATGCACGAGAATGTTGCGACTTCTAGAATGAAGAACGTTGTCTTTATACGTTTAGGTTTTGCTATTCAAGAAGAGCTGGCGGCACAGCATGTTGCCCACCTTCCCTGCATGACGACTTGAAGTCGTGTGTGTTTTCCTTTTCGAGTTGTAAGTTTCAAGTATATTATATGAAGTATATCTTGATTGAAAAAAATTAAAAAAGTTAGCCCTATTAAGTTATGTTACTACTACTACCACCGTTTGGCAAACAGAAACGGACCACGGTACTATCATGACAGACAACTATGGTGATATGAAATAATGTTTTGTATTAGTACAATTGTAATTCTGGAAGGTCTATTGTGTAAATGTAGAGTTAGTGTTCAATTGTAAATGTCATAGAAGTTGAGGGTCGATATTGTAAATGTCCTAAACGGTCTGTTGTAAATCGTTAAAGAGCCATTGAGCTAATGGAAGTGCATCGATCAGTTGTGAACCATCTCCTATTCTGTTAATTCTGTTTTCTTCCTATCATGTGGCGGTCATGAGACGGTTCGACCATAGCAGATAGAAGTAATATACATATTCATTGCCCATCTTTCCTGCAGCAGCAGCATACCACAAACAAAGATGAGAAATCAAGCACATACATTTGACCAACTGACCCAACTGATGACAGGAAGAGGAGACTTAACCTTAACAGGTGTACGAGGAAACGCCAAAGTCTGTACTGTTTCCTGTCTCGTGTCTGCGATTGTACTTGGTAAGCTAAGAACAAAAGCAGCTTGGTCACATGTGGCTGCAGTTGATGTTATCTTGTACCCATAATCCCATCTTTTATCAATACCTTCAGTTGGATACATAAAGTCCAGTTCCACAACCTGGGAACATATATTGAAGGAATCTAGATTAGAGATTTATTCTACACAACAATGATGGTCAACTTTTTGTTAAATAAAGTTACTCTTCAAGATATTCTTATAACTTCAGCCACTTTCATTCTTTTTATAGTTAAAATTTCTGGTTATATAAAAAGAATAACTCAAGTAGGACCATCTTCATATAAGTGGTAGAACTTGACCCTTCAAATAACAAGTATACCAAGGGTGAGAAATGAGAATTCCCTACATGAGACAAAAATATTTAGGGCGTGTTTAGTTATGGAAAACACCCCCTGTTTTAAATAAAAAACAGAAAACATGATCAAATTATAATTTTCTAGAAAAGTTTTCCAAGAAAATGAAAAACACTGTATTCTACTTTTTAAAATTGAAATTAGAAAACTATATTTTATTGTTTTCTAGTTTTCTGATATGGAAAATGGAAATTCCATCTTTCAATTTTGAACGCGTTTTTAAAAAATTGCATGTGTTTTCTAGAGATGGAAAACGTCTTCCATTTTCTAAAAAAATAGAAATGGAAAACTAGAAAACATTTTCCACAACTAAACTCGCCCTTAAGTTTTGGGTAGTCATTTCTGACCCGTTTAATAAACATGTCATGTTTGGGTTGTTGACATGTTAAAACCAATCAAACGGGTTATGATCGAGTTGGCATGTTTAACCACTTTAACTAATCGGGCCGTGTCCAGTCAGCATATGTAACCCATTTAATTAAAAAACCTGCTCTGTCCGTTCAACTTAGATTAGAAAATTATATTTGTGTAAGGTCAACCCCTTTATGACCCACTAACCCTTTCATCCTGGTTCAACCCGACATGATTGACACCTTTGCAGCAGCAAAACGCACCTGATCAGATAACCCAGAACCAAGGGACATAACAACGGCCCATCTATTTCCTGCAGTTGCCATAGCAGTGACAAGGTACCCCTCACTCCATTTTTTTTTTATAAACTTAAACGGAAATTTTTCACTGATTGTATATGCCTGATGAAGGTATGGGGTACCTACACTTCAAGATGGAAAATTAAAATACGAATAACTAAAAGATGATAGAAAATTAAAGCATGAACACGAGACGCGTTAAGAAGATACGAAGGACGGTTACCCTTTGACATGACAACCAAGGAGCTCCCATTGTTGGCACCTGCTATTGCAGTAATAAAATAATCCTTATTCCCTTGTTCTATAATCCAATCCTTTTAAGTTTAAAAAACAAACAAAATGCTTAGTAGCCTGCTGAAGTATGAAAACATGCATAAATTATAGAAAGGTATTATTTGTTTCTGAAATAAAACCCATAACATGTAAATAATTTAGATCCAAGAACCTTGTTAAGGAACAAGGGAGAGAGTTGGTAAACTTGAGAGGTGAAACCAGTTCCTGAATCCATAATAAGAGTCCATAAGTTTGAGCAAGAAGCCACACTTCTGATGAGTAACCCATCTTCATTTCCTTTTTGAATATGTTGAGCAAGTCTCACATCTTCCACATCATGGTGATATCTACAACACACCATAAGAACATATCCATGTAACAAACGAAAACCATTTGGCATATAAGGTAAAACGGGTAATTTTTTACATGTCAGGTTGAAACAAAACGAATGTAGAATGTTCTATTTACCAATTGACATGTTGGGAGAGGATCATTTGAGAACTAATTGGTTGTGAGAACTTTTAAGGACCATTCTAAGCCACTAGTTTATATATATGGAAAACCCCCTATGAATTATAGTGGTCCCCACCTGAAATTAGTGGTTGAGATTTAGTTCTCAAAAGTTCTCAAAATAAAAAGTTCTCATTTGAACCTAACCCTTGACATGTTAAGGCATATAATATAACCCGTTGATATGTAATATGTGTGAAAAATTGCCAAATCAAATTCTCCTTTTTTTTTTTTTTGGTTTCTCACCGATTAAATAAAGTGCAAACACACCAGCACAAAGTTTTAATATAAGAAAATAGATTTAGGTGTAGTACATCTGCTTCATTGGCTGGAAAACCTCATAAACGGTTATCCACTTGGTTGCAGGCCTTCCCATCCGGATCTTCTTCTTTGGCCGTTCATCTTGCTCCAGTGACAATAATCCCGGCTTTTGTTCAATAAGCCAACAAATCAGGGTCAGTAAAAGGTCATACAACATATGTGACATACATTCAACACATAACATACCTTCTTTTCACTGTTGGTGTTGAGCGGTCTAATATCCGGATTCGGACCGACAATCCCATCAAAAAGGGAAATATATTTTGCATAATTAGGTTCCTCATCGAACTGTAGATTAACAATGCATTCAACAAATTTCCAGAATGGAGCAGGACAGAAGTGACAAAGTCTCTCTACAGAAGTTTCCATCTTCTTCTTGCACACAAGGAACCTTTCATTTTCACCCTGCAGAATTTAAACAGTATCTAAGAAAGCCAGATTGAGAGGTGTCCGTGAAAATTAAGTTTTAAGTTAGGTGGTGTAATCTGTATCCTAGTTCAGAGGTTAGAATCGCCCAACGTCTAATTCGAGTAGTGAAATCTGTATCTGGAAGTTATTCGTTGTTTTACCGTTGCGTTCAAATCTGCTTCAACATTTAAGTACCAGGTCTCTGTATATCATTTGTATCAGAGCTAGAGCCGAAATCGACCCGTTTCGACTCATATTCTTCATTTACAAAACATTTGATTCTCACTTTCAAGTTCATTAGTGGAAGCCGACAAACATAATATGAACCAAAGATTAAGGGGTTACACCTACTCCTTTGCCAAGGACCGTAGGAAGATCACCATGGTTCCCTGTTTTTTTGGACTTCCCCGTTGAACCCACCCCTATATATATGTATACACACACACACACAAGGTTTTGAGAACCCGCGTGTTGCCGTGGGGACGCGGAAGGTAAAAAAATGTCTCAATGTGCTAAAGACGTAAAAAAACGAAATAGCGAAAACACTGCAAAAAAACACTTTGCTACTATTAAAAAACAGAAAACACACACAACAAAATTTTGAATAGTGTTTTCACTGTAGCGACACTGTTCCAAAAAAATTCTGAATCACACACACACAAGGTTTAGAGAACCCGCGCGTTGCCGTGGGGACGCGGAAGGAAAAAAAATGTCTCAATGTGCTAAAGACGTAAAATAACAAAATGGCGAAAACATTGCAAAAAAAAAAACACTTTGTTACTATTAAAAAATGGAAAACACACACAAAAAAATAATTGAATAGTGTTTTCACTATAGCGACACTGTTCCCGAAAAAAGTCTGAATACTTGTTTTACTATTTGGGTACTATTCATCACAACATTAATTTGTATATAGGGTATAATATATAGATAGATAGATAGAGAGATAAAGCCTATTCAAAGTTGAGAACCTACATGAAATCCTTCCCATTCCCATGGCAGGTAACCACGAAGAAGATATACAAGTGTATAAGCAAGGGATTCAAGATCATCCCTTCGGCTAAGTGTCCTTCCAAGATGAGCATGTACACTTGCAAACAAGGTAGTTCCCCTTCAATAAAAGAATATTTTCAGTAAACAAATAATCATTAAGAATCAATGGAAAAACCACGAAAAGATGTCACCAACATACCTAAACATATATGGTTGTTGATCATATTTAACATGCTGTCCAGATGAAGCATCTCGCCACCTGGTGGCTACACATAATATAAATAAATGACATAGATTTCGCTTGCAACAATTCCTATAAAACTATCTATGATTGAAGAAAACTCAAAAAGAGTGATTTACAAATACCTAAACCAAAATCAAGAAGAAACAGTTTCTTCTCATATGATGTCCCTGGAAGACCAAACAATAAATTCTCGGGTTTAACATCGCCATGTACGTACCTGCGGAAATATCACCACTATTAGATTTTATGCCATGTTTATGCGGGGTGGATATCCGACCAGAAGACTTTCTGGTCTGATCTCGAGGACTGCTCTAGACTTCTAGCCCAACAGTTTCAATCGCAGTAATAACAGAGGCTAACAGGTGGCAGTCTGATCAGCAACTACTGATCTGATCGAACAGGTGATGTAGGCCGCTGATGGTTCGCGCAAAGTTGGAATACAAAAAAAATAGAATAGAAAATAAAGGAGACATACGTCATCAGTCTAATCTGAACTACGTACACGGCTGCACTAATCAGTTACACATACATTTGATAGTGAACAAGTGTAAAATAAAGCACACAGGAAACCTACCCTTTAGAGTGTGTCTTCTCTAATATGGAGATGGCTTCTATAGCTATGCATGCAACCATTTCAATCGACATCCTGTGCATGAAAACGGAGATAATGCATCAAAAGACTAAAACTGGTTGAATTCCTTTATTAAAATTGCACTGGAATTTTCGTTTGTCTAGAAATTGCTTTTTAAAATTTCATAGGGACTGAAAGTGTAATTTGGGAGAATTTTGATTCAAATTTGAAAATGTAGATAACTGCAGACGCTCATGTTCCTAAATGTACGATCATATCAATTTGGTGATGTACGGTTCAAAATTCTATCATCTGCAAAATTTGAAAATTCATATGTTCGTCTCGATCGTACCCGGTTGATTTTCTTAAATGAACCACGAGAATTTCAATCTGAAAGTGATTCACGCTTTCAAGATTATCCAAAATACCAACATAAGTTGAGGAAACTTCTAGTGGTTTTGATGATGGTGTTGATGATCAATTATGAATTATGTTCGTGTAAACCTTTACTCTTTTTGAACTTTTGGTTTCATAGTTTTGGTATTACTTTTGAAGACTTGGTGTTGTTTTTGAGATTTTGGTATTGAAAATACATAATTTATAATTCTTTTTATCTATGTGCACCTTTTTTATATTAGTCTAGCATTTTTTTTGCGTCTTGCACCTAGGCCCCGGTCTAGGCTAGAGCGCCTTGAGTACGCCTATCACCTTTGACAATATATACACACACACACACCGTAAAATTGGACTTACGTTTGTGAGTTGTTATAGAAGCCGTCCAATAAGCTCGGCCCAAGCATATCCATGACCTTTGACAATCATCAACGACCACATTAGCCGGTACCCAATTAAGAAGGGTATTGTCGAAATTTAAATTCAAATACAAAAACACAGTAAACTATAAGATACCATTATGTAGTAGCCCCCATGTGTGCCTTTAAGATATACATGTGGAACACCATGACTTCCACCAAGAACACTAAAGCCAAAAAAAAAAGTAGTATTTTAGCTACGTATTGCAATAGGAATGTCAAAGCCTACATAAAAACCGGTGACTTACTCGTAAACACCCCATTCATATGGTGGTCCATACTTGCAAGATTTGTTTGTTTTGTGTTCAAACTTCAATGCAACCTAAGTTTGAATCATAGACGATAGGTTAGATGGCTTTCATTCTTGCCTCTACTGTAATGAAAACATGCAACCAAAGCATCATGTGATACCTCTACAGGAGCTCCTCCATTAGGATGTAGATTAATTTCACTAGGATGTGGTGGATTAATACAGCGTCCAGCGTATACTTGCCCAAATCCGCCCTTTCCAAGTTTTCTCTCAACCTTATACATTGCTAAAGCACCAATCCTGACCTGATTTTGTATGGAAACATTGGTTGATAATTAGCATTAGTGGTCACAACATATGAAAGGCAGACCAACGAAAAATAACCAAACTAAGCGATAGAATTTAACAGATATAATTCCAGGAAGAATTTATATTCATAAAAAAATTTAAACAATTAGTTCCAATCTTATATCCATTATTTCCGGTCCCATTTACCAACCAAGCGCCGCTTAAAGTTAAAGCTCCATGAAGTGAAATGATCCACTATGCTTACAGCTACACCTAACTCCAAAACTTTCGTAATGTAATTAACCAGTTAAGCATATCACACCACCAGTCCAACAGCACAATACAAGTAAGAGTTACACAAAATTATGGTTTAATATATGAGAGAACCAACTGACTTGCGGATAACAGCAAAATTTATAAGAACATAAAGAATAAAAGACTTCTCTGCCACAACAGCTAATGTTTAATCTCTGGCTAAGCTATTCATGAATAGTTTGGACTTAAATTAACTGCTATGTTAGACAAGTTTTACAAAATTTGAAAGAAAAGCCTGATTTTAGAGCTATCAATCAAATAGCACAATATATAAATATTATTTAGATACTCAAGCAGGCAAGCATCATCATCTACAAAGTATTCCCCCATAAAAACTTGCTGTAATTGCTTTAATCAGTGAAATAAGCTCTATAATCTACAAAAACACTTTAATGTAAAGTTAATTTTTATGTGAATTGGAGTTTTACCTTCTCCGGGACTGGAATATCATCATCATCTTCTTCACCAAAGTCCTCATCGTAGTCATGCAAACTCGTTTCCTCATCTTCTTCCGATTTTACTGCTTCCGTCTCCTCGTCATGCTTATCACGCATAACCTCCGGCTCCTGCCCTGCGTTCATCTCTTCCGTTTTGCGATTAAGTTTCCTCCTCTTCGACTGGCTTGATCTATCGTAGTCATGCGTACTCGTCTCCTCGTCATGCTTATCACGCACAACCACCAGATCCTGCCCTGCGTTCATCTCTTCTGTTTTGCGATTAGGTTTCCTGTACGTTTTCTTCTTCGACTGGCTCCCGTTCGGTTTTCTCAGCAGCAATTGATCGCTCAACTACGCAACCAACTTGGAACTCGTTAGGTATAATCGAATTTCACCTGTTTGACGGTTTCGATTTCAGAAATCTAGGTAGGGAAAACGAAGATTTCTCCCAATTTAGCCGGAATCGCAATTTTGAAACGAGTGGTTTTTGGTACGGCTAGTATGCCTAAATGATGAATTGATTTTGGTATTTATACCTTCGGTCTAGATAACCGACTCCGAATACTTCCGAGTTTTGGTTGCCTTTGCAATTCGGTACTAGGGATGGCAATGGGCCGGGTATTACTAATCTCAGTCCTATACCCAAAATAAAAAATATGTTTCATATCCGGTCCGTTATCCATCGGTATTTATCGGATAATTACCCGTCGGGCATCGGATAAACCTACGATTATCAGGTATACAAATTAGTTTGTTAAAAAAAACCGTTTGGATTTTAAATGTAGATAAATATATATATACACAATAATATATAACAGATGCGAAATATATAATATCTCATACATATAATACCAAAATGATTTATTGTCTGCTTTTATATATTCAAAATACATATGAAATATATATGTACATTTTCTAAATAATAACGTTAGTTGTTTCGACATTTCATTAATCAACAAGTTATGTTGATTTATCATGTTATTTTTACAATTAGAAAAAATAAATCATGTAATGACTACAATTTTATTAGTTTTATACTTCTTCTAACCAGCCTTTATTTTTTTAGTAACATACAAAAAATTGATACCATTTATTTTTCATAAATAATATGCTCTTTTTTATAATGTATTAATATTTATATTTTCGTATTTAGTTATATAGTTTAAGTATTTAATAGACGAGAAGTTGATATTTACGTCCCGTTCCTGAGTTCAAGAAAAAAAAAGGAGAATTGAGGAGAGAAAATAAAATGTTTTTAGAACCCTTTATCCATCATCATCAAAAGATTGAGACCCATTTATTTATACCTGCAATCTTACTTATATTATGTTATTTTTCATATAATCCTTATAACTATTATGTTATAAACTTTTCATTGAAATCATTTGTGGCAGCATTGCCATTCATGATGAAAATATACTTTGAAACCAATACTATACAAATATTTAAGATCCCTAAAAATTCCTTGAAATAGGCGGTTAAGATCTTTAACATTTGACCCGTCCTTATTTTCTTAAATATTTACTATACTATAATTTTATCATTGTAATTCTTACTCTGCATTTACACTTTACTGATGCCTCAAAACCTTTTTTAAATGTATCTTCATCAGGTTTTAAGACAACCCGTTCTGTTGAATGAAGATGTTTACCACCGGAAACCTCAACATGTTTTTTGTGTTGTAAATTAGCGAATTACTTTATCTAAATTTTGCACGTTACGTCTGTTGTTTTTCCGTACAATGGATTTATATTTTAACTCAAGTCTTTACTTTACATTCATTCACATTTTCAATAGATTTGTTATAAAATCTGTATATTTGATTTTACCTGCTAACCGTAGCAATGCGTGATTGACCTCTAGTTAACCCTATAGATCAGGTGTATCCTGATAAATACAACATGTGTAAACAACCATGGGAAAACTCCCTAAATTAGGGCTGAGCAAAAAAACGAATTAACTGAACCGAAACTGGATTAACCGAAATAACCAAACCGAAAAAATTAAACTAAACAAAAAACCGAAACCGTAATATTCGGTTCGGTTTTACTTTTTAGTGTCTATACAACCGAACCGAACTGAAAAAACCTAACTGATTAGTACAACCGAACCAAAAAACCGAATTCATATATTTTTTATATATATTTAATAGTCTAAATGGCCCATTTCAATTTTTTATAGTTTGATTTTAAGAAGCGGCCATTGGCGCCATCACAATATAACCCAATCTTCCATAGTTTCATTCGATGCCCTAGCTCCATCGTGACTCCTCAATCGCTAACCAGTAACCACCGTTAGTCTCACAATCGGAAGTCAGAACAGCTTATATTCTCACAGGTACGATTTCATCTCTGATTTTGCTTAGATTTTTCACTTTTCATCTCTCTATATCAAACGTTTATGGTTGTATGCTTTATCTACCTCTTTTGTCGATTAATGGCGATAATCATGCGTTTCACGTTTTCTGTTATCGTAATAGTTAAGAGTTTCAGTGATTGTACTCACTCTCACGCTCAATTTCTTAATCCCTAGCAATTTTTTGATAGTTTGGTAGTGGTAGCAATTGTTATGTGTTTATCTCTAATGTTAACGAGATGCTTGATCTATAGCTTCAATGGCACGCGGTTTATGGTGATGCTTTTATTTTAAAATCAGGTTGTTCCTTTGTGTTAATCTTATAATATTCAGGCAAATTATGTTGTGATTATTATTCGGGTTGTTCAAGTGAGAACTGAGAATCCTATAGTTGACTTTAAGTGAGAATCAATAAGTTAAGGTTTCTTTGTTTTCATCTGATTATGCTTCTGCTAAAGCAGTTGGTTCAGTTCATTATGCTTCTTTGGTTTCTTTGTGTTAATTTTTTTTTTTGAAAAGTGAGTCAAAAGCATCAATTTTATGCTTCTGATTGCCAACAAAAATAAAGGCCCCATATGTGTTTATAGTGAAGGTAAAATCCGAACCCAACTGAACCGAGCACACCCCTACCCTAAAATCCCTAATTTCTCCGGTTGCATAACCAGCCCCTCGCATCCTCTTGTTTATGAGTTCATCTTTCGCAGGTACGTGAGAGTGTTATTGTATTGTTTGATTTTGGTTAGAATGTTTTCCAAAAACCAGGGTCCCGATTATGAACTTCGGATAAGACGAATGAATAGTTTGTTGTATGGGTTCAGAATTAGATTTGCAGAGAAATACGAAATTTCGATATAATTGGTTGAGGTATTATTACAAAAATGACAAAGACAAAGAACAAATATATCAAAACCAGATTCCTTAATCTTGAATTAGAGTTGCAGAGAAATAGGAAATTGCGATTTAATTGGTTCTGTTAACATTACTGTTATCTGTAATCAATTATACCGAATAGCTTTGCACTGTTTGCTAATGATACTTAGAGGCAAAGAGAAAATGGTTATGTAGTTATGTCAAAAGGCAGCAATAAGCAGATATGATTATCAAGAATTCTTTGATGATAATTTTAGTTGGGTCATATTTGCTTAGTGTTTTAGTGTCTATCACTGAGGGCCACTTGAATAGTTCCATTTTCATCTTCTAAAACTCTCTGCTGACTTTATTTGATGAATTTGTCCTTACAGTAATGTTGAATCTGATCTGTTTGTGTTCTGTTTATCTAATCACCGCTGTCTTTGTGCAATGTGGTAGCTGAAATGCCAGACGTTGCCGCTGTAGAACAAGACGTGAGGGAACTCAAGAAGCTTATGGCATTTAGTGGAAAATATCCTTTTGAAGCATTTGAGTACTTTCAAAGTAACACCATCAGAGATTATTATTATTATTTTCATCTTCCAACTCTTAGTTTCTTATTGGTAATTCTCCCCTATTGTCTGATGTAGTGGACGAAACTGCTATGCGGAAGTTGTTGAATAAACATGGGCTGCAATGGGATTCCTTCTTCCAAAAGGTCCCAAGGTAAAATGTTCATTTTTTTCTGCTATTTTTTTCTATTATTCATCAATCCCTTTGTAATCTTATAGATCTGCCAACTTTTACTCTTCTAGTGAGTTAGTGAAGCCTGAAATAACTGAAGTGGAGCTCCAAAAGTTTGCTGATTTACCCATGTACAAACTTCTGGCTTACTTTAAAGGTAGTGTGATAGATATCTCAAACAGTTATACGACTTTAAATCATGATGTCTTATACTACTTTTTGTGTTTCAGTTTCTCAGGAGACACTCTCTAACAATGCTATTTCACTAAATGTCCAGTTGAAGTCCATGGGGAGCACCACAAGTTCTTCTGATCTGGTTATTCATAATGGTAAGTATTTTTATGTTTCTTTTTTTTTCTTTTTGTACAACTTTCGTTTTTACATTATAGATTTGCAGGAGGATTAGATGAGAAAACTTTTGTGGAAGTGCGAAGTAAGAAAAGGAAAGCTCTTGATCCGAACGTGCGTTTCAAAGTACAATGGGAGGGAGTCGAATCTGAAATCATTGTTTCACGTGCTGATTTAAGCTACGAAGAGTTGGAAAGGAAAGTCTTGGATGTCTATGGAGATCTTAAATCAGGAACCTTTAGCTTGAGTTACTTTGACATTGACGGAGATTGGTGCTTTATGAGCCGCAAATGTATGGAAGGATGTATAGACACTTCCGAAAAGTTTGACCCCGTTAAGATCCTCGTCCAACGGGAGCCGGAGAAGCCAGTCGTGGAGAATACACATTCTACACACAAGTGAAGTTTGTTGCTCTTTATTACTAATCTAAGCATATATCTTAGAGATAGAAAATGGCATATTAACCAATTCCATGTAAGTTGGTAATGTTTCTTTTCAGAACTTTCACTCATATAACCCAATTACAGAGCCAAACTTTCAACAGTTAGATCTGATCATGATCTTGTTGTGAATCAGCCAATCTCGGTGCCAGACATTCAACGGTAAGAGTGGCCAATTTCGGTGCCAAACAAACACGGTTTGGAAATCATATTCATAATAAACCAAGTTTCATCCTAAGTGAACATAAAAGGGCCATATTTACTGATATAAAGACCAGTTAACAAAGGTCAATTGGGTACTATATGAAGTAATACATACCTCTAGTATTACATGAAAAAAGCCACTTGAATAGCTAAAAAAGAAAAAAAAAATCCAGTCGTTCTAAATAAAAGACAAACAAACTATCACATGAAGAAAACTAGGAATGCTCACTCTAGGATTCAAAGACAAGGCTTTAGTAGACTTATTAGTTTTAAATAAATAACATAGACTTCCATGCTTGTTTGTTTCTATTCGCTTTTGAAATGGGATATAAAGACTATTTGACTATTAATAATGATAAAATGTCTTTAGATCCTAAATATGAACCACCAAACTTTTGTCCATCACCTGCTAATATCCACTAGGAAGCCCCACCATCCCCAAGTTGCTTCTCCGGCACCTAATTGATCAAGAGCATAACAGGTCTGGGGTGAAGCTTTTTGGCTCTGTATATACACCCCTGCATACACTCCTTGGTCATCAAACACCAGCCGCCTTCAGCATCTTTGTACAGCAAAGTGAATCCTCCTGGTTTCAAAGCTTCAAAACTGTCCAAGATTTTGTCTTCAATGTCTTGATAGGTGAATCCATCTGAAACATAAATATTAACTCGAATTGTCCCCGATAATACTTTAAAGCGATACTTCTCAACTTCATCATCTGAGCTTCCTCCTACAATGCAAATCTTGAATGAATGTTTACATATGAAAAATGTAGTAAAAAGCATACAAAAAACTTTTGGGACAATTACCTGTAGCTGCTGCACGACCTGACTCGCCCCTACACCGTAGCTTTCTGAGTGTATTCTCGGACACTAAGACACAAAAAAGAAAGTTTATGTTTTCAAGTCATAAAAAAAGAAATCAGGTTTTGGGTTGACAAACTTGACCCATTTTTATAAACAGGTCGTGCTCGGGTTTCTTGTCCTAATGCGGCAACTAAATTGAGATAAACAGAACACAAACAAGTAAATAACACACACAAAATTAATCACATTTAACAGTATATGTATAAACAAGTTAGCTTCAACATTAGTACAAGCAAAAATTGGACAACAAAGCCATAATAATTTAAAACCTAGGAGGAGGAGCACACACAAATGAGATTCAACTATATATATAAATGTAAAGATCATCAATAAACTTACAACTGACCATTTCCCAGGTAAACAACTTCTCCTTTTATGGGAGGATTGAAAGGCCGGGCCTCATTATATTGCGCGGAAGCTACAAGAGAACAACAAAGACAGAAACGATTACTATATCATAATAAGTAAGCTTAATGGTTACAACCAGTGTTTTAAAAACCGGTTAGATCCGACCGGTTCAACCGGTGAACCGGCGGTTTTACGGTTGAACCGGTGGTTGAACCGGACCGGGACCCGGACCCACATTGAATTTTTTTTTTTTTTTTTAAATTAAGCTAAAAAACTTATATATATGTTATTTTGGATAATTGTAATTTGTTTTAGACTTTTATTGAAGTTTTTTTAACATTTATCATGGTTAAAACTTAAAAGTTTATAAAACGTATAGGAAAATTGGATTTTAATAATACAAATTATCACTAATTGGCCGATAATAATACGAATTATCATGTTGGCATACAATAATACCAATTAACTAATCATGTCTCTAGAATGATACACCGTCTGTTTCTGCTTAACGGTGTTAATCACTTGCACACGTGGAACCTGACGTGGCCTAGTAGTTTGCTGACGTGGCTTGATTTGGAGTGTTCCTCGTGTGCAAGTTATTAACACCGTTAGGCAGAAAAAGACGGTGTATCATTGTAGAGACATGATTGGTTAATTGGTATTATTGTATTCCAACATGATAATTCGTATTATTATTGGCCAATGAGTGATAATTCGTATTATTAAAATCCAATTTTCCAAACGTATATTATAAATTTATTGGTTTGAATAGTCAATCTGGTTTGATCGCTCAGATCAACCGGTTGAACCGTTTTATACACAAATGTGGTCCAGTTTAAAAATCCGATTATAAAACATTGGTTACTTCCAACAAGCAAAATTGACTAACAAACACATGATTACACATATTTTGGTGTCACCAACTCAGAAATTCGTCGAAACTAAAAACAAAGACATAATAATACAAGATCAGGGAAACAGAAATTGCACCAGAATTAGAAGCCGGGAAGTGAAGCGATTCGCCCATGAAGAATAAATGATAGGTAGGGTTTGCGATTACTAATGAGAAGAGACGATAATTGCAGCTTCTACAGCGTTAAAATAAGTTATTATAGGTAGGGTTTTCGATTAACCAGAATTTGAGCCCAATACTAATTTAATTTAGATGTAAATTATTTATATAGTTTACACTTAGTTTTAATGGAGAAGTCCGCTTGAGCTTTATATAAACACTAGGTTTGTAACCCGTGTGATACACGGGATGAAGTATGATCAATTAAAGCGAAACGTGTCATAAAAAAGTTTATAAGGTGAATTTGTTATATAAATTTAACTGCTAAATTCCTGTCAATTTGACCTAAAAAAGTAAAAAATAAAATAAAAAATCAATACATCATGATCATCTAAGAGATCATAAGAGAAGCTCTTGACATGAAGACGAATGAGTTACACATTGCTATTCAAAACGACTTAAATAAGAAAAACCCCAAATATTTTAGTTTTCATGCACCAAGACGAGTCGAGAACGATTACTCTTTCGTCTTCTACTCAAAAACAAAACAAAAAAGTAAAGATAAAAACGTAGAGGTGAACTCACATATGGCTAGGATGTTTGTGTATTTGCTCCAAAATTATCCAACCTCAATCTAAAATTATCTGATATAGATGCAAATACATACACCAACAATTGACATAAATACAGAGAATGTGATGACTGATGTATGCCTTAAGTTGGATTAGAACATGATTGAGTTTTCTATAATCTTTTATAAGAGATGGAAAGAAAAATATATATACAAAGGATGGTCTCTACAAGAAAATTAGACATAAGTTCAATAAGACACATTAAAACGGTAATGCTTTTGTATTGATTTGAAACAAATTTTGTGGCTAAATCAAGTTTCTTATGAATACGGTGACAAAATGGGCGACTTAATCTATTTTGGGGTCTAATGTTAAGGATACCCGCTGGCCTTTTATATGAAGTACATTTGTGCTTTCTTGGTAAACATTAATTGATCTTAAAAATAAAAATAATAAGGCTTAACTTACATATGTCTAGTGTGTATTTGCTACAAAATTCTCTAATCTCAAACTACAGTTATGGGATAAAATCCCAAATGTATTTATACACCAAAGAATATGGATATATAAACACAATGCAAGTGAAACATCAAATAGAAATTTTTGTTAAACTAAAATGAAACACCCAAATGTTGAATAGATTCACTAACATAGTATATACAGCTATAAATAAAACCATTCAAAAATGAAAAAAAAAAATGATGTTTTTATCATTTTGAGTTTGTCTGAATAAATATACAAATTGGAACATCCGAACATATGAACAAATTTTGATTTTATGTTCAGGCCAGTCCCTAAGATCCTAAAGATACACCAAACACCGATAAACACAAGTAATATGACATCATGAATTCCCATTACATGGTTGCTTAATAAAGCCCGGATGTCTTGTGATTGTGGGTGCTTGTTACTATTATGCAACTTTGCAAGGTACCTACTAATATATTCCGTTATCACTAAAGATTTAATCTAAATACCTGACATCTAAGGTCCCAAAACATAAGTTTTGATTTCAAAATTTCTATTTTACTAATATTGAGCCCGACAGTAGAAACAATTCAATAAGGGGAATACCTTCAAAGCTTGAATATTGTTTCTTCAGTTTCTCCGGTAAGGTCTAAACATGAAAATAAAAACAAAATTAGGGTATTTCAATTCAAGATTTTAGATAATTGAGAATGAATTTATGATTAGAGAAGCCCAAAGTATTCAACAAACATTACCAAAAGGAATATTAACATCCTCGTGCTAAGTAGAAAACTACGATCCATCGTCACAAACTTTCTATTAAAATCTGTTGTATATAATCCAATCAAGAAAATAGTCGATTGATCATAGTTAATTGAACATATAGGATTCAGTAATATCAATTTAGGGTTAGAAACTTAGAATCAAAGTAGCGATTAACAGAGAAACCCATACTTGTTGGTATTGATAGTAAGGCCTCCCAAATAGGATTACAATCAAAGCGGTGATTAACACATGGGTTTCTATAATGATTACAAAGTTAGAATTCCTCGTATGAGAACAGATTCACAAACCTATATACCCATTTTTAAACCAAATCATGTTAAATGTAAAAACAGTTTACCTTTATTAAGCTATGCAACTCAAAAACTTGAACATCAAATACTGTTTGTTGACTGCAAATAACACAAAGCATATTTACTAATATTAGGAAAAAATTCTAATAACAAATTTGAATAGTTATGGATATTCAATCCAAACATGAACACTGACTAACCTCAATGCCTTTTCCTTTCGTACACAACCACCGAGTTCCGCCAGGCAAGACAATCGGCAAAACAAATAAATACCAATTTGGGATTGTCAATAATAGCCTTTTAAGAGAAAGAACTTGAAACCATTGATACGAAGTGATAGAAGTATCCAAACAATTGTTTATCAAACAAAATACAACTCCAAAAATAAGAAACAGAAACGCTTACATTGATGAATCTCTGGGCGACGTGGATGAAAACGAAATTAGGGGGAGGAATCGAAAGATTTTATACGGTGCATCTGCCCTTCCTTTGGATCCTTCATCCATAATCAAATTGAGTCTGGATTTGAGATTTTCCTACTTTTGTGTCCCGAAGTTGAAGAAGACAACAGACCCATTGAGCTTTATCACCGCTCCATCGGAGTAAACATTGTGTGACCATCATGTGCATCGGTGAACCACCGTAAATACGATGGCTACGATACAACAATTCAAAGAAACATAAGGGCTTAGGCGAAAGTAATTCGGGTCAGGGAGTCGGATCGTAAGGTCCGTGTGTTGAAGCGATTGCCATTGAAATACCAGGAAGGTGACCAACGACAGAGCACGATGAAGAGTTTAACATGAGAGTGAGGTACGACTGAAATCCCCACTTAAAATCGAGCTTTGAGCGATAAACTCCAATTGAGTAACTGAAGTATATGACGATTGATCTTTATTTTCAGATTGAGGAAAGAAGAGGGAGGTTCCTTAAAGTTTCTGGACTCAAAACTAAACCTAGGTGCCATAAATTTCTTAGAAATTATGGAGATAAAAGAGAAAGGTATAACCTGAAATGGAATTGGGGTTTAACAGGCACGATTAGACAGAGAGTTCCTGCGAAGATCACTTGCCAGTAGAAGAAGATCATGAAGAGTAACCTATCAAACATAACCGCTGATTTTGATGCCATTCATATTCATCGATCTTACGAGAGAAAGAGAGTGGTGAATAACCTTCATATTAATTTGACGTCGTTTGCATTTCATTAGATTGGGCGATTGAACTCTAAAATCGCATCATCTTAAACGCACAATGTGAAATGCTTGGATCGATTGAAACGTCAGAAGAGTAAATGGTGGATTTAATTGGAAGACAAAGAGAACAGATTGAAGGTTAGCGGTGAATTAGAGCGAATCAGAAAGGTCTAGAGCATCAGAGAAGTGCCACGTGTCAAAAGCTTACAAAACCTTCTAATAAGATTGAAGCGCCACGTGTCAAAAGCTTACAAGACTTTCTAATAAGATTTTACTTTATTAGTAGAGGTAGAAGGTAGATGACGATCGATTCGTGACGGAGTCAAGAATTATTTTTAATTAAAAGGCCGGGCCTGTAAAATGTCGTTAATTACGTATGGTTAGTTTTGCGAGAGTTTTTCAGACGGAATATTATTACTATTGAAATACCGTTACTGATAGGTCATAAGTCTGAATAGTTTGTATCAGTTTGGTAACCAACTAGGGTGTCTTTGGTTTAGGACATGGGAAAAGCAGATGTTAACTATATAAGCTAGTTTGATACCTAAATTGTTTGTTTGATAGATACATGTTGTGTGTCCGTTTTGGGTGTGATATAGCTTTATGGGTTTCTTGAGGGAAAATGATTTAAACAATTTTAGTGTTACCACTAGAGGTGTTCAAAAAATCAAAATCTGAATAAAATCGAAGATCGAATCATATCTGAAACCGAAAAAATCAAACCGAATTCTGAATTCGGATATCGGATCGGGTTCTAATTATAGCTTAATAAGGATTTTGGATATCGGTTCAAATTTCGGATATGGTTAATTTTTTTAAATGATTTATTCTGGTTATTCGGATCTCGGGTTTATCCAAATAAAATATAATTTATTATAATGTATATGTAGTATTTGTAAGTCTTTGTTTTCTTCCATTTTGTGTGTTTTATTGTGGTAGTGAACCCTAGGACTAAGAACATGTTCAAAAATACATCGGTGTCGATATGTTTAGAAACGGATACTAAAGACGATGATGAAGCAGCACCAAAGTTTTAGAGAACAAATGTTTTACTCAAAATTAAATAAAATCTAAATTATTAGTTTTAAATTTATAAATATATGTTAGTGACGCAAAATAATTTAGAAAAATTAGATTTTAATAATGTTAACTTTCAAATGTTGGTCGCTAATAATCCCAACTGGTCTCGATTTTCAAACCATTTTCTCTTAACAACTCGTCACTAAAACCACTCAATGCAGTTAGATTTCCATTGAAAGTTTATGGGTTTTCTGTTTTGACCAGAAGGCAGACGATGAATAGGAACTCACGAAAACTTTTTTCAGTTCTCAATTTTGTATCTGAATCGAAGAAACGATGAATTTGAACTTAGTTTCATCCCAACTCACCATTTGTTTCGATTCACACACAAAATTAAAAACTGAAATGAGTTTTTTTATTTATCGTCTACTTTCAATCCAGCAACATTAAATAATCTTTTAACAGACGTTAACCGAGAAAAATAAATAAAAAAACTAGTTATTAAAATATTTAGGAAAATTGGAATTAAATAATCCAAGTTATTGGGTATTGGCGGATAATAATCCGAGTTCCAATATTGGCCTACAATAATCCCAATTATTTGGGTTTTGGAATTCATTGAGCCGCCGTTAATTTTTCACTAACTCCGTTAGTTGTGTGCTGACGTGGCACATGCCACGTCAGCAAGTATGATGCCACATCACCTGCCACGTCAGCAAAAATGATGCCACATCACCTGCCACGTCAGCAAGTACTAGCGGAGTCAGTGAAAAATTAACGGCGGCCCAATGAATTCCAAGACCCAAATAATTGAGATTATTGTAGGCCAATATTGGAACTCGGATTATTATCCGCCAATACTCAATAACTTGGATTATTTAATTCCAATTTTCCAAATATTTATAACATATATTTTGATTAAGCAGCTGCTTTCCGAAAACACCCCCAATCTTTTTCCTCGTCAAAAAATACTCAAAACCACCGTCACCACCACCGCCACACGACGGCGACCACCATTTTCTTTCCGATCCTGAACCACCACCACCACTGACACAAACCCTTTTCCCTTCTCACTCCAATTTACTCAAATCCATCTGCTTTTCACCTTCTCACTTGTCACTTTTCAATTTCTAAACTCTCACGACGGAAATCGAAATTATGCGCTGTAATAACAACAACTTCCAGATATTCGATTCTTTACCCGCATAACCGTTTCGCGAATTTGGGGGTTTTTATTCGTAATTTCCGATGGCGAAGAGAGTTTACGAAGTCTGGAAAGGCAGAAATGTAAGATTTTGAATTCCCCCCTTTTCAATTTAGTAGTATTATAGGTCAGATTTTTAGCTTGTTTGATAACTTTCTTCATTGAATGATTACTATGGTTGTTTTGTTTGTGATTATATGTTGCCTGAGTATCAATTTTATGTTTTTCTGGTATTAGGGTTAGTGGTGTAGATTTTAAATTGAAATGGGGTTATTTGGTGTTAGGGTTAGGCAGTTAGACAATAGTGTTACAAATGAAGATATGCACTGTAAATGTACATCAATTTGTAACTGAAGATATAAGCAGTTAGTGTTTTTTTTATACACACATAGTAGTATAGTACAAGTATAGGAGAACACATGTAGAAGATTGGAGTAAGAGTTTAGGGGGATTACTTGACTGGAAATTCGAGTTTAGCAATCGAAGGAAATGATGTTCTTTTTGACAGTTGGGATTGTTTAATGCTATTGTTGAAGAACTGGTTATGGACCACTTGGTGGTGTATATTCTGGTTGAAAATTTATGTTTTTGGATTGATCATCATTCATCAATGAAGTTCTTGTTAATTTGGTTAGAAATTAGTAGTAAGGTTTCTACTTGAACCCTTGTGGAATGTATGCTTAGTATTTTTTAGTTATGTTTTTTAATGTATAGATATGAGATTTTACTTGTTGCATCAAGTACACAGAGAGCAAACCCTTGTTACCTTTGGGCCCTTAATTTCCGATACTTTGATATTAGAGTTATGCAAGTAAGAATAACATTACTTCTTTATATTATTACATATGATTGATTTTAAATCTTCTTGAGAAAACACAATGAAACGGGTTGATTTGGGATGTGTTTGATCTCTGATGGGTTAAATAAAAGCAAATTAGCTAAAAGGGGAACCTGTCAAATTGGCGTAACAAGTCACAACGGGTCGAAAGTCGCTCAAAGACTATTAGTAATGGTTGATGCAAGTAAACTCCCGGATTGGTTTTATTTAAAGGTTTAGCTTTTTATTGTAACAATATTGTTCTTGTAATAGTTGTTTGTTCATAAATTGTTTAAAAAACCAAGACAAATAATTGTTTGCGGGGCAACCAATTATTGACCCTTCTCCTTAAGTTTGCATGATGTATGTTTATTTTAACGGTGACATTTTTATTTTTACTTGAATTGTAGATTTATATCATAAGTTCACAACCCAATATGCTATCCCATCAACCCTTTTGCATTTATCTGGTTATTGTAGAACTATTTTATTTTTTTATACAATTTCACTGTTCTTTATTGGTCTTCATTACAGAAATTCTTTCTTGGAGGGAGATTGATATTTGGTCCAGATGCTAAGTCTCTGCTTGCCACAGTTTCACTGATCGTTGTTCCAGTTATTATTTTTTGTATATTTGTTGGTAGACATCTCCGCCATGAATTCTCATCATATAATGCAGGATACGCCATCATTGTAGCAGCAATCGTCTATACAATCTACGTTAGTTCTTCTAATCCTTCACACTTTTTAATAATAATAGTAATGATAATGATACTAATAATAATCTCTTTTGATACTGATGAATTTTATGATAGCAAAAGTATCTAAAATCATCATTTCAAATGGCAAAAAGTTAGACCTGAGTAGTTTAGGTGGCTGATTTAACGTCCTTTGCTAATGCAAATAAGCACTTTAGAGTATCCAGGCTGATGTTTTAGTCTGTAGTATTTTAGGGTGATATAAGCTGTTTTCAATAAGCCGTTTTTAGATTGGTTATTTCGGTTATTAGGGTGAGACAGGACCTGTTTTATTCATTACGTGTTATCTAGATAAAGTGTCTCTATAAATGAGGTATGCATGGAGTACTATTGAAGAATGGAGAGTCAACCTTTTTGGTTTGATGTAATTAACATTTAACAACAATTGAGGTTTAAAAGATTTGTATCATTTCAAATAAGATAATTTACATTAGAACTCAGTAACATTATTAATGTGTTGTTCAATAAGTACAAAATATAAACAATCAATGACTTACCTCACAAATCAATCTTTTTGGTTCAAGTAAAAAATAGACAAACTCATACTTTGTTTTCAGTAAGTTGATTATCTGTTTCCCCTCATAAGCTGTAAACCAATGTCAAAAACCCCCTTCTAACATATTAACTATTTATTTAAAAAGGTGGACGAATAAGTGTTTTGTCGGTCAACTTATTTTGACACATAACAACCTGCATAAAAAGCACATATTTATCAGCCAAATCTGCTTTAACCGATCACAACTCATATTCGAAGCACCTGCATTAAAAGTACTAATTTAGGCCCCTACCCTATTTGACCCGATATGCCTGACCTGTTTGACTGCTTTTGATAGGTATTGGTGCTGCTTCTTCTTACTTCAGCCCGTGATCCTGGGATAGTTCCCCGTAACTCACACCCACCCGAAGAAGAATTTACATACGAAACAGGGGGAAGACAAACACCATCGTTACAATTCCCAAGAACCAAAGAAGTTATGGTCAACGGGATTTCAGTTAGAGTCAAATATTGTGATACATGTATGCTTTATCGCCCTCCTCGCTGCTCTCATTGTTCTGTTTGTAACAATTGTGTCGAACGGTTCGATCACCACTGCCCTTGGGTGGGCCAATGCATTGGGATGGTATGATTTCGCTTCTCTTTCACTTATGATTAGAGCCTTAGAGGTGGTAATTTGAGCTATTTACTTATTATGAACGGGTTGATTTGGGCTATATTATATCTTAGATGGGTCAAAGTAGTCTATCAAAAGTCGTATTTTAATGAATACAACCTCCTTGTTATATCAACCAATTTTAAATTATGCACAAAATAGAAACAAACTTGCATTTTGTTACTGACTTTAGCAACCAGGTTACATTTTATTATCTATTGCTGACGTGACTGTTTATTTTTAATTTTAGTGTATATTTATATACCATGTGGCATCTTGGGTTACATTTAATTATAATAGTCCTTTGAATAGAGCATTTTCAGACTTGTAAATAAAGTAGCTTTCTTTTTTTTCAAGCATAGTGTTTTTTGGCACTACATGTCATCTGATTTGGCGGTTGGCATGCCAGTGCCACATCAACAGTTTATAACAAGTCAAAACGAGGTTGGTTGCTAAAATCAGAAAAAAAACTGTAAAATCCATGTTTCTATTTCATGTAGTTTTGTCTTTCTGTAATCATAATTGACACGTTAATTAGTTACTTAAAAAAAAACTGTTTGTAGGTCAAGCCGACCCAATCTTTCCTATCCTTTAATCCTCACTAAGAACTCCCCATTTCAAAATGGACCGATTTCGACTCGTGATCCGACCTACTCATCTTGCCACCTCTACCTTTATATCTTTTTGTTTTATATTATTTTTATTCATATTAATCTTAACTATCTTGTGATCCAGCGGAATTACCTCTTCTTTTTTCTATTCGTGTCTTCATCAACACTTCTATGCATCTATATATTTTCGATGTCGGCTTATTACATGAAGGTCTTGATGGATGATAATGAGGGTACAGTTTGGAAGGCAATGAAAGATTCACCTGCATCAGTTGTATTAATGGCTTACTGTTTCATTTCACTTTGGTTTGTTGGCGGCCTCACGGGTTTCCATCTTTACCTTATTGGGTCAAACCAGGTTAGTAAAATCAATCCTTATTTAGCTAGTGATTTGGATATGCATTATATAATTAGTTAGTTAAATAGTTAAATCCAAGATGCAACTTAAGCTGTGGCCGAACTTAAAACAGTACTTCTCGCTCAAGCTCGGCTCGTTTATTATTTGTTAATTATATATTTATTATATTTATATGCATTTATAAATGAGTGGGCCTGGCTCACACATTTACACCCCTATTTATTGCTCCTTAAAATAGAAATTGTTTGGCATTTTAAAACTAGTTATCTGATTATTCAACTATTCATTTGTTACAGACAACCTATGAGAACTTCCGGTACAGATCAGACAACCGATATAACGTTTATAATCGAGGTTGTGTCAACAACTTTCTAGAAATCTTCTGCACAAAAATTAAGCCATCAAGGAACAAGTTCCGGGATTCAGTCCAAGAAGTGCAGCAACCACCACCAGCCGCTGCTCGAGAATCTGCCACCAATGATGCAGGCCTGGAGGACCGCCGTGTGAAGGTGGAAGATGACATGGATATCGGTGGGGATTTGTTAAAGATTTCTCAACGTCATAATATCGATGGAATCGAGTCGGATATACGTAGCAGAGGGAATGGTGAGTCATGAAGTTTGACCTTTCTGTTGCTGCTGGGAGTTTTTGGGTAGTTGAATCTCATGAGGGTGTGTGGATTTTGTAAATGTCTGAGGGCAAAATTGTCATTTTGAGTCTTGGTTGGTTGGTTGTTGTTATGGTTGATTGTTGCATTTGTGTAATGGTGTGATCTTTTGGATTTGATGGTGTGGAACTGCCTTCATTCTTTATGTAAATTAAGCATTCAAGACTTATGTACATGACTAATTGTGTTAGGTGGAACTTAGTGATTGGATTTTTTTTTTTGAATTTTATTGTTCGGTTTTCATACCTTAATTAAGAGAAGAGGCGGGTCTGGTCGGTTCGGGTCGTTTTTTTTCCCAGATTGAGCCGGGTTGTTGAAATATTTTGTGTTTTAGTATAATTATAGTATTTTTTTTTATTTGATTTTTGTGATTGTATATTTGTATACCATACCCTTGTACAAAAGGTCTATGCTTCAAAACCAATCTATTCAACTTTGGAAATAGAAAACCCTAAATTCATACATGATAAACCCATGATAATAATTCATACTATTATTAATAGAAACTCAATTTGGTAATAACTTATGAGAACAATTGTATATGATAGACATAAGTGAATCAAAATTACAAAAAATAAGTCAATCAAAAACAAATACAACCATCTTGGAGTTGGAGTTGCATTCGATCTAATAGTCGAGATCGAGTTTTATCAGATCCTGGTTCCGATACTCCCTTGTGGACGAGGATCTCAGAACACGGGTCGGATGATCATCAACCATACCGTTATACTTGCTTGATACTCTCTTTGCACTAGGTAACGGAGGCCGGTTTTTTATGTTCATTTTTGCATTCGGGTGCGATTCACTCATTTGTTTTTGGTACCGTTGATATAAATTCCCGACAGGTGATGGTAACGGAGCCAAAATTTCGTTTGTTGGGCTTGGCTCGAAACCGGATGAAGACGGGCTTATTTTGGACATTAAGGGCTCTTTGGTTTCACTAATGACCTCGAGTTCCTTTTCGACGTCCTGCAAAACATGACATGTTTGTTTATTGTTCTTGAACGACTTGAGATGGTGCAAACAGAACATCATACCTGTTTCAAAGAAATCAGATCTACATTCTGGTTTTGGCTCGTTTGATCCTTCGTCTGTTGCTCTCTCAGCGTTCTAGACTTTGGTCGGGTCCTCGGCTTTCTATGCCTACAACAAGATCATACTTCTTGAACCAAACATACAATTTGCGCCTTTTTGAACCAAACATGTCAAAGATTCAAGTAACTTACTTCCTTGGCTCATTTGTTTGAGCCAAATCATCTTTGTCTACTTGAATCACAGGCAAACCGCTAAGATCACACGCCCAAGGGCTTGTGTGAAAGAACTACAATCATGACATCGTTTGTTTTTAGTTTCAAACATATTAATCTCAACGCGAAGATATATGTGTTTGATGTGGTTCTCACCTCGTGTTGGAGAGCAGAGCCAGCAGAACCGCGATAAGCAGGATCTAGAGCGAGAAGAACCATTAGAAGTCCCAATGCTGATCTTGGATAGTCTCTAAAAGCTTCATGGAGATTCGGTTTGTATGAATGCGGTGGTCTAAACGTCGTTGACAACTTCAGTTTCTTCCAATAATCGGCCGATGGCGTGCCACAAAGCTTAAAGATCTTGTGAAGTTGCTCTACCTGGAACCGAATAAAGTTATGTTATGAAAATCTTGAAAAAACGACGACATTTTAACGTTATGTTATGAAAATCTTAAAAAAACACAACTTAAATCGACCCATTAATAAACAAATAGATATGGAAACATGTCATTTCCAACAAAATCTAACACTTATTTTTATCAAAACTTTTTAGACTAAATAAAATAGTAAAAGCAGAATCGATCAATAAAAGGTCGATTCTACCATAGAATAGAATATGTATATTTCTACATTTATAAAAAGAATTTGTGTTTAAAATAAAGATTTATCGACCTCGGTCCTCCCGGGCATAATCGGCCTTCCCGCAAACATTTCTGCTAAGAGACAGCCAGCGCTCCAAAGATCGATACCCGGCCCGTACATCGTTGTACCTAACAACAATTCGGGTGATCGATACCAAAGTGTAACCACACGGTTTGTAAGCGGAACTGGCTTTTTCGGATCGTAATAGTTTGCAAGCCCGAGATCCGCTATCTTCAAGTTCCCGTCTTTATCGATAAGCAAATTCGACCCCTTGATATCTCGATGCAAAATCCCTCTTTCGTGACAGTGTTGAAGCCCCGAAAGCAATTGTTTCATGTAAAACTTCACTTGAGGTTCGGTAAGCCTTTCATCAGGCCGCGAAATGATCCTCGATAAATCGGTTTGCATATACTCGAATACGAGATACAAACTATACTGCATTCGAGACGTTGCTAAACCCTCGAGCTTCACGATGTTGGGATGATCCAGCTTTCGCAGCATCACGATCTCTCGTGCCATAAACTTAACACTTTCGGGCTCCGAGGTGTCGAAACGAACCTTCTTGAGCGCTACGATTTTCTTCGTTTTCCGGTCCCGGGCCTTGTACACGTTACTATAAGTACCAGACCCGATCTATAAAAAAGAAAAATACCTTAATAATTATTATTATTATAACCATTCGGGGTGGACCTGTATGACATACATAGGTCCACCCCGGTACATATATTTTTTTTTAAAAAGTTACACTAATAAAGAAAAAACCGATGAGTGCTGACCTTATCGAGCTTATCGTAAGCCTCAGCACTCTTCGGTGCCAAACCGTCAAGGGCATGTTTCGGGACGTTATCCGTCAACCACTTCGGCCACCCGTCAACCAACTCATCGAGATCATCGGATTTCACCGACGCGCTATTCCGGCGCGTCCCACCACCACCGCCACTACCACCGCTACCGCTACCTTTCTGCATCCACTCCTTCCTTTCTTTCCCACCACTCACCGCCTTCTCCTTCCTCCCACCACCGCTGCTGCTGCCGCCGCTACTGGCGGAGCTACTCAAATTCCGGCCACCGGAATTCGACTTTCTTGATCCTCCTCCTCCTCTCACATACCCATTCTCCATTTTGAGTTTGTGAAGACCTTGATGAGTTGTATCCATTAATGGCTTTGTTGGAGCACACCCCATTTGATCTCGGAGAAAACTATGTAAACTGATGTTTGACAGACTGTTTGTTGGTGGATTGAAGGTGACATCAATCGACAAGAAAAATGGAAAATGGAGATGAAACAAATGCACGATTTATTTTATTTTTTATTTTGGTTTTCAAGGGGTGTAAATGTAATTTCACGGAGTTGCCGGCCGACGCCGGTTGTGAGAATGTGAGATTACCGATTCCGATATTGTGTCCAAAATTGCAGATCTCCACGTGGCAAAAGGAAAACGGTCTGACGTGACAGTTTTTTCTTAAAATAGTATATTTTTATAAAATGCACCGGGGTCTTCAATTTGTCGCATTGATAATGATTTTGTGAGTAAAGTTGTAAAAGTTGACATTTTTGTGTGTGGATTATTTCGATGCGAAATGGAGAATTTTGGCGTTTTGCAAAATGAGTAAAACTTCAAACTAGAGTGTTTTGTTTCCCGGTTGAAATAATCCATAATAACGCCTTAGAAAAAACCAGAATAACCATATTTTTTTATATTTTTTAACGATCAACAACATTTGTTGAGCCCATTTTAGAAAATTTCCACCTCTATAATCGGCGGATAGTAAAAACTGTTATGCTCAGGGATCAAACTTGTGAATTTTCAGACTCAAATTTTCACCTCATTATAAGCTACCAACAAGTCCTAGTGGTTAACCACGTCTCGTCTCTTTTAGATTAGATTTTCGTGTTTCAGTATATAATTATGTCAGGTTATATCAGATAAAGTTTATTATAATAAATTTATATTTTTTTCAATTTGTCGATATTTCATTGTTTTATGAGATTTTGTTTTTACTTTTTCTTTGTATTACCAACACTTATTTATTTATTTTGTTTTTTAACGCTCAAATGTTGTTTTTTATCAACTTTTTGTAAAATTCTTTTGTAAATGAAATAGTTTCATTTCACAAATTTATACATATTTTACACTTTGTAAATCGTTACATGTGTAGACCTTAATTGCTTCTTTGAGCCTTTTATGTTCACTACATTCTGAATGGCCGTCGACACGTAGTCTATGGTGACGGTAAGATTCAAATGGTGAATTTGCCAGACTCGCTAACCCTAATTTGGTCATTAAATAACCCGTTAAGCTTTGATCAACTTTTAGAATTCATTTGGGCCGACCCATAACTCAGGTCAAACTCCTAAATAATTTCCAAAACAAGTTTTACATTTTCAAATTTTCTTTTCACATCCAGAAGACCATCATCAATGTAACATTTCGCATTAATAAAAAAAGAATAAAACCCGCATTAACAGGCCGGGTCATGTTAACATGGACCTCATGATACAAAACACTGTTTTTCGATACTTACTCCTTAAAAAGAGCCTAAAGCTACAACCACAAACTACATTATTATGCACGAACATGTTTTTCCAGAGTTGTTTTCAAATTCATTATCCGAATCACTGTGTTCACTGCAAATACGAGTGGAAATATGAGTTAGAAAACATTGTTCAAAGAAAATAAATTAATTAAGAAAAAGATCAAATGGATCAAGAGTTATTTAAAGTGTATTTCTAATCCATAATCCTCGTAGATTATTTTTTTTAAAGAATTAGATCATTATAAAATTTGTATACCGTATTTGAAATACTATTTATATACGAAAGCTTTGGACAAATAATGTTTTGGGCGACGCCAAAGTCCCAAATTGACCTGTTTCAAACGCACTAAATAGCACAAAATAGTATAGTATATCTTTGTTTATTATTTTACAAACCAAAACTCCAAGACTTAATGTTTTTGCTAAAAGAAAATTTAGTACCCAAACTTGTTATTTTTATCAAACTAGAGTGTAACGAACTCTAAATACTATTATAAAATCATACCTGGGCTCGAATTCTCGAATCTCGCAAAGTTCTCCCCCTGTAACATCTGTCCAATGCACACTCCTTCTAGCACTCTGGGGTGTAGGCTCGGGCTCAGGCTCAGGCTCAGGCTCTACCTCATCTGAAATATTAACTGCAACCGAGGCTGTAACAATCAAGCCCCGTTTCTTCAAGCTGCTTTTAAGCGAAATTTCGTTCACGCCATTAGCATCACCATCACCATCACCATCACGTTCCACTAAATTTGAGGCCCGCGGTTTTTCTTCAAATTTTTCTAGATGAGGAGAAGTTGTAACGACTTCCTGCTGATGCAACGCGGGCCCCACAGACGGGCTCTCGGGCCCTCCGGCTGCACAACCGAAGCAGGTGAAAGAAGCACTTTCGCAGGCGCACCGGGTCTTGTTGTGGGGGTGAGGTGAGGGTGTTTGGTCCACCAAATGGTGGTGATTCCATGGGCTTACTCTCATGGGCTTCTCCTCTTTTTTCTGGCCCAAAAGAAGTAGGTTTAGCCCGTTAGTGTAGCCCGAAGCTGAGGAAGAGAAAAACCTTCCTCCTTCAACTGCTAATAACATCACTTGTTTTCATTTGAGAACACCATAAATATTGCTCTTTATTCTCTGAAGTCAACAACCACCTTGCAACTCACCTATAGTTGACCCAAAGAAACAAATAAGCAAAAAATTATATACGGTTGGCAAACGGATTAGGTCAGGTTAATGGACAGAACTATAAAAAATGAGTGTTTTTTTTTAGAAAAACATTTGTTGAACCCCTTAGTCATAATAAATAATCGGTAGAGAAAGAAATCTTCAATAGACTTTTCGACTAAAAAGTTATAGTGTTACCTATAGTTAGGGCTGCATAACCATAACCATTGGTCTCACAGATGAACTTTAATAGGATTACAAAATCTTTTAGGAAAATTATTATTATTACTTTTCTTTTCAAAAAATTATCAATTTGTAGCCTTCATAAAATAATTTTTAGCCTTCATAAAATGATCATTGACCTATGTAGCTAATAAGAATTGGACACATGAGCGTCGACGGCTAACCACATAGCAGGGGTGGCCCTAGGACATGGGTAAGGTGGGCGACCACCCAGGGCCCAACAATTTGGAGGGCCCGAGATTTTTAAAGAAGTCCTTTTATAAATATTTTATAAAAAAATTATAGTTCAAGGGTTTTTTATGTGAGTTCTTGACTTTCTATGTTACTATGTTAGAGGTCCCCGAACTTTTTTCGCCCCGGGCTCAAACTTTTTTTAGGATTCTCAGGACCGACTCTGTCACATAGCCACTAACTTACTGCCACGTAGGACCGTCGACAATGACGATAGTAATTGGGGTCGACGTGACATTCCTCCGATCATTGAATATTGACTGGTCCTGTGTGCAACCAATAAGAAGATGACACGTGCTCGCCGACGACTAAGCTTTGCCTTCATGCCTTGTCTGAAGGCTAAGCCTTGTCTTCACGTGTGCGCATCGGATTGGGAGTCTTGTCATCGCTTGCCATCTCGCCTACGTGGCCTTGTCGTTATTTTCCGTCTCACCTACGTGGCGGCGAGTTATTGGCTAATTTTAGCACGTGGCGTATGAACTTAGTCGTTGTCGCTAATTTGTCGTGTTCTTATTGAGTGCATGGGAGAGTGATTATTTTGTGAAGACTAAAAATTGATGATCATTTTGATTAAAATATAGTAAACATAGTCATTTTAGTAATTTCCTCTTTTCCTAAATTTTTATTATTTCAATAATATTCAATTTTTTTTTAGATAAAGTGATATAAGAGGTTTTATGCATTTAATGAAACGCAATGGGCGTCTTTGACTCGGTTTCCAACATAGATAACTTTTCTTCCTTTATTGTACAAGTTTAAATAAAAAAGTAAACAAAACTGAATAAGTGTAATCAAATGGTAGAATAAAAAAAAAAAATTGGTAATGACTTAATTATACGGAGTGTTTTATCCGTTATATCTTAAAAAAAAAAAAAAAAAAAACTTGCTACCATCAGAAATGATCATTATCGAACTTTACTAAACAAGAACAAATAATCCAAGAACAACGGTTTGTTTTCTAAAAGAAAAAGAGGCAAAAACAAGCACAGAAACACGCGTATAAAGAAAGAATGTTCAGTTCTTAATATACCTTAATTTTTCTAACAAAGGAGCTAGACAAATCATGAATCATTTCTAAAAAACAAACATGTTGATGGGAAATAGTGTTAATTTCTGGAGTACGTTTTTGTCGGTAGTTATTTACCTATAAAATCCAAAAAACAATATAAATATTAACTGTCTTTTGACAGTAAATTTCCAACGGGGAATTTTCGATAGTCCTGTTTCGGACACTGTTTTTTTTTTCCGGACACCGCCTCCAGAGATGTTACGGTTAGCCTAACCGTGGCATATAAGGGGATATATGTCACGGTTAGACCTAACCGTGACATATAAGGGTGTTGGGTTTATTGTGACTGATTCACCGCTTCTAGACGTCTTGGTTGGCCTAACCGGAACGTCTGAGGGCGGTGTCTGGCAGAAAAGAAAAAAAAGCAGTGTTCGGAGAATGGACTTTCGATAAAACAAAGATGAAGAACACATAATTCAATTAATGGAGGAAGATAGGACTCACGGATCTAACTGAGAAGTACGATTGATTTCAGGTTACATGGATGATGATGATGATGATGATGCCTCCGCCTTGCCGGAGTTGATATTCTGGTGGTCTCCGGTCACCGGAATATGATTTAAAATGCGATGTGTGTGTGTGTGGGTAGAGAGAAGTGAGATTGGAAAGTGGGCTAATTTTGTTGTGGGCATTGCAGGGCAGGCAACTCAACATCATCAAATCAAATCAATTAATTATTGTTGCTTTCATGTAACATGGAATCAAATCAAGATTTGACTTTTTTTTTATATCACCATTCACCAATTGAGCCATGGTGTAATCTCCTACCGAATATATAGAATATATTAAATTGAAGTTTATTTTTATATATTTTTATTATTTTTTTAGGGAAGGGTTAAGTTTTTCCAAGGTTGCAGAAATCGCTCGACGGTTGCTCGACGGTCGACTGGTGTTAAGCGATTAATCAGATTAATCGGGGATTAATCAGCGATTAATCGGAGACCCTAGATTATTATAAAAAATATAAATATACACATATATATTTCTAATACGGCAATATCTTAGTATAATTAAAAAGGTAAATAAGTAAAAACCTTTAAAAAAAGTCATAATCTAGTACTTAAATAAACGTTTAGGTGAAAAACTACAATAGTAAAGGCTAATACATCTAATAATCTCAAAAACCAAATACATTTTCATATTTATATCTTTATCTTTCTTTAACATTTTTTCAAAATACGCCGACAGCTTAACTTTTGATGCTTTTTAAAAAAAATTAATAGAAAATTAAAATTTTAAGCTAACCGTCTAGACCGCCAAGGGCCGATGTTGACCATCGTTGACCAACTGACCGTCAAGCCCTTAATCGTAGACGGTTGGGAGGCGCCAAACGATTAATCATCAATTAATCGGCGATTAATCGCGATTTCTGCAACACTGAGTTTTTCTAACCATTAAATTCACAAATCCTCTCTACCGCTTCTATTTCTTTTTAAAGACAATGGAAGTATCGAGCCTACGAGTTATTAAACTAAACTCACTTGGTAATAAAAAGGACTCATTAAAGTGGATTGGAAGTATTGATTATGTTCTTTCAACGAATAAGATGAAGACAATGAATATATCGAGCCTACGACTTAAAAACATTATTTTTTATTTGTTTGTTACTTTCTACAAAAGACTAATTTCCATCAACATGTTTTTTAAAAATAATTCATGATTTGTCTCGTTTGTTAGAAAAAAGGCCATCACCGAAAAATCATCTTTTGTTGAATTTTTTTTTTTTGGTTTATTCCTCTATGTAACATTCCACCTTATTAGAGTTTTATAATCTTTATTTCGAGTATATATTGTTGCAATATATAAAAAAAATGTTGACAGCTGAATATATATAGCATATGTGATTACTCATGTAAGTTATGAGTCATTTTTATAGCAGTAACATAATATACGCCTTTATAATTTGTGTTTACATGACTTTACATATATAACGTGTGATTATACACATAAAAATGCGACTTCTACATAGTTAAGATTGTGCAGTTATAAGGTGTGATTATACCCACAAACCACATCATTTTACGTAATTATTTCGTATAATTATACACACATTTACTACTCGCCTAAATACACATCTCGCTACTTGCGACTTGGTACACTCCACAAGAAACAAAGCATAGTTTACGACGAACCACCCTCTCTCTATATGTATATAATAGGACAGTACAACCAAGTATGCATGAAGTACTACTAGGTAGTTGGGAGGGGATAGAGATGCCCTGACAATATAAAGGGAAAACCATGTTGAAAGGTATTAATTTGATGGTCCAAAAGCAATACAAACTCTTTACAAGTCTTCTGATGCTTTTATATATTTATGATTAAGAAAGGGCTAAAGTAGACCCTTGACATGGATTTTATATAATAGAATGTTGGTGGTGCCATGGAGGTTATAATGGCATTGTCAACCTAATAAGAAAGAAGGAAGCATGAAGGTGACCTTGTTTTTTTATACTTCATAAAGAGCTTTATGTCTAATTTAATGTATTTGAATTTGAAAAGAAGCATTAGGGCAATCATTAGTTGGAATGCATACATATTTCAACCACTCTAAACTAGGATTGTTCACCAACTAAGTCCAGCCGAGGCATGTTCAAACACGGCTTGAATTGTAAACTGAACCGGCTCAAACTACAAACCGAGCGAAGGACCTAAGCTAGAGCTTAGTTCTGACTAAAAAATAACCTAACTCGATTCAGTTGAGTTAGATTGTTGGAACTTAAAAAAATAGTACGATGTTAAAAGTTGAGACTTTGAGAATAATATAAAGGAAAAACTTCGTGTGGAAAAACTTCTTATAACCGTAACCAAGTTTTTCAAATGTTTTATTGAAGTAAAACTAAACATATGACATATTACTTTAAATATTAATTTTTTTAAAGTTTAGAGGGAAAAAAATATAAGAATCTTGATTATTAATAAGTGAATTTTCTCCCACACTTGCAACATGAGGTAATAATAGAGAAAATAATACATTAAATAACAATCAAGTTTTATAACTTTTAAATTTAAGTCGAAGTAAAAAAAAAATATATCACTAAATAGTAGCCAAAATTCATACATATTGCACTTATCTTTCTTATATAAAAAAATTGAACTTTATAAAAATATTACATGTACAAACACCTCATACAAGTTACGGGACTATATAAATTGAGTGACTTTAGAGTAAATAAATAAAAATTTAAGTGATTTAGTGGCTCGAAAAGCTTGATTATTATTGCGTAAAGTTACCGCTGATTTAAACAAGTCAAGAAGCGAGCTAACATTGGCTCGAGCTTGACTCGTTTACAAAGTGAGACAGTTTCAATTGAACCTTTTAGGCTGATTTAATAAAACCGTTTAGATCCATATATCAGACATAACAGGTTAAAAGCATATACTAATGATTCAAAGGTAACTTTGGAAGAAGGGAGGAGATGACCATACGTTGACCCATTTACAGTCTCTTGTGATGTTATTGTGTATTTGTGATTAAAAGAAACAGCAAAGATATATATTCATAAAAGATCAAACATTATCAAACCAAATATCTCAAAGTAGCATACATGTAAAAACCACTTTATAAATAACATGAACAGATCCACACAACTTCCATCCCCTCAAAAAACACTAGTTTAATTTCTGCAGAAAACAGATTTTTTGACGCGACACTCAAAAATACAAAATATTTTTGAAATGGTTATTAATGAGTAGAATCATGACCTGTGTTATCTGCATGCATATCCATTGAAGAGTCTTGATGATCATTGTTTCTTGAACCATATGCTTCTTGAGAAATATGATAGTTTTGGAGGCTCCGACGAACAGGGCTCGATAATGCATTTGAGAATATGTAGTTTCTGGATTGTTGATCATGGTGTGGCCCGCTAGATGACCCGGAACTTATAAAAGGGTTGGTGACTTGCTGGTTCTGCTGTGATGTTCTTGAAGCCATTGGTGGGTCCTCCACAGATAATTCCAGCTCAGCCTGCACAGTAATGTATTTCATCATCATATATGCATCAAGGGTGTTTGGATGTGTAAGTGATTGTATAATTTTGAATAATCACTAATCAGAACCAGATAATTGGCTTCTTTAAGGGTGTTTTGAGTGTTTGATGAAGTCTGATTTTTTGAGAAACTCAAACATGAAATAAAGATATAAAAATTCACAAGTCATGTGTATGGAACAATAACCTCAATATAGGCTAGTATGTCTTCTGAGGTCACTCTCAATCCTTCAGCATCTTGCTTCGAAATCCATTGATAAAGTTTTTCCTGCAAAATAAAAATATTATTTTATTCCAATATATACAGAAGTTAACCATATCATTAGGTATGCAAAAATGCAAAAAACCATTTTGTTACATTACTAGTTATGTTAATTCAATGAACTTGCTCAGGTGGATTTTGAATGAAACCATACGGGACATTTCATAAACTTAAAGAATAAAAGACTTGCTTTTAGTATAACACCATAGAACCATATATAAGACATCATCATGTCAACTAATAGAGATAACGCCGTAAACTACTACCTTTAACCAAAACCCATGCGCAGAAACATATGTTTTATACTTCAAAAACCTCAAGACTTCAAGCTCATCAATATACTCGTAACTAGTGGATAATTGTAAACAATCACTTCAATAATTTTCAACAAACTACACCAATGTACATTGTGATTGGAAAGTCGATTTAGAAGTGTTCGTTAGGGTTTGATCCACAATGACAAAACACTGGATCATACATGTGTTGTTTAGAAATTATTGTGGTTGTTGTGAAACACACTTTTCAACATGTAAGTCTGCCAATTTACCCCCTCTTTCAACTAGGAAAATACATTCGGCTTGGAAGTCAGTTTAGAAAATTCATTAATTTTGGCATTTTGCTAAACCTTGGCCAAACACACGCCCTAGTGATTTATATACGCCTACTTGATAAATGATGATGATGATTATATAACATTGTTTTAAAAGGAAAAATGATATGATAACAGTTCTAAAAGCACACTTCCCAAATATATCACCAACAATTTACTATTTCCAACTATGCAACCCGCCAGATAGACAAGTAACCCCCCACAACAAAACAAACATAGCCAAAGATCAAGAAAACATGTTCGGTTTACTAAACCATTTCACAATTTTGACCTTCCAACATTTACAAAAGATATATATATCTGATTAAGAGGAATAAGCTTGCTTCTGGCAACAGACTGTGCTATTCACATCAGCTCCTTTGAGCCCTGATAAGCAAACATGGAAAAATTGACCTCGAAAAAATTGCTGAAAACAGTGATATCCTAATCAATTTGTTTATAAAGAACGAATTATTATATTTAACCAAATCAAAACAAATGATGGTGGATGTATATTAACACTTAAGTAGGTTTCCAAAATAAAATAAGATCCGTAAACATATAATCATAATATAACAATCTGTATATTAACACTTAAGTAGTCAAATAAATTGCTGATAGTAATATCCTAATCAATTTGCTTATACAGAAAGATTATTATAATTACAAAATCAAAGCAAACAATCATTGGATGTGCATATACATACATTAATTAAACCCTCATTTAAAAAAAAGGATCCGAAAACATATAATCATAGTATAATAAGTTAACACTTCAATAAACACATGTTATTAAAAAAATATCTGTGTGTTGCGAAACACACTTTCCCCTACGTATCACTGATGATTTACCCCCTCTCCCGATTAAAAAAATATTGCATGTGTTGTAAAACATAATTTCCCTGTATATAGGTAATGATTTACGCCCTATTCGATTAGGGCGTTACATTCAAATTGGAAGCCAATTTTTAGGAAGTTCATTAAGGTTTTGCCAAACCTTTGCCCAACGCACACCTTAGTAATCTATAAATACCTATTTGATCGATAATCATGATGGTAATATAACATGTTTCTAAAAGAAAAAAAAAAGGTTGTAGAAGTTATAAAGTACACAATCCCACAAATATCATCGACAATTTAGTAATTTACTCCTTCCAGTTCCAACTAATCAAACCAGCAAGCAGATAGACAACAAATCTCAAAAACAAACTGAGCCAAAGATGAGTTTATTCAACATATTTTTGCCCTTCCAACATTCACAAAAAATATATGCATCTAACTTTGAGGGAAAAAAATGCCAATTCTGTAAACAGGCCCTGCTAATTCACATCAAGCCTTTTGTTAGTCTCGCACCTATCTGCACTAATATAAGCAAATAACAAAAAGGAAATGGAAAATTTTGCCCTAGAAACTCAAACGGATTGCAGAAAACAGCAGATATCCTAATGAATATGCTAATACAGACAGATTATTATGATTATGATTATGATTAGGATTACCAAATCAAAGCATACACACACATAGATCAAAACCTCATTCAGACAAAAAAAATGAGAGAAAACTAGGGTTTTGCAAATGAAACGAGATCAGAAAACATAGAATCGTCATAATCATAATAGAACAACAAACAATCTATGAATTAACATATCAATTAGCCCCTATCTGCACTAATAAGCAAATAACAAACTAATAAGCAAATAACAAAAAGGAAATGGAAAATATTGCCCTAGAAACTCAAACAGATTGCTGAAAACAGCGATATCCTAATCAATATGCTAATACAGAATTACAGACAGATTATCATGATTACCAAATCAAAGCAAACAATCGGTGGCTAAGCATACACACACATAGATCAAAACCTCAATCAAACCTCATTCACACAAAAAAATGAGAGAAACCTAGGGTTTTGCAAAACGAAACGAGATCCGAAAACATAGAATCATCATAATCGTAATATAACAACAAACAATCTATCAACGAATTAGCATACCAATCCATGTCGTTCACCGGACAGGAACGAGAGCTTCTGTTGACTCATGGCTTGCGAGTAAAGCTGAGAGAGAGAATTCGCGGCGTTGCAAAACGTGGAGTACATCGTCCGATCGACTTCGTCGAGGCTCGTCGCCAACGATTTCCTCTTCTTCCCCATTATTATTGTTATTGTTATAATTCGCACACAATAACCGTTCGTTTTCCCTCGCTCCGCCTATAAAACCTAAGGTGAGGATCAGAAGATGTCGTGTTTGTGTTGCCGTCGAATCGGATTCCGGCGAGGTTTACGGCTAGAAGCAACCGGTGACGGTGGCAGAGGAAACTGCCATGAGAGGTTGGGAGGTTCTGCGTTTAGATTTTACAGTTTTTATAATATAATTAGAAAAATTGTCAATCAATCGGTGGTATAGAGTTATAGATATTTTTGGGAGTTATAATCTCCTTTTTGAATTTTGGTAGAGGAGTTATGTTTACGGGTTAGTGTAACAACCCGAACTCTATGATTTTTAATTCCCGTTAAATTTTGTGTAAACTTAACTTGGGGTTTAATAGAAACCTATATTTGTTAAGATCTTGCATAAATAAGTGATAATGTGAGGGTTACATGTGAAACTAGTCATGTTATGTTAAAATTTGAAAAGAAGTAGAAGAGGAGGGACTAAAGTTGCATATTGGGCAATTTAAGTTAGGAAAAAGCTGGAACACAAGAGGAGATCGACATTTCTCCTCTTGTTGATCGAACCCAGCGCTCTCCACTCCCTTGGGACTGAAATCTGGCCCCTCTCCTCTTGCAACCTGCGAATTCTGTGCATGTGTGTGGATTAGGAAGAGAAATCACTGAATGCTAACATCTAATTGATCAAGTAAGTGAAACCCCTACTTAGATGCATGGGTAGGAAATCGTGAATTCTTGTGTAAATCATGAAATTGATGGGTTCTGCTTGCTATGTGCTGAAATTGTGATGCTTATACACATGTAGATGTTGTGTTAGGAGGGCTAGCCTCCCAATTTGGTGACTAACCCTTGATTTGCGAAAAACCCAATTGGGGGTCCATAGACAATGAGCTAAATTGTGTGTTAATATGTATTTTCTGTGATCATGGTGTGTTATTACATGTATGGAACTTGAATCTCACTTAATAGGGGTGAGATGGTGATTAGCAAGCATGAAAAAACAAGTTAGGATTAACAACATGTTTTATGCCTACCATGTGTTTGATGAAATGCTTGTGTGAAGACTCTTAGACTATAATTGAGTAAATTTCCATGAATTGTGGCTAGGAAATCATAGAAAGCATGTGACAATGATCCCGTGATGAAACGGGTTGTATGATAGTAAAAATCATGAAACGCTGGTACATATGCTTGAATGGTGAACTTGGTGCAGATTGAGGTCTTACATGATGATAGAATGTGAAATTGTTGATGTCACCATGATTGGGTGATATCTTGTAATTGATGCCATGGTTGCAAAATTCTTGTTATGACTATGGTCTTAATTAGTTATTAATCATATAGGCAATCAAGGCTTCGAAGGAAGTAATCAAGCTCACGCTAGTGGTAGTGGAACGTCAAGCAATCGAGGTAACGTACCCCTCGTTCGTTATACTAGTACGTAACAACAATAATTGTTTCGCTATTGGTTGTGTACCACGCAGGGGATAAAGGAATAACTCCCCGTCTTATGAGGGAACAATTGGTTTTACTCATGGAGGGGAGAAGGTGGTGGTATAGTCAACCATATTGGGTTGATTAGCCTACACGCCATAAACCTCTAGCCATCGGATAACTGATCCGAGAGTGCCCCTAGGGCTAACCGAGCCCTTGGTGGCCGGCAAGATTGACTAAATCCGAAAGTAGGATGCCCTATCCTCATTGGGGTTTTAGAGCCCATACATAGGTGACGAGAAAGGGTCGTGTGGAAATACTCCTTAGGAGTTATTGAAACTTATGGGACATTTAAGGTTAGAGATGAAGCAAAATCTGGCTTACTGTCATTATGTCATAATATAAGGTCCAATGTTGGTTGTATTGCCATGTTGAATGATTGGGGAACCGGGTTGGCTCTTAACGGGTCAACGGGTAACGTGGGGACAAGGTAACGATGGGTACATAGTCCGTGTCTAAAAATAAGAGTTCTAACACGTTATAGAGCTCAAAATATGTATTGGTAACTTGAGAACTGGTGGGAAACGAATCTGGGTGGTCAAGCGAAAGAAGTAACCAAAACGGGGTACCAAAGTGCAGGTACCACCGTAGCTTACGGTGCCACCGTAAGCTACGGTGGCCCTGCAGCTTGGGTGCCGCCGTAGTACAGCATGCTGCCACCGTAAGCTAGCTGTGGCCACCGTAAGCTACGGTGGCCAGCGTAGCTTACGGTGGGATTGTTAACCTTTTGAGAATTTCCTTATGTTTTGAAGCTTAATTGATGCTTAAACTTATCTAGATGTTACGTACTAATGGTGTGAAGTGGCACGCAGGTAAAAGTACTATGTAGACGCGGGTCTCCTCGAGCTCAAGACGAACCGAACACTCGAATTGCCACCTCTTTTGATGATCATGGCTTAACGCAGCCAATTTTTGAAGATAATCGAACTAGTGTTAACTTGTATTTATCACTCACTGGGTTTTGTAAATGGTTTCCTATGCAAGTGTTGATGTTACAAACCGTTAAACTCGAACGAAATTTTCTGGGACCACTTTTCAAGTTAAATAATCGTTAACGAAATAGTAAAAAAAAATAAATTGCGTCGTTACAAGTTGGTATCAGAGCCGAGGTTTGAGGGATTCGAGTGTAATTCGACTCTTGAACTCAAACCCGTGCTCGAGATAATGGCTAAGAGTTCGGTTCGAGCTTCCGCGGAGATCCGGGTACGTGTTAAATCTCTAAATAGATGTATGATTATAGTTCTAGTGTGTGTGATACGGATGGTAACTAAGGGTGCATAGTTGATGCACAACTTGGTAATTTCAGATCGTGTAAGGGATGGTGAATTGCACCGGAACCAAAGATGCGGGAGACGCATGAATAGTTTAAGATGGGTTATGTAAATTGTTATAAACCCATGACCTTATGTGTGACACCCTTGGAACTTGCCGAGGGGAGTCCATAACAACCCTGCTCTAGGCAAGGGGAATTGATATATGAACTAACTGGTTGAATTAAACTCTGTAGTGTCATGACGAACCAAGTTGGGGACGGCTTGACCGAGGAGCAGAGAAACGAGGCCCTTAACGCCCGAATTGCTGAAGAAGTCGGGAGGGCTATTGATGCCGCCCTCCCGGAATACGTGCACAAGATCCAAGAGGATCTTCTTAAGACCATGAATGAAAAATTTGATGAGCTAAAGGGGGTTCTTCTAAATCGAGGGGAGCCCGAAAAGACAAAGAAACGTTGTTCTTTTAACAAGTTCATGGCTTGCAAACCCCCTCACTATTCGGGTGAGGTGGATCCTATTGCTTGCCATCGGTGGATCACCAACGTGGAGGGTGTATTCCGCCGGACCCATTGTGAAGAAGATGATCAAGTGAGTTATGCCACGGGTTTACTTCGGGACCGGGCGAAAGATTGGTGGGATGCAAAGGCCCAAGAAAAAGGGGATGTTGCAATTAATGCACTAACGTGGCCCGAATTCAAAGAAATCTTTACTGAACATCATTGCCCGAAGGCAATGGTGAACAAACTCAAGCAGGAGTTTCTCAAATTGGAGCAAAGTGATGACCAAACGGTAGATCAAATCACTGGGATCTACCTTGATCGGGTCAGGTTTTGTACGGATGTGTTACCTACCGAAGGGGCTAGGATGTTCTTCTATAGGAACATGCTCAAGTCCACGATTAAGGACTTTGTACCACTGTCGAGTTTCACCACAGTGGAAGAAATGATTAACGCAGCGAGGGCTCGGGAACTTGATATCACCCGAAGGGAAGAAGCCCGTGAAAGGAGAGGGCCTAATGAGGCACAATCAAACCCCCCAAAGAAGCAGAAAACGGGGGAATCTCCCAAGAAGAAAGAGTTCAAGGGGGGAAATTCCAAATGCAAGATTTGTGGGAGAGGGCATCCGGGCGAGTGCCTTTTCAAGGATCGACCATGTTTAAATTGTGGCAAAAAGGGCCACCTTGTCTCCAATTGCCCCTCTGAGGTAGTTAGATGCTTCAACTGCTATCAGACGGGTCATAAGAAGCCGAACTGCCCAAAATTGATGGGAGAGGGGTCAAGGACTGGGGGAAAAACTGAAATTCCGCGGGCCACCGGAAGGGCATTCCAGCTAACGGCCGATGAGGCCAAGATTGACCCCAACGTCGTGTCAGGTACTTTTCCGATTAATTCGTTGCCTGCACGTGTATTATTTGATACGGGTGCTAATAGGTCATTTGTCTCAATTGATTTTGTTAAGCACCCTTCATTTGTGGTTGAAAAATTGCATGTACCTTTAGAAGTAGAAGTTGCTAACGATAAATCTATACTTGTTTATGATGTATGTCGGGGATGCACGATCACCATCAACGGGGAGGAATACTCCATTGACCTCATCCCCATGGCCATGAGAGAGTTCAAGGTGGTGGTAGGAATGGATTGGCTATCCCGCCACCATGCGAGAGTGATATGTGATCACAAGACAATTGAACTCACGTCACCTGAGGGGGGCAAAGTCACCATACTGGGTGACAAAAGCGGAACTCCCCTAATATGCTCAATGCACAAAGCGAGAAAGTATATAAAAAAGGGATGCCAAGCCATTTTAGCTACGGTGACCGACACAAGAGCACAAGGACCGGTAATAGATGAGTTACCGGTAGTCCAAGAATTCAAGGATGTGTTCCCGGAAGACTTGCCGGGTATGCCTCCGGATAGAGATGTGGAATTCAGAATTGACCTACTTCCGAATGCCAAGCCGGTAGCACGGGCACCATATCGGTTAGCGCCCCCAGAGTTGCAAGAACTTAATACCCAAATCCAAGAGTTGCTGGATAAGGGGTTTATTAGGCCGAGTATCTCACCATGGGGAGCCCCGGTTCTATTTGTAAAGAAGAAAGATGGAAGTATGCGGATGTGCATCGATTACCGGGAGTTAAACAAACTCACGGTGAAAAATCGATATCCATTGCCCCGGATTGACGACCTATTCGATCAGCTACAAGGGGCTAAGTGGTTCTCCAAGATCGACTTGCGGTCGGGGTACCATCAGCTTAAAGTGAAAGAAGAGGACATCCCCAAGACGGCCTTTAGAACTCGCTATGGGCACTACGAATTCTGTGTGATGTCCTTTGGGTTGACAAATGCACCGGCGGCTTTCATGGATTTAATGAACCGTGTGTGCAAACCCATGTTAGACAAATCGGTGATAGTCTTCATTGACGACATTTTGATCTACTCTCGAAGCGAGGCCGAGCATGCCAAGCATTTACGGGAGATACTTGAGAGACTAAGAGTGGAAAAGTTGTATGCCAAGTTCTCTAAATGCGCATTTTGGCTAAGAGAAGTGCAGTTTTTGGGCCATGTAATTGGTTCCGAGGGGATTAAGGTGGATCCGGCTAAAGTTGAAGCGGTAACCTTATGGGAAGCTCCTAAGACTCCCACCGAGGTTAGGAGTTTCCTCGGGCTAGCAGGCTACTACCGGAGATTTATCCAAGATTTCTCGAAAATAGCCTTACCCTTAACGAAGCTGACTAAGAAAGAAACCAAGTTTGTATGGGGTACCGAGCAAGAGGAGGCATTTCGAAGCCTCAAACAGAAGCTAACCCAAGCCCCGGTTTTAACCTTGCCCGAGGGCAACGAAGACCTAGTGGTTTATTCAGACGCGTCGCAAGTTGGCCTCGGTTGTGTATTGATGCAACGAGGCAAGGTGATCGCGTATGCATCTCGGCAACTAAAGGTGCACGAGCAAAACTACCCTACGCATGACCTAGAGTTGGCGGCGGTAGTGTTTGCCTTGAAGATTTGGCGACATTATTTATATGGGGCCAAATGCACTATCTTCACTGATCACAAAAGCCTCAAGTACTTCTTCGACCAAAAGGACTTGAACATGAGGCAACGAAGATGGCTTGAGACGATCAAGGACTATGACTGCGAGATTCACTATCACCCGGGCAAGGCTAATGTGGTAGCCGATGCCCTAAGCCGAAAGGGGGACTATGCGCCCATTAGAGTGAGATCTATGCAACTTGTAGTGACCTCTAACTTGATAACACGGGTCAAGGAGGCCCAAATCGAAGCAGTCAAAGAAGAAAACTGGAAAAAGGAGCGGATTGTGGGCCAAGTAAAAGATCTAGTAGATGAAGAAAGTGGAATAAAGACCCGCTTCGGGCGAGTTTGGGTTCCCAACGCAGGCGATGTGAGGAATATGTTATTAGACGAGGCCCACAAGTCTCGCTACACGGTACACCCGGGGGCAACAAAGATGTATAACGATTTAAAGGCCAATTATTGGTGGCCCGGGATGAAACGCGACATAGTCAAGTACGTCGAGAAATGCTTGACCTGTCTACAAGTCAAGGCTGAGCATCAAAGACCATACGGGAAGTTGCAACCCTTGGAAATTCCCGTGTGGAAATGGGAACATGTGACTATGGACTTGGTAACCAAGCTGCCAAGAACGGCCAGGAACCACGACGCTATTTGGGTGATTGTGGACCGGCTAACCAAAAGTGCACACTTTCTCCCTATCCGGGAGAAGTACTCATCGGAGAAATTGGCCGATATTTACATTGACGAAATTGTGTCTCGCCACGGGGTACCGGTTTCCATAGTATCGGATCGGGACACCCGGTTCACGTCGGAATTTTGGCAAGGGTTCCAGGAGGAAATGGGTTCTAGATTACACCTCAGTACAGCATATCACCCCCAAACCGACGGCCAAAGCGAGAGGACCATACAAACGTTGGAAGACATGCTGCGGGCATGTGTTATCGATTTCGGGGGGAATTGGGACCGACACTTGCCACTCGTAGAATTTGCCTACAATAATAGCTATCACTCGAGTATTGGGATGCCTCCGTTCGAGATGTTGTATGGTAGAAAGTGTAGAACACCCGTATGTTGGGGTGAAGTGGGCCAACGCGAGCTAAGTAGCCGCGAGGTGGTTCGGGAAACGTCGGCCAAGATCGACATCGTGAGGGCACGATTAAAAGCCGCTCAAGATAGACAAAAATCTTATGCGGACAAGAGAAGGAGGCCAATAGAGTTCCAAGAGGGAGACTATGTCATGTTAAAGGTCTCCCCGTGGAAAGGTGTGATTCGTTTTAGGAAGCGAGGCAAGCTAAGTCCTCGATTCATTGGACCTTTCAAAATCCTTGCACGTGTGGGCAAGGTGGCTTATCAACTGGAATTGCCGGAGGAGCTAAGCGGCATTCACAATACGTTCCACGTGTCCTATTTGAGGAAGTGTCTTGCCGACGAGAGTGCCTATGTGCCACTCGATGATTTAGTCATTGATGATAAGCTTAACTATGTCGAGAGGCCTATTGCGATTCTCGACCGTAAGGTTAAGCGGCTAAGAAACAGAGAAGTGAACCAAGTGAAAGTTCAATGGGAGCATAGGAAAGGATCGGATCTAACTTGGGAGTCCGAGGAAGAGATGCAACGCTACTATCCCCACTTATTTGGTAGGTAACTGTTTCGGGGACGAAACCCCTTTAAGGGGGGTGGAGTTGTAACAACCCGAACTCTATGATTTTTAATTCCCGTTAAATTTTGTGTAAACTTAACTTGGGGTTTAATAGAAACCTATATTTGTTAAGATCTTGCATAAATAAGTGATAATGTGAGGGTTACATGTGAAACTAGTCATGTTATGTTAAAATTTGAAAAGAAGTAGAAGAGGAGGGACTAAAGTTGCATATTGGGCAATTTAAGTTAGGAAAAAGCTGGAACACAAGAGGAGATCGACATTTCTCCTCTTGTTGATCGAACCCAGCGCTCTCCACTCCCTTGGGACTGAAATCTGGCCCCTCTCCTCTTGCAACCTGCGAATTCTGTGCATGTGTGTGGATTAGGAAGAGAAATCACTGAATGCTAACATCTAATTGATCAAGTAAGTGAAACCCCTACTTAGATGCATGGGTAGGAAATCGTGAATTCTTGTGTAAATCATGAAATTGATGGGTTCTGCTTGCTATGTGCTGAAATTGTGATGCTTATACACATGTAGATGTTGTGTTAGGAGGGCTAGCCTCCCAATTTGGTGACTAACCCTTGATTTGCGAAAAACCCAATTGGGGGTCCATAGACAATGAGCTAAATTGTGTGTTAATATGTATTTTCTGTGATCATGGTGTGTTATTACATGTATGGAACTTGAATCTCACTTAATAGGGGTGAGATGGTGATTAGCAAGCATGAAAAAACAAGTTAGGATTAACAACATGTTTTATGCCTACCATGTGTTTGATGAAATGCTTGTGTGAAGACTCTTAGACTATAATTGAGTAAATTTCCATGAATTGTGGCTAGGAAATCATAGAAAGCATGTGACAATGATCCCGTGATGAAACGGGTTGTATGATAGTAAAAATCATGAAACGCTGGTACATATGCTTGAATGGTGAACTTGGTGCAGATTGAGGTCTTACATGATGATAGAATGTGAAATTGTTGATGTCACCATGATTGGGTGATATCTTGTAATTGATGCCATGGTTGCAAAATTCTTGTTATGACTATGGTCTTAATTAGTTATTAATCATATAGGCAATCAAGGCTTCGAAGGAAGTAATCAAGCTCACGCTAGTGGTAGTGGAACGTCAAGCAATCGAGGTAACGTACCCCTCGTTCGTTATACTAGTACGTAACAACAATAATTGTTTCGCTATTGGTTGTGTACCACGCAGGGGATAAAGGAATAACTCCCCGTCTTATGAGGGAACAATTGGTTTTACTCATGGAGGGGAGAAGGTGGTGGTATAGTCAACCATATTGGGTTGATTAGCCTACACGCCATAAACCTCTAGCCATCGGATAACTGATCCGAGAGTGCCCCTAGGGCTAACCGAGCCCTTGGTGGCCGGCAAGATTGACTAAATCCGAAAGTAGGATGCCCTATCCTCATTGGGGTTTTAGAGCCCATACATAGGTGACGAGAAAGGGTCGTGTGGAAATACTCCTTAGGAGTTATTGAAACTTATGGGACATTTAAGGTTAGAGATGAAGCAAAATCTGGCTTACTGTCATTATGTCATAATATAAGGTCCAATGTTGGTTGTATTGCCATGTTGAATGATTGGGGAACCGGGTTGGCTCTTAACGGGTCAACGGGTAACGTGGGGACAAGGTAACGATGGGTACATAGTCCGTGTCTAAAAATAAGAGTTCTAACACGTTATAGAGCTCAAAATATGTATTGGTAACTTGAGAACTGGTGGGAAACGAATCTGGGTGGTCAAGCGAAAGAAGTAACCAAAACGGGGTACCAAAGTGCAGGTACCACCGTAGCTTACGGTGCCACCGTAAGCTACGGTGGCCCTGCAGCTTGGGTGCCGCCGTAGTACAGCATGCTGCCACCGTAAGCTAGCTGTGGCCACCGTAAGCTACGGTGGCCAGCGTAGCTTACGGTGGGATTGTTAACCTTTTGAGAATTTCCTTATGTTTTGAAGCTTAATTGATGCTTAAACTTATCTAGATGTTACGTACTAATGGTGTGAAGTGGCACGCAGGTAAAAGTACTATGTAGACGCGGGTCTCCTCGAGCTCAAGACGAACCGAACACTCGAATTGCCACCTCTTTTGATGATCATGGCTTAACGCAGCCAATTTTTGAAGATAATCGAACTAGTGTTAACTTGTATTTATCACTCACTGGGTTTTGTAAATGGTTTCCTATGCAAGTGTTGATGTTACAAACCGTTAAACTCGAACGAAATTTTCTGGGACCACTTTTCAAGTTAAATAATCGTTAACGAAATAGTAAAAAAAAATAAATTGCGTCGTTACAGTTAGCGGGTCAATCCAATCCGAACCTGAAAAAATTTGATCTGATTCGAACCCGATTAAAAGCTGAATATTATATTACACACATGAACCAGTATCTTTCATATGCGTGTTGGGCCTCAACGAATGGGGGTTTCGTACTTTTCGTATTTCATGATGTGTGAATGTGTGATTGTTTTTGTTTTTTATTCTTCTCATGGGTATAAAACGGGTATATAGAGTGTTCGGAGATGTGGCTACACAATTACACCCCCTTAATGAGCGTTCAATTATATTGTTTGTGCCCCGCATATTCACCTCTTTTACAACACTCACTTTGTGTCTATCTTTTTTAGCCTTCGCTCTTCTCTATCTCTAACTTTTATATATATTATCTTTCTGTATACAATTACCAACTTTGTTAAGTTTAATTATTATTTTGTCCCTCCATTTTACCATATTACCATTATGTCATTTGTTTATTTTTACCATCATGCCATTTGCCAGATTTACAATTATATCATTTGCTTATTTTTACCATTTTGCAGTTTGTTGTTTTTAATATTCATACGCGACGAGTTTAGTACCATATGTCATTCGTTTATTTTTAACATCATGCCATTTGCCATTTGCCAGATTTACAATTATGCCATTCGCTTATTATTACCATTTTACAATTTGTTGTTTTTAATATTCATACATGACGAATTTAGTATATAAGTTTATGGTGTAACAAGTATAGTCATAAAGATAAACGGGCCACCAAAGTTGTGTTTTATATAAAGAGATAATGATAAAATTATATTATAATTGATTGTAATTTTAATCGACTCAAAGTTTAGATTTGGAATTTATCAAAGAAACTTATTGACCTCTCTTCTCCTCATATTGTAATCCAAGTACATATCAAGCTATATGCAAAAACTAAAAAGTTAAAAGATTTGTTGATAAAGGATTAATCATTAGATGTAAAAATTTGCCATGTTTTTTCATTGAATATGTCTTTATGTCCTTGGGTACCTTTGAAAAACTTTTTCGTCCGAAGACGACTTTATCGTTTCAAGCACGTTATATATATCTACATGTGTAGGGTTGAGTATCGAGCCGACCCGAACTGGCACCGGACCGACCCGTCAACCTGTGAAACCGATAACCTCTTGAAGCTAGAACTGGGACCGGAACCGAAACCCGTGAAGTCGGTCTGGGTTGGTTACGTTTTAATGGGCCGGGTATCGGTTCTTAAACTTCTACACTCCGAATTGGGCTAAAAATAGGGCCGAGAATTTGACTTTGGACATGCAAAAATAGTGGACCGAGAATTGGACCTTTTGGGCTTTGGACCTTCTGAAAAATAAAGGACCGAAAATAAGCACTTAGCTTAAGCAGGCTGCTATAGTGCATGTCACAAAATCAGTGGCTTTTTTTCATAATTCCATTTTTCAAAATCTATTTGTGATTTTGTGCATATCACAAAATAGAATTGGAACTGCAAAAATATACTTGAATACAAATTAGAACTATTACGTGAGTTGGGGTGTTGGGCCGACATGGCGACTATTATTAACCTAGTAAAATCAATTAATAGTGTTAGTATTTTTTTTCTTAAATTTAAACGGGTTCGCGGTTCTTAATTTTATTATCGGATCTTGGATCGGAACCAATCTGGAACCGCCAAAAAGTTCCATTACAGAACAGATCGTAAACCGACCCTATATATAATTTAACGGGTTTCGTGGGTTTGTTCTGGTCGGTCCGACTGATTTTCCGGGTCTGAACCAGCTTTTGCTCACCCCTAAACATGTGGTAAGAAAAATTGTCTGCAAAATCTTCATATCAACTTGTGGGATTACGAGTTCAACTTAGACAGATCGTAGTGGGCGCCGTCTGGCGCCACCACCACCCAAAACGCCCCTTCACGCCCCCCTCATCACCCCCGCCAGCGCCACCTCCCCCCCCCCCCTCTCTTGTTACGGTTTTTATATTAACAAAGTAAATGTTACTTCTAATTACTAAAGTGTTTTTAGTCCAATGATATCTTGGTATTTGATAAGGCTTTACATTTTCAAATGGTGGGGATTCAAACCCTACCATGAATAAAAACTTCGCCGTTAAAAGAAATGTTACTTCTAATTATACAAATCGTTTTTAACGGCTAACACACACCTTCTAATCTAGTCCTAATTCCTAAATAACACCTGAAACATTAATGTCAGGGATTGAACCCATGACCTCCAGGTAAGACAAAGTCTTACCACCTCTCTTGACCTATGCAAATCTTACTTCTAATTATGACTTATGTTGCATTAATTTAGGCCCATGTGTGTTTGCAGTTTTGGGTTAAAAAGCCTGTGATACATTTTAAATTAAAATGGGCCAAGCCTACTTAATCAAACTGTTTAACCGAGGTGTTCGAACTTTGAAGGGCTAATGTCTCTTTACAATATTGTACTTACAATATACTCGTTGCCAGATTTTAAACTTGATTTTAATCAATTCAAAACCGATCCGGAGATCCGTTTGGGTGAAACTGTCGCGGTTCTAATCCGAACTATCAGTTTGGAACCAGTTTGTATATATACTCTTAATCACTTTGAAACCTGAAACCAGGTTGTTGAATCTCAGAGTGAGAGGGAATTATGATAATGACGTAAGACTATAAGTTTGATTCATGGGCTTTAACCACCCGGTCGCTTATGGATGTGGATTTTCCCTCAAATAAGCTCAACTGGTATATATACTCCCTGACTGTCCGGGGCATTTGTTGGCCGTTCAAAAAGAATGTGATATATATGATTCATATTGTTTTTTATATTAACTGTTAAGAGTTTATGGGGGGTAAACTTTTTCTTTTATTAATTTGACTTCCTTAATTATTTTTAATAATAAAAAGTAACTAAATAATAAAAAAATAACTAAATAATAAAAACCTAATTATGTAATCAATTAATTTTCTATTTAACTCGATTCTCAAAAACCATATTTCTTTAAAAAAAAGTTATATGGTCATATTTACTATATTTTATAATATTTTATTAAACCTATAAATTCATATGATATTTCACTAATTAATTATTTAGATGTTTTATCAGTGCCTAGTGTCTGTGTTAGTATTTTGTGTTCCTGCCACATCGTACGGACACCCCTCTAGCAATTTAGTATATGTATATATTTGTATGCGACTAACAATTTATATATTTTAATACGAAAATCAATATTTGATATACAATAAACACACAAAAAACACACTCTCTTAAATCAACTTCTAAAATACGCTTATTGTTCACTTGTATAACTTAAACTTGTATCACGTATATGGGAATGATGCACCATATACCACTAGAACAAGAGATAATTCATAATTAGCATAACGATCGGTAAGTAAATAAATTATACGATGGTCAAAAGTGTAATTTGAATGCATCTTAAAGCATCTTCTTGTTTACGTATTATTCACATAAAGGAAATTAAATTCTTCTAGTTCAATTAGTCAACCATATATATACTTACCACTCAAATCAATTTTGAAAAAGTTATAAGTTTTATAATAATATTATGAATAGTATAAAATGTGTATGGTTATAAACATAGAATAAATCTCTTTTGTATAGTTGTGCTAGGTTTTTCATTGCAAAATAATCATGAAAAAAATCAACTTTAAAGTTTCTTCTAAACTTTATAACAAGTAAGCCGTCCATCAATATGTGTTAAAAGAAAAGTTGCAACATCTGTTTGGTATCAATCAGAAAGTAAATCACAATCAACACAAGAACACATACATAGAAATCGAAACGAGAAAGGAAGACATACGATTTGTATTGATTCAGTCTAAACTGATATAAATTTACTCTATAATTAGAGTTTTCATTTTCTTTGTGTTCATAAAATTATACAATGCTTAGTATTTAAAAAGAATAGGATTATAATAAATAGATCCGAAAAAATCCGATCAAAAATTAAACCAATAATCTCTAGCTCAATGGCTAGGGAGACCCAGACATTGTAATGGAGAGGTTTTGGGTTAAGTCACTTGTAACAAAAAAATAAAAAAACTGGGGGTTACATGTGGGCCAGGAGGTTTCTCATCTAAGGTAGTTTCCCTGATGGGGATTGGAGATTATCGGGTGGTGTAATATCCCGTTAGTGATCCAAATTTGCCGTTTAAAAAAAAAAAAAAAAGTCTTCACATCAAACATCATTCCACACCTTTTGATTGTGTTAGTTATGCTAGTTTATGTTATTTAAGACATTGTATCGACATAATAAATAACTTTATTTAAAGAAGTACGGGATATATATATTAATTAATTAAATCTCATCATTTAAGATCTTTTAACCTCTTGATGTGGCCTCTCAATTTAATTTATTGGTAGGCGATATTAAATGTTGTTGTGTCAAGTTATATTTTATATCAAGATACTTAGATACAAATCTAAAAAATATAAAAAATTCGATTCTTAACAAATATAATAATTAATACCTCTATTGTCTATAATATATATTGCACATGGCCCTAAAGCCTAACGTATCGACCATTCATCGAGATGAAACCACACACAATGATTATAAAGTGGTCTTAAATTTGTTAAACTTTTTTAAATAATTAGAATTTTCAGAATAATTTAACCCTAAAAAATAATTATTGTTCTATAGTTCACCGAGATACATATCATATCTTACACTAGCTGAATTATTAAAAGAATACAATCGATGATTCACATGTACTCTTCTTTTTACTGGATTTACATATTATATTACATTAAATAATTAAATAATTTTTGTTTATGATATTTTTTATTATTAAATGAATTTTGTAATAATAATTAAATGATTTGAGATGAGGGAGTTTGGGTGGAAAGAATTTATGAGATGCAATATGTTGGTGACAAATGTTATTTTTGAAGTTTTTTATTAAATTTTAGTTACACGAGTTAAAGACGATGTATACTATATATATTTTATATTAATTACAGATATATACTCATGGCCTTTTAATCTAGTGGTATGATGTTAATCATGTATAAAGGTGGTGAATATTTAAATCTATACAAATGTAATGTTGGTGTTGTTAATGAAAAAATTGTTACTGAAAACTTGTAGAAATTTATTTATTTAGATATTTAAAATGTTTTAGAAAAATAGTATTCATATCATCAAATAACGTGTGTTCGGATCTTAAAAGATCCGACTTTTTATAAACAAATTTATATCTTATAATGTTCTTTTAAATAAATTTATGCTAATATTAATTAACTCATCAATATAATGGAATTTGAAAACCATTCTACAAGTTTTCTAAAGGATTCATCGTTTTATAAAATCCAAAGATTAAAAGTTAAAACAACCATTTTGCCTATCATTTTTGTACTTTTCATTAGCATCAATGACATTTAAAAGTATGTAAGCATGTATGTTTGTATGTATGTTTGTATATTATTGGATTTTTATGAGCCTAACAATTTAATATTGCATTATAAAATTCCCAAGATCCACTTTTTGAGTTAGATACATGTTTGAAAAATACTCTAACTTGTACTTTCTCCTCAACACACTCACCTCATAATTTCAAAGTCAAAGTCAAACAAACCATCAAAACCTAACTTTTCCAAAGTCTAAAGTTATTCATAATTTTGTATATTTTATTTTAACCATAATTTCCTTTGATAACACTCCTCCTCCTTAAAAATCCCATTTTTATCCGTGTAAATTTTGTATCAAATACTAGAGTTAAAAGGAAAATCAAGTAAACATAACTTCATACAATTACAATAACTTTAAAGCAGATATACATAATGATATAAGGGAATTAGAAAATATGATTAAAATATAATGTTGGTCGCCTTATATGTTTGCTTGAATGGATGTATATATTACATATAACAAATGTAAATATTGTATAATAAATGTAAATATCACATGTCAAACACTTTAAAGAAATGATAAAATAACCATATGAATGTAAGTATAACATTTGCTACTAATTAGTCTAGAAGAAATAATAGATAGTTTGTGTTAAAAGTAATCTAAATCAAAAGATATAAATCAACTTGGACGATTCTTCCTAGCGAGTTTTTATAGTAATGATTAAAAAAAAATTACGACTTTCTTAATGATTGAAACAAAAATGGAACGTCTCTAGTAAGAATAATCATGTAACATAACTTTTAGGCAGTAGCTCAATACTTTAAGCATTCGTATTCAAATTTTAACGTTGTTACTTAGTTTTTGTATTTTCTTTTTCTTTACGTAACATTACAACAACGCAATTCCTTCGTATACCCGTGAAAACGCACATGTAACAAATCTAGTTATCCACAATTAAGACTTTGAACAATCGATATCATACAACCCTTTAGTTTCATTCTTATATACTTATTTATAAATATACTAGTGCATATATAATTATATAAATTATTCATATATCATATATAAAAAAATCAAAGTTAGAAATAACATAAATAAACAATAAAGAATTTATCAAAAATATAGCGTAGAAACCACTAACCGTTTTTCAATTTCAAGGAAATATAATTTTATTTTATTTAAAAATAAAATAAAAAGTATTATTATTATTATTATTATTATATAAATATTAATTAAAAACGGAATGAAAGTTGGAGGAAATAAGTATCGCCTATCGGAACGTGCAACTCCCCTTCATTCATCGAACTCCATTTGGTGTGTGTGTGTGGGTTTTATTGCAGTCAAATCCTTTCCCTTTCATATGCTCAAACCAACACACATCACCTTCAATTCTGTGTGATTTGATTCCCAAGATCTGAATTCCTTCACGTCGCTTCTTATTCTTATCTTCAAGGTATGTTTTCGCTTCCTGAAATCAAAATGTCTTCGTCTTCAACTGCGTACATATTCACGTTTGTAGATCTGAAATTACTCCACGGATTACGTAGTTTATAGCGATCTAACTTCGATTGTGCAGTTTCAACTGCGAATGACGTTAACCGTGATTACTTTGATTTGATTTCAAGTGGTTGGTTACAGTTTCGATCTGTTAGATTTGTTAGATTTATGATTATGATTGATTATTTGATTTGCCGTTATTAATTCAGTTGAAACGGATCAAATACGTGTGATTCATTGATTTGGAGTTTGGTTAGTGAACTTATAGAAGAAGAATGATGCCAAATTGGTATCTAGTTGAGGAGCTGAGTTGCTATGGAAGTGTAATCATAATCATGAATTCATAATCATGTGATTCTCACACGAAAAAAGGAGTATCCATCGGGTGGGGGCCGGGGAGGGGCGCGATCTGATACTTTTTGTGCAAATGATGTTTCTCACGTCTTGAACCGCCCATAAGTAGCAACCTTAGCCATAAACATTATTAACATGTGGAATTGTGTACACGAGTTTTATACATGTTAATTGGATTAAAAGGTTGACATATGATGCAGATTCACTATTTAGACGGTTTTCAATACCTAGTGTCACAAACTTCCATGTGTTCACTTGCTGTTGGATGCTTATTTGAACCTTTCAATTTTATAGTTACTTTAGATCTGATCAATTTATGAATCACAATAAATTTGACTAATTCAAGTCATATATAGTATTATGGTGTTGCTAATTAAGTTGAAGAGGAAAAAAAATGTTAATTTAAGAAGATTTTTCACGATCTTATGAGAGGGATCAGCAAAGGAGTTAGGATTTTGATGAGATTTTTGCTGAGCGTTAACCATAATCAACCCTGTGAGCTATGTTATAATTTTTGTGCAGCTACATAGATATTTAATATTTTAATTCATGAGCTTATTTCTTTCCATAGTAGATTTCTATGCTATTGATTTCTTTTATCATAGTATATATCATAATCTATTGCGATTACCTTTTACACTACCTGCTTATATTTTAGGATTCAGGAGCTAGTTCTCCACAAATCTAGGTGCTTTAATCTGCATTTACCACTTCTTGATCTGGATTGCTTGTTTGAAATTCGCAGTAATATTCCTCAATTTTTATTATTATTTTCTAGAATTTCCTTAAAATTTGCATTCTGTGATAATTTTACTCTAGTTAAAGTATATATTTACTAATTTTTGTGGTAATTTGGCTCCATGTATGTAATTTTCTAAGGATTACAGTTTATGGATATGAGTAGCAATATACACAGAGCATTTAACATTTGTAACATCTTTCTTTTCTCGAGTTATTGTATTACATCTCTGTTAATACCTTGTTTGATTTCAGTCAATGCTTGCTATGCTATATTGCTTATTGTTAATCTTTTATCTATTTCATAAGATAGAAGTGACAAAACAAGAAAGCTTCCTTGGGTAATGTGGATTTGCAGAAATCTATATTACATTCACAAGGGGTAAAAATTATTCACCTGAAAAATACCAAAGTGTTGTGAAGATGACTCCGTCAAGTAAGGCTGACAAAAAGGCAGCAGTCGACATTGCTGCATGGACGTTCAACATAGTCACTTCTGTCGGGATTATCATTGTGAACAAAGCTTTAATGGCAACATATGGTTTCACATTTGGTAAGTTCTTTGTGTAGATCTTCTTAATCACTTTTGATATCTTGTTGTTCCATACTTAATAGATTTTTTTTTGTTATTTTTCGTTTACCTCAATCCCTTACAATGGAGGAGAAAATGCTGCAAAGAGTTTCTAGTTATATATCACAATGACACAAATAAACATGAACAATAAGGAAATTTGCCGATTTTATTGGACACTGCCTTGACAATGGCATTGATATTTAAGTAGGCACATTCAATAAGAAATACATAGGCTTTTTGGGTTAGCAATTAAATATCTGCTGATATTAATTATTTTTTGTATGCAGCAACAACATTAACAGGATTACATTTTGTTACCACAACCTTGATGACTATTGTTCTTAGGTGGCTGGGTTACATCCAACCATCTCATCTACCCATTTCGGATCTTCTGAAATTTGTCTTATTCGCTAACTTCTCCATTGTTGGAATGAACGTCAGTCTCATGTGGAACTCGGTGGGATTCTACCAGGTAATATTGTAATTTTTTAATTATTTTCACTATCATCCGCCATCTTTCTTTTAAAAGATTCGTGTGGATAAACCAGGTAATTTATACTTGAGTTTAACTAGTTTTTACTACTTCTGTCAGATAGCAAAACTGAGTATGATCCCTGTATCGTGCTTGTTGGAAGTTGCTTTTGATAAGATACGATATTCAAGAGACACAAAACTCAGTATCTTAATTGTTCTTATGGGTGTCGCTGTCTGCACTGTTACTGATGTGAGTGTTAATACTAAAGGTTTTGTTGCTGCTGTTGTTGCCGTATGGAGTACAGCTCTTCAACAATATGTAAGTTTCCATTCTGCATTAATTTTTTTCTTGCTAGATTATCCAAATAATAATATCAAAGAGAAACATAAATATACACACATGGAGAAATATACACAATCTAAAGGTGGCAACTTCAACCTATTGGTTCGAGTTGTATTTTTTGTTACAAAGTTATCTCAAATGAAAGGGTAAAATGGATTGAATGGCTTAAACGGGTCAAAAATACATAATATCAAATACTTACAATATCCTAAATTGTTTTATTTAAAAGTAATTATCTCATTATTATATTACTGTAGTTCTTGTAATCATAGTTGATACAATAACTATTTACAAAATAAATAGAAAAAGTATCACCGGTGGGCTTAGCTCGACCCAACCTGTTCGGCCTGCACACGAAAATGGCTCGTTTGGACCTGAACCCATTGGACCCATTACTTGACCCGTCTGATTCACCAGTTATGTACCATCTTTATTTTTCTCATCTCATAGCAGCTGCCTATGATATCTTATGCTAACTCCAAATGTTTTTGCAGTATGTGCATCATCTTCAAAGGAAATACCAGCTGAGTTCTTTCAATCTGTTGGGACATACTGCACCTATCCAGGCTGGATCCCTGCTACTTTTAGGCCCTTTTGTGGATTACTGGTTGACTAACAAGAGAGTAGATGCTTTTAAGTACGACACAACATCTTTGGTAAGTATGCTGTAAACTTTATACATGGATTCTTCATATATTTATATTTCATCAAATTTAGTCTAGACCCTAACTCTGAACCACCATTTTTTTTGCATTTTTCTCACTTCTACATATATATAAAAAGACAAAAAGTATAGCATCATCATACAGTTTTTAATTATTGCATTGGTAGTGCTCGATTGTGTTTAATCATCTTTAGAATTAGTATGATATGACCATTAGTAAGCGAGTGATTTACTATGTAAAAGAAAACGCTTCCAGTTAGGTATGTCAATGGATCAGATTTGGATCATGCTATGAAATGATCTAATCTGGTTACGCACCTCATATATATTAAGGTGAAAGGTCTGAATAGAGGTGCCTCTTAGGTGGGTTGGTTAACAAGTCAGAACGTGTACTTTTTGGTACAGGTTAATTGTCAAAGTAGGTTGGATTGACTTGAAACACAATTTTTATATTAGTTTATTTAATAAATTGTTAGTTTGTCAAATAACTACAGAAAAAATACATCATTTCAATGACAATAATAATAATAATATAGCTTATTGAATAAAAAATTTAGGAGGTTTTATGCATTAAACATACCTTCCTTTTAGTTTAGTTTTAATATGTTTTACCCATTACTCCCTGAGACTGTTGAAGATAGAGTATTAACCAAGTCATATAGATATATGGTACAAGTATACTCACGGGTTCTTTTCCATATCCTTTTTTTCTTGCTGTGTAAAATATAAACAAAAGCATTAATTTGATCAATGTGTTTTCATTTTGGTCAAGTTTTTATACTTGACCCGTTAGCAAATAAAACTCAAAATCAACACGTTTTCACTTAAAACGAGTTGCCTTTGGCCTTAAATTTAGCTCATTTATTCCCTCTTTTTCCCAGTCAAGTATCCTACTTTGACTTTAAATGTCAAGAAAGCTATTTTTTAGTCTGTAAGTAAACAACCAATAGTTGCACCAGAAGACCAAAAGTGATCATAATTGTCTGAGATACAAGTTTAGCTTGAAAGTAGAATAATGACAGTTTATTTGCAGTTGCTCATATATTCATAACTAAGTTGTTTGAGACTTTGACTTTGACTATTATAACAATTACACCATTTATTTGCAGTTGTTCTTAATCCTATCATGCACGATTGCAATCGGGACCAACCTGAGCCAATTCATCTGCATCGGGCGGTTCACCGCGGTCACATTCCAAGTCCTCGGTCACATGAAAACCATACTTGTGCTCACACTTGGGTTCATCTTTTTTGGTAAAGAAGGACTCAACCTACACGTGGTTATCGGTATGATCATAGCCATTTTAGGCATGATTTGGTATGGTAACGCCTCATCAAAACCCGGTGGCAAAGAACGCCGATCTTATTCACTTCCCAAAACTAGTCAACCGAAAAAAGACTTGCTTCTGGAAACTTCCGATACCGACGATAAGGTGTAAGCAAGCCATTTTCGCGAGTATACTACAAAAAAGGAAACTTTTTTCTTTGATGGATACACTACCACACAGACTATTATTAACTTGCTAGGAAACTGGGCAATGGGTTGTTATTTTAAGTTATATACTATATGATGATTTTTGTTTGTGATAATGATTTAAATTGTTATGATTTGAAGGACTTGTTAGAAGCTGGAAAACATATCCTTTCATTGTTTTAGATCCCTCAAACTCCCAAAGTGTACTTGTCTTCCTTTTACTTCATATATTTATTTTCCAATAATGTAGTATTTATATGTGTTAATCAATAATCAACTGATTTTGTTATGGTGATGGTCAAATAATCAATTATACGTATCAAGCATGAACAAATAGTGATTTATAAGTTTATAAAAACTGTTCTTTTACTTATGTTCAGTATCATATTTTTACTTAATAAAACATAATAATGTTAGATGTGTTAGTTTTGTTATTAACATCCCTCTTCTTATAAAACATAAACTAAAATACTAGACACCATCTTCAGTAATCACAAAAGCTTTAAGTAAGTTGGTAACGACCACAATCCACAAACATTATGATCTAGAATTCTAGATAAAAAAAGCACAAACTTTATGACCATAAACTAAAATACTACGCATCTCTTTTTTTTGTTAACCAAAACCGGAAAAAAACCCGGTTTTTAGGTCTTTTATTACATAATAATAATAATAATTTTTTTCAAATGAAAATTAATAGAACTCAAGCTTCCAAACTCAACTAAATATTTATAAAATTACCAAAAAATTACATTATTTGAATTATAACATTAAATACCTCTACATTGTTAACTTACTAAACAACCTTTTATATAAACTGTTCGTATTCGATTACATTTCGACAATACATTGTTCATAACCGATTCCAATTAACTGGTTCATAACCTGATCACGTTTAAAAACCCCAAACCGGTTAACAAGTGTGGATTACAGAAATGGTTAAAATGACCACTTTGAGTAATTAATTCTAATAAATAATAATCAGAAACCCAGAAATTGAAAATCCTAAACCCCTACATTTTCGTCTTCTTCGTGAGGTAAACAAAACCGCGAGCATCAGTTTTCCTGCTTCTTTCTTCCTTCACGAGAAGCAAAAAAGCAAAATAATAATCAATCTCTTCTGAAAGTTACACTCAACTCGCCAACAAGAAACACCAATTATGTTATGCGCTTCAAAAATCCCTGAATTCGCGAAGAAAGTAACGAACTTTAGGCGCTTCTCGAACATGGGTTTCCTCAAAAATTCAAAAAGATCACTCAAAGATGGTACTCGAAGCAAAACATCAATGGAGCACAACAACCCTGGTAAAAAAAATCATTTTTTGGCTGCTTAATCATTAATATTCTCAGTATTTGAAGTATAGTTTACCGAATTGTTAATGGGTCTCTATAATTGGGTAAAACTAGGTTTGGAATTGGAGAACAGTATCTATGCAATTCTGACAATTAGCAGATGGGAGTCCCTAAATCAAATGAGTTATAAAAGGGTTTCTCTCAGGCCAGTTCATGGGAGGCTAGCTATGAAATTTCTCAATTGGGTAATCAAGCAGCCCCCTTTTCAAGAACTGAAAAACCTTAGTTACATTTACTGTATAACTGTTCATATATTAGTGAAATCAAGGATGCATTCGTCTGCTAAATTGATTTTGACCCGGTTATCTGACATGGGTATTGGTCCAAAATCCATTTTCTCTGTTTTAATGGACACTTACCCTCTGTGTAAATCGAATCCTGCCGTTTTCGACCTTTTGATTCGGGTTTACTTGCAAGAATCTTTGGTTAAAAATGCTTTGGAGATTTTCCATTTGATGGGGAATAGAGGGTTTAATCCGTCTCTTTATACTTGCAACATGATTTTATCTGCAATTGGCAAAGAAAATCATGCAACAGCTTGGTTGTTTTTTAAAGAAATGCTTTCTTTGAAGATATGCCCAAATGTTGCTACTTTTAATATACTTATAAACATTCTTTGCATTAACGGGAATATTAAGAAAGCTCAACATCTTGTTTGGAAAATGGAAGAAAGTGGCTGTGTCCCGAATTTAGTTACTTACAATACTCTGCTTAACTGGTATTTCAAAAAGGGAAGATATAAGGCGGCTTTAGAGTTGATTGATCACATGGGTCATAAGGGTATTGAAGCAGATGTATGTACATATAACATGTTTATAGATAATTTATGTCAAAATAATAGGAGTGCAAAAGGTTATTTGTTGTTGAAAAAAATGAGAAAAAGGACGCTTTCCCCGAATGAGGTCACGTATAATACTCTCATAAAAGGGTTTGTTAAGGAGGGGAAAATAAGGGTTGCGGTTTATGTTTTTAATGAAATGTTAAAGTTTAGGATTTCCCCAAATGTTATAACGTATAATTCTTTGATTGATGGATATTGTCGAGAAAATAGTTTTAGAGAAGCTACAGAACTTTTGAACGAAATGGAAGCAAAGGGATTAAGGCCTAATGAAGTTAGTTATGGTGTTATTTTGAATGGATTGTGTAAGCTTGGAGAGTTAGATTTGGCTTCTAGTCTTTTAGAAAGCATGAGAATGAATGGAATTCTTGTTGACCATATTTCATATACAATGTTGGTCAAGGGGTTTATCAAAAGTAGAAGGTTTAAAGAAGGTATGCAAGTTCTTGATAATATGATCCGAAATGGTATTGATGCTGATGTCATTATGTATGCGGTACTCATAAATGGATTTTGTAGAGAAGGGAAATTTAAAACCGCAAAGGAGTTGATGAGTAAAATGTATATATCAGGCATGACACCAAATAAAGTGATATATTTGACATTGGTTTATGATTATTGCAACCATGGAATGGTAAATGAAGCGATGCATATTTATAAGATTTTGAATTTTAGTGGCTTTGACCCGGATCTTTTCGTGTGTAATAAATTAGTTGACTCACTTTGTAAAAGTCAAAGAGTGGAAGAGGCAGTGGAGTTCATGAAGCACATGGGTAGAATTGGTATTTCCCCTAACACCGCAACTTTCAACTTCATCATAGACTCCTATGTAAGCATAGGAAATGGATTAAAAGCATTCGACTTCTTCGAAGAAATTGTCAAAGCTGGTCAACACCCTAGTTCTCATACGTACGGAAGTATACTAAAAGCACTTTTTAATGGTGGGAATTTTGAAGAGGCGAGAAAATTCTTGGGTAATCTCCAAACTCTTCCATATGCTTTAGATGTTGTTTCTTACAACATGTTAATGGCAGAAGTTTGTAAAGCAGGCAATTTACAAGCTGCTGTTTTCTTGTTGAAAAACATGATCCGTAACAATGTGGTTCCCGATAGCCAAACGTATACATGTCTACTTGCTGGTTTGTGTAAGAAGGGTAAAATGGTCATTTCCATTCTTCTTTCTGAAAGATGGATGCAGCAAGGAGCTCTTTTGCCCAACACCGTAACTTACACATGCTTAATTGACGGTCTTTTTAGAACTGGCCAGCCAAAGACCGCTGCTTTTTACCACCGGAAGATGATGTCAGAGGGGCTTTCTGCTGATACGGTTCTACTCAATGTACTTATGGATGGTTATTCAAGAATGGGAAACATGTCCATGGTTTCGGGTTTCTTTTCTACTATGAAAAATGGAAATTTGTCACCTAATTTGGCAACATATAACATTCTCTTACATGGGTACTCAAAACAAGATGATATATCAAGCTGCTTCAAAGTATATGGTACACTTTTGAGAAACGGTTTTGTTCCTGATAAAAGAACATGTCATGCCCTACTTTATGGAACTTGTAACGTGGGTATGCTCGATTTTGCTTCTAAAATGTTGAAAAATATGATCTTGAAAGGTATGCTTCCTGATAAGTACACGTTTGATATGATAATCTTGAAATGCAGCGAAAGGCGTAAGATTGTGAAAGCTTTTGAGTTTTTGGATATTATGAACATGTTAGGAGTTTTGCCGGATCAAGATACGTTTAATATCATCCTTAAGGGGATCAAAGAAAGGTATGGTTGCAGGGTGTCTAATCTTTTTCTCAATGAGATGTTGGAAAAGGGATTTATTCCTAGTGAAAAACAAGTTGTTCGGTTAATTACTGATATGTGTAAAGTGGGAAATGTTAAAGGGGCGTTTAAGCTAAAAAATGAGATTAAATCATTTGGTGTGATATCAGGTAATGTAGCCGAGAGTGCTATGGTCCGCGGGCTTGCACAAAAAGGAAAACTTGAAGAAGCCCTTTTGGTTCTTGATTGTATGCTTAGAGCAAAAATTGTTCCAACAACTGCTACTTTTACAACTTTAATTCATTCTTTATGCAAAAAGCTCGAGTATAAAGACGCTTTGAAGTTAAAGCACATAATGGAAGTCCATAATGTGAGAGTTGATATTGTGACTTACAATGTTTTAATAACCGGTTTTTGTGAAAATGGTGATTTGGTTGAAGCATTAAAGCTATATAAGGAGATGAAGAAAAGAGGCAGTTGTCCCACGGTCAACACTTTTTGTGTTATAATCGAGTCTTTTTGCAAGAAAAATGATTTCCAGGATGGGGAAATGATCTTAAACGATTTGGGTGAAAGGGGTTTCTTATCTAAAGACGAAATCACTCAAGATATGGCGAGTGATTTGAGAGTTGTTTTGAAGAAACTGAACATTTTAAAGCACAAAAGAATCAGGACTAGTTTCAGAAACAGATTGAGCAGATAATGTTTGTGAAGCTTTTGGTTAGTAATTTACTTCTTTGCCCTGTTTAATTTTGTTTGTAAACAGGAAAAATATTGTGATCACTTGATCTTCTTGGGGCACAAGTACCTTGGTTGATGGATATGTTCTTTATCAGAAACCAAAGAAACCATTGATGGTACATTGGTACTTGTTGCAGGGGTGTAAATGACCCGAGCTAAGCATGAGCTCGTCTTGGTTTATTGTTAATTAATGATTTAATTCATATAATATAAGTATTTTTTTATATGTAACATATACACATATATATTATTTATTTATTTTTATCATAACTTTACTTTTAATAATTATAATGTAAATTATATATTATAATAAAATGTATATAAGTAATAGCTAGTTAATTAAATGAGTCCTAGTATAAGATTGAGCTTAGGCTCGAGCTCGTTTAAACTTGGTCCGATTTGAGCTTTTAGTTGATCATGATAGTATGATGTATATTTGGTGTACTATTCTAGGTTTAATTAATAGCTTTCATTTTACAGGTCATTGTGGTTTCGCTAGCGCTCCTAAGTCAATCATCTGTTGTTTGAATCTTTATGAACTTGTAAGCCTTACAATCATGGATGGCTTGATGGAAGAGAAGATGTAGACAATCATGAAGATTGCAACTTTGGGAGGTAAGTAGTTAGTTAAACAATGTAAATAGAAGCTTTATAAAATAGCGAAAAACTGTGAAATCGGTATCAGTCATATATAGTTAGACCATGATTATTGACCTCGATAAATGACATCTTAAATCCGTTGGTCATGCACGTCACATCAACTACGCCAACGTCTTCAAAGTCTATACACGCACACGTTCTTGAAAACATTTCTACAAAACCTAGTACAAATGTGTTTTGTATGTGATATATGATTCGTAAAATAGTTTCTGGTGTTCTTCTTACCAAAAATCAGAGCAAATCAAACACCAAACCCCAAATTGGGGACAAACCATCACAATTTGATGCGGTTTTCTAGTTGATCAAAACCGTTATAGACTAAACTGAACAAGGTGAGTGGTATGAGGTCTCTTGAAACACCCATCAGCATTTTCTGCTTTCAAAAACTGACCCCATACAGCGGTGGGCTTCTTTTTTAGTTTCTGGTCTCATATACGACCCATCAATCGAAGGAGAGTTAACGATGGTGGTGTAGGGTGGGTTTGGTATACGTGGTCTAATTAATTGCATTAATGTAATTGGAAAAGATTGAGGAGAAATTGGGGATTTGATTGTGTGTGAGAGAGATAAGGTATATTTGATATATTTTTAATTGATTATACCAACTTATGGTTGAATTTGTATACTGAACGAAACTAAAAAAAAGTTAAGTGGTATAAAACGTAAAAATTTAAAAGTCTCGTGGTGAAAGTATAAAACTATATAAATATATTAAAAGCGAAAGTAGAAAAATTTAAAAGTTTCGTGGCCAAAGTAGAACACAAAAAAACTTAAAACAAAAAAAAAAACTTCAAAAGTTAGAGGGTTAAAAAATTATGGAGTATAAAACGTAAAAGTCTAAAAGTCTTGTGGTGAAAGTATAAAACTATAAAAATGTACTAAGTTAAGTGGTATAAAACGTAAAAGTCTGAAAGTCTCGTGGTTAAAGTATAAAACTATAAAAGTATATTAAAAACGAATGTAGAAAAGTTAAAAGTTTTGTGGCCAAAGTAAACAACAAAAGCTAAAACAAAAAAAAAGTTTAAAAGTTAGAGTGTAAAAAAGTTAAGGGGTATAAAACGTAAAAGTCTAAAAGTCTTGTAAAGAAAGTATAAAACTATAAAAATATAATAAAAACAAAAGTAGAAAAGTTAAAAGTTTCGTGGTCAAAATAGAAGACAACAAAACTTAAAATAAATTAAAAAAAAACTCTAAAAGTTAAACGGTACAAAACGTAAGGGTATGAAACATATGTGGCCAAACTATGAAAACCAAAAGTTTACTATTTCGTTAAAAAGAAAAAAAACAAATTGTAAAAGTTTAGGGTAGAAAGCGTCAAAACACAAAAGTCACATGACCAAAGTTTGAAAAACAAAAAGTTTACTATTAATCTATGAAATTTCATATTAATAATAAATACGTACGTATATTATCATTTTTATATTTTTTAAGCATAAAGTTAAACGTAAACGTTTAAGAAATTATGAGACTTTAAGAAATACAACAACAACATACCCGGTAAAATTCTACAAAAAGGGTAAGGTCTGGAAAGGGTGAGAAGATGACAGACCTTACCTTTATCGCTAGGGATAAAAATGTTGTATGCAAAGACATTGAAACTTTATGAAATAAGAAATAATAGTATTTAAAATTATAAATAGCAAATAATAAAGATTTAAGAAATAAAAAAATTATATTCTAATAAAAGATATAATTGATATTTTATTATAATTTATTAAGTTTTATATACTTATTTAAATAAGAAGATTTATTTTTTATATTTAACTATATAATTTAATTAGTACTTAATAGAAGAGATGGTTGGTATTTACTATTCTGCATTTAAGAAATCCAAAAAAAAAATTATAAGAGCTATTATGATAATGACACGTGACATTAAAGATTTTTATTTATTATATATTAAATTAAACTTTAATCATTTTAAATAAATTATAAACATAGTCTCTACTATTAAATAACCTTATCAATTTACATAAATAGTCTCGCTCTTCCATTTAACGTAAAATCTAACCCTATTAGTTAGAATGACTCGTATAGTTACAAAATGAAAATATTAGTCCGAGGATGTTAAAAAATCAAAGTTTTATACTTAAGTAGTCAAACCAGCCAAAAATCAGAGACTCAAATATCAAACCGCCTCAGTAGTTATGTATGTGTGTTTACCTTCCTAAATTTTTAATACAAACTAATGATCCTGTAAAACTGACAAAACCAAACTAGTAACCGCCAAGTCAGTAAAACCAGCCGGTCCGACCTTCCAACCCACCCAACTTAGCCGAGTGTCGTTCTCAAACCGTAGGTAGTGGTTCGGCCTAGAGTTTCGGCCAAACCGGACTACAAACACTTTAAAAATTCGTTGGTGGTTAAATCCCTCCAGCTTCCATCTGGTTTTATCTTTTTTTCTTTAAGCCACTGAAGACCACATGCTCAAAACTTGAAATAGATGATTTTAACAACTTCTTGTTGTTCTCTATAACTTTCTGCTACTTCAAATCTCTTTTCAACAGCAGAGAATGCACATCACATATCCATTTAACCATTATAAAACATATATGCATCATTAGGGGTATACAAACTTTGAACTTCCCCGTAATATGTACATCGTTACCTCCGTCTATCTCAGATCCACGATCCACATTGTATCGTATCGGTTCTCACTTTGGACTTCTTAACCCATAGCTATCGTCTATACACGTCCTGTGGCAACATAAAATGAATATCATTATCTTTGAGTTCATGTTAACCACCAGAAAGATAATTACCTGGTAGATCCAACCTCACTAGACAGTTATAAAAATGACCACTTTTGACCCGTTACCTAACCACATCTAACTTATTTTGCCACCTCTAGTCAAACAACTCAAAGTGTATACCTCCTAAAAAATAAGTTATTGTTGTGTTGCACATAATGTTATGATCATACTTAACACACTAATTATTGATCAAAGTTTAAAAAGTAGACTGAAATGTTATTCAGGTCAATCCAACCAGATCCATTTCATCTATGCACAAAAGTTGCATGTTTTCTAATGCTTAAAACAATCTAAAAACTTTATGCTAAAATAGGATATTGTTGTAACAGTTATAACTTTTGTAATCCATATTTTACACACTAGTTATTTATAAAAGGTTAACCATTTTGGACAAAATGTGTCTCTGGTCAATCAAACCCGTTTCGACTAGTGGGTAAAAATACCCATTTTAACCCGTTACCCAACCCGTCCATTTTTACCACCTCTACTATGAGTCAAGTGCTGACCAAAGTATACAGACTTCATAGACAAGAAGACTAAACCGATCTACTTAACAACAATCTTGACCTATAAAACGGGCTTTTACCAGGAATGAACTCCTTCCTAGCTTCTTCAAGAAAACTATCAGACAACTTTTCTTTCGCAGCCGTTAGATGATCATCCATCATCCAAGTCTTTTAAAAGAACCATCGCGTATCGCGATCATCTAAAGAAAATCTTTTAAATCCAACCATTCTTGCACTTAACTCATCTGGTTTCTCTGATGCATCAGAAATTTCGTTTCTAAATCAGCCAACAGATAATATTTTCTTTGATCCTTAGCAGCCTGTATAAGAATATCATAAGTTCTTGAATTGGGTTCCAACCCATAACTCTTTAAATTACTCAAAACCCGATAAGCTGCTTGAAGTTTACGATTCTTGCAAAGACTAACCATAAGAGTATTAACAGTCACTACTGAGGGGTGTGGACCGTAACAAATCATATGTTCAAAAACCTTTAAACAATCACTAACATTCCCTGAGTTCCCAAAATACTGCACTAAACAAGTAAAACCCACAACATTCAACTTAACCCTTTCATATTCCATTAGATCAACAATCCTATGAACCATTACAGAATCACCGACTTTACACGCAGATGCTAATATTGTGTTGAAAGATACCAAATCAGGCCTCTTTTCGGGCCAATCAACCCCTTTGAAAAACTCTAGGGCTTCATCCAATGTTTTCTCCTTACAAAAACAATTCAAGATTGTGTTAAATGTAATATTATTTGGCTCTATACCGTCTTGTATCATATTTCTAACCAAAGATAACAACTTTTCGGGTTCATGACCGTAATACAAACAACGTAAGTACACATTATAAACCGCAGCATCCACATTAACCCCACTTGAAACAATAGCCCGAATACGTCTATGAGCAATTCCCAAACTACCCCTCTTGAGCAGGCCCGATAAAGCAGTCGCCGTATATCGATCTGGAGAAATACCCTTTTCATATAAAGTTTCATATATGTCATTAATTTCAGAAACCATATTTTCTTGCGAAAGTGCTCGAATTATCACATTGTATGTAACAATATCCGGATCACAACCCTTCTTTTCCATTTCTCCCAATAGACATAACGACTCTTTTACCCTTCCACGATCACACAAACATTTGATGATCGTTGTGTACGTTTTAACATTAGGGTAACAACAGGCAGAATCAGATTCCATGATCTTCAAACAACGAAAAGCCTCACGAAACAACCCTTCTTTACTAAAACCGTAAACAAGAGCAGTATATGAACATTCATTATGTTCAAGACCCTTTTTCTTTAAACAACAAAAGAACGCTAATGCACTGTTAATCTGACCAGATTTACATAAAGACCATAACATCGGGTTGTAAAAATACGCGCTTTGAAAATACCCTTTTCTCAAAAGCTTAAAGAACACCAAACAAGCAACTCGGGTCATCCCATTTTTGCTCAGGCTGGTAACTAACACGATCACTTTCGGTTCAGTTGGAATGTAACCAATTTCCAGCATTAGTTCCACCACAGTGATTGCATCCACTAACTCCATGGAATCCAAACATTTCTTGAACAGAATCGATAACGAATCAAACGACGGGATGAACCCAAATTTACACATTTTGATGATAACAAACCAAAGATAAAGTTTTGATTCTCCTACAAGATTCAACCCTTTTAAAAGGGTATTGAAAGTTGTCAAATTTGGTTGTAACTGAAAACTTATCATCTGTAACTGTAACTCAGAAAGATCATGCAAGCACACATTTTTCGACTTCAAATAGCAGTTTAACAGCGAATTGTAATCATATATGGTAGGTTTACCAGGAATGTGTTTCATAAAATGGAAAACTTGTAGGGATTGATGAATGTTACCAGAAGTGGCTAAATTCTGCATATTGCTTCTCAATTCAAGAAAATTTAGCGGGTGATGATTGGGTTCTTCTGCAATATCTAGCGATTGAGCGAGAGATGATGAAGAAATTGACATGAATTTATGGAAATTAATAACCTTTTTGCAGATTCTCTTTCGTGGAACTGCAAACAGAGTCATTGTTGGAGAATAATTACTATGAAACTGCGGGATTGCAATCGGAATCGGAATCTCGCTGCCCGGAGATCCATGCTTAGTTTTTGAGAAATTCAGGTGGTAATTAGATGAATAATTACAGGGCATCGAAATCTGAAGTCATTAGGATATGAGAACTGGAAGGAATTGAAGGGAAATAGTGAACTGAAGGAATTACTCTGTCTGGCGGAGAAGTGGCCATAAACCCTAATCATGAAGTTCTTGACATAAACCCTAAAACCATGTGTACAATTTCTTTTCTTATTAAGTTAACGAAATTGACATTTATATTTATGAAGAATTACGAAATTTATATTTAGAGTAAATTAAGGCGATTATACATTCTACGTATGGTTTGTATAAATTTCATCTATAGTTTTCAGTTTTTATAAATTACAGTTACAGGTTAAAGATTTATATTTTTGTAACACCTATAATTTTCAGTTTAATGTCTTTTAAATTTTTTCTATTTAGGTACGTATAAAAGACCATTCCACTGAGCTTAACAAGTAATTGTTTTTAAAGAGAAGAGTGTATTTGCCTTTTTATAAGTACTTAACAGAAAATTTTAACGGACCTTAGACAGAAGGACTATAAGTCTGTAGCCGTAAATTTTAAACCTAGGGACTGTAAGTGAAATTCGTGTAAACCACATAGACGATTGCCGTAATTTACTCTTATAGTTATGAAGAATTACGGAACGTGTTTTTTAAGTTAGAAAATAACGATCAAAAGTCTTTTCTATTTTAAATTAACTTACAACTATAGGTTAACATTTTCTGTATGAGATTTATAAATTATCATTTTACCCCCAAATTTAAAGGACGAGTTGTCCTGCGACAACTTTCTCTTATGGCCGTTGATACATAACTAAGAGAAAAAGTTAAGATCTCTTAGTGAAAATGACAACATTGTAACTCATTTTTATTTTAAGTGATTAAGTTTAATTTTCTAACTTAAAAGGTATGTTTTATAATTACCCATAAATATTTATAGACTATTTGTATAATATAATTCTTTTCTTCTTTCATTTACACTGATATTTTACCTTTTCTATTAACATTACCTTTGCTAAATCTATTGACCTGTTAAAAACATCATGTAATAATAACCAATATTTATACTACTAGTATATGCATGATTTAAGGGTGTCAAGCTAACTTGGAACTAACATATGTATCCTTATTAACCTTGCTCTATATTTTTTTCTAACAAAATGTTTTCACCACTATTTCCCAATAGACTGTTTTCATGACTCGAGCTTTTGATCTTTAGATCACACAATCACACTAATTTCATTCTACAAACCACACATTACACTAGAATCGGATCAGATTTTGATGTCAACCCTAACACACACTCGATCGGCAATTCACTTGGATTTATGAGATAAACCATAAAAGAATACTTGTTCGCCAACTCTCATAGATGTTCACGGGAATCACGTGCTTTGCTGTTTTAACTAGCTAACTGCATAGTCAAATCTTTAAACGCCTACCATGTATCAACCAGACTAGCAATGTTTAACAATTTGAGAATTCGTTTCCAACTATTAAAACTGGTTTTCTTTCCTTTCAAAACAGCTGGTTTGTATTAAAATTTTTAAAAAAAAATAAAGGTGTTAATGAAAACAATACATATACATAGGTGCATATTTCAAAAAATAATATAAGTACATGAAAAAAGGTTAACACCCTGGCTAGAAAAGTATTCAAAATTCCCAAAAAGCATAATGCAAGAAGTATTTTTCTTACTGTACTTCCAGTCATACATATCAATTAGGCGATTATGATATGGAAAATAAAAGCTTATTTCACAAAAATTTCATCAAACAGCCAGATCTTTGTCACAAATACCATTTACCTTAAAGCATGATTATCCGACATCAATGATGATGCTTTCAACATTGAAACAACCTAGTAACAATCGTTGCATTGTGAATCGTAAAGAAGATGAGCTTCTCAGAAGTTACTAAGAATCAACTCCATACGGAAGAAGTGCAGCAGCCACGATCCTGCCTTCCTCGTTTAATATGTTATAGGTAGATGATGCATTTCTCTGCACAAATATGTTAAACTACATCATAAAGCATACAAGCAAAAGAGAGAAAGATACGCAATACCTACACGTATCATACTATCATGCATAAAGGTCTTCAAATAAACAATCCCAAACATCCTGATATAGAGTTGATATGCTAGACTTGACAAGCAGTTTAACAAGTCACCTTATTGTCAATCAAAGAGCTAAAATACACCTTCATAGAACAAATTGGGGTTGCTCATGAACACCATGTAATGATTAGGCACAAAGAAACATGTTAGATTCAAATGTTGCGAGGGACAAGGATAAAGTTTTTGCATTTGTTTGAAATAGAGTGAGAGTATATAAACACGTAAAGAATAGCAATTTGGACAGAACAATAAATGTAAGAAATCCATTAGAAACTATTGCAAATTGTTATGGGGACACAAAGATGGCGACTCATTTCGCAATCATCATTCTCCAACTTACCAGTTTCATTTAATGTTAAATATATTGCAAAATAATACAAAATAAAGTGTCAAAAGATCTCACCGAGTCAATAGCCTCTAATTTCATGCCTGTAGAACGAATGAACTTGCGTATCTCAGGGTCTATAGGTTGAATATATCTTCCAGTGCCAACTATCAAAATTTCTGAAATAAAGCATATACCCATCGTCAAAATTAAATGCATTAACAGAAAGATTATACTAGGGGTTGTCAGAACAAAGACTCCAAAAGATGGTGCGGAAATAGTTAACAACTCATGTTAGAGGAATCGAATAATTTTCATGATCTACCAGCAACATTTTTGCCTTCAAAACACACCAAACACTCCAAGAAAACCAAGACATCATAAGACCTTAAAGAAATGCAGCATGTTTTCAAATAATAGCCAACTTAGATGCTGACATGGCAGAAACTAACTTACCAATTTAGCAATATATTATGAGCCTGAAAGTACCAAATCATCTTACCTGGTATAGGACGCACTGCTTGGAAGATGGATAGGCTGCAGCGGAAAAGATGATGATATGTCAGCTGAAGCCATTGAGATAAATGAAGTCAAATTCAAAAATTCTTTTCATGTAAGATCAATCTATTTATGTGTAAAAGCTGTGGCGCCTCAGATGTAAATGTAAAATGATGCATTAGCTATTTAGCACTTCAACTTATAGTTTTAACTTTTAACTTGGCATCTTCAACATATTATCAAGCTATGCTCAAGTGTTCATTCAAGTCAACTAAACTTTTATAACAATCCCGTAAACATTACCTACACAAGTCCGGTAATTCTCGAAACAATTAATCAGCTTAAAATATAGATGCAAAGACACTTTTAACGATTCTACGGTTTAGAAATAAGGTACTAAAAAAGATACACATACCTGTCTATAGTTATATCTGACATTTTTCTTGGAGACCAAGACAACATCAAGTTACCTACACAGAGCAAGCTGCCTTCATATTCCACCCCATTAACAGTGAATCCAGAATCAGTATACCTAAAAACAGAGAGCACCAATCTATGAAAATCCAAAATGCAGATAAGCAAACAATTTAACTGCAAGCAAACAAGAAACATATAATGTTAAGCTCACATAATCATCCTTTTCTAGTGAATCCAAAAGTATAATCCAACAGCTAAAACACTCCAATTTCTAGGTAATATGATTCAATTTCCCAATCACACAACAATAACAATTCAACTTCACACAAGCATCCTTCTAGAGAATACAAGTATAATCCGACAGCTAAAACATCCCAATTTCTAGGTAAAATTGATTCAATTCGCCCATCACACAACAATAACAATTTAACTTCACACAATCATCCATCTAGAGAATACAAGTATAATCCGACAGCTTAAACATCCCAATTTCTGGTAAAATTGATTCAATTCGCCCATCGCACAACAATAACTCATTTCGAAATCATAATTAGGTTTCACCACTACTCCAGAATATCAATAAAAGGACGAAAATGAAAGACGAATCGTAGAATTAACTGAAAAATGAGTCGAAAACAGATTTTGTACCCTTGAAATCGCAATTGATCCTCGGGGATGTTGTCGATGAGATTAACTTGATCGTATAGAGAGAAACCTCGTCGGAGTGACGGCAATCGTTGGGGAATCGACGGCGATTCCTTCCGTAACGCTCGCATAAGCGTCGGCAGCGTCGCCACCGCCTTCTGTCGCACCGCCATTTTTGCTGCTCGTGAATTTGGGGATTTTGACCTCCGGCGACGATCGCTTTTACGGTTTACTCAGTTTGTGATGTTTTGCTGTTTTGGTCACACACTTTAAACTAACTACAAATTGCATCCTCTTACTTTTGATCTTGAGTAAATTATGGTAATTGTCCCTATGATTCGTTCAAATTTCATAAAAACTACGGCTATGTTATGAAGATTTGAATTTTTATAAGACATAGTCCTAATTGCAGTTTGATATTTTTGTTAAGTCAGTGTAAAATGATAATTATACCTCTTGGCGAGGATGACGGTGACAGAGTGGTGGTAGATGATTTTTTTTTTAATAAAATTAAAGGATAGAGTTATAATTGTCAATTTTGAACCGATTTAATGGAAAAATCTAACGACAGTTACCATCAGAGACTAAATGTGTTACAAATGTGCAGACCTTTAAACTATTGCCGTATATTTTAAAACTAAGAGATGAAATATGACATTTGGACAAAGCAGTGAAACGATTCTCGTAGTTTACTCTTTAATTTTTTCAGTAAAAACGATGAAAGTCCTTTTTTTTTAAATATATTTTACACCCTTCAAATTTAATTGAGTGCAAACCCGTGTTTTGTTTTCTCAAACTTTTTCCTAAAGGACAAATGAAATTAGTTATAAAGTCTTTGCGAATTTAGAATGAAAATATTTAAACACACTCAAACATACTTTATAGTTAAAATGAAAATATTTAAACACACTCAAACATACTTTATATTTAGAATGAAAATATTTAAACACACTCAAACATACTCTATATTATCAAGGTCATATAATTACAAGTGTAAAAAGAAACAAACAAACCCTAGGTTTATATCATCAAAATTCTATACAACTAGATCTTCCTTCATAGATTCTCTAGTAAAATGTCATGAAATTAATTTACAATGTTGTTATTTTTAAAAGAAATCATTCATATAACGATGTGAACCTACATATTCTTTCAATTCACTAGAAAAACAAGGATAACGGCTCCACGAGTAGCTATACTTCTTGAACATTTCCACCATCTTTATTCTTTGTTGATGATGGTCCACTCATATGCATCAAGATCACAAGTTTCTTGATCACCCCATAAATCAACATATCATCTAAAACCTTATTTGTTGGATCATGAAAACTATGAAAACTGCATATCAACAAAAAGATTTGTATGCAAATCTTTGAAGCTATCTCGGATACATTGGACAATTTGCTCGATATCGCGCAAATCCCTAGACGATGTTCGATGAAAGCCACCTTTCCATTCGCGTATTCGCACAATAGTTTAATTATCAGTAGTATTTTTTCCACTTTTGGATTGGTTAGAGTCAGGTAGGAGCCCGATCACGGTACACATTGCACCTGCCTCTATGGCCTTTGTTCGGCTTTCCGTTGATGAATTCGAGATCATTATCAATACTTGCAAAGCAAATGAACTCGCTTTCATTGAAATCTCGTCGGATGCAAGTTCCAAGATCAATATTATGAAATATCTTAAGTTTAAGTTTTTGGGGATATATATGAAATTATATTACGGTACGAACACTACATCTTGATTAGTGTTTGCCATTGAAATTAAAGAATTTAAACGGTAAACTAAATTAATGAGATCATGTTATATAAAACAATTAGAATAGAATAAATTACGGTTTTAACCCTTGTGGTTTGTTTCATTTAACTAGATAGGCCCAAAAACAGGGCCGGCCCGGGGCCTAGGCGGGGTAGGCGACCGCCTAGGGCCCGGTATCTCGGAGGGCCCGGAATTTTTAAAAGAACAATTGTTATGTATATATATATATAAGTGTTAGTGTATATAATAAATATTTGAAACACAAATACCAATTTACTATTCAGCACAATTGGTTAGTACGTGCGTTCAATTAGGTAAAGGTCGCGCTTCCGAGACTTACTATCTTCATTTTTTTTAACCAATTCTAATAATAAAGTATATGTACACTTTTTGTACCAATTTTAATAACCTGTGCTATATTGGTTAGTTAATCTGTGTTTCAAGTAGAGGTCAAGGTTTCGAGACATTTCATAGAAAGTATTTTTTATCAAACAGAGAGTATGATGGGAAAAAACCAAAAGACTCTTCATTTCTTGGGATTTCTTTGTATTTCGTGATTTTTTTTTTTTTTGTTGATCGACGCAAACACAGAATGTTAGGGGGAAAAAACCCAAATCAACCGTGCTGACGCCGACTGTCGCAGTACTACCGCAACCGATTTGGTTAATTCTTTAGATTAAAAAAAATTGCTACAATAGGTTGATAGGGAGGTTTGCTTGTGAAGGGTTGATAGATATGTTTGCTACTAAATATGTTAGGAGAGTCTCACAATTTAGCTAGCTATTTAAATTTAAAGATTTTGCTACAATAGGTTGGTTTGTTTATTGTTATTACAATTTTCGTCACGTTATTGACTTTTTATATATAGGTTTTTGATTTTATATTATAGGGCCCATTTTTTTTTCGCCTAGTACCCAATATTTTTTTAGAGTTTCGGGGCCGGCCCTGCCCAAAAATAAAACCTTTAACATACCAACCCAACCCCCATGGTTTGATTTACTATCTATTTCAGCCCAATATTCAACCTCCATCCAAACCTCCGTTAATTTCCTAGTCATGGGCTCATGGCCCCTCACATGAGAGGATTTTTAGTCATTTTACCTATTAACTTTAACTGTTAATTATCCATACCACATTTTTCAAATTCACGTTCACGCATACACATATCTATTTATCCAAAGAATGCAAATCGATGTACGGAAACAGCTTCTTCCCCAAATACGAAGAGCAATTAATTTTGCCGTATATCACCACAGTGGCGGACCCACTAAGGGCCCAGGCCGCTACCCCTGAACTTTTACCCCGACGTGCAAATTTTTTTTTTTATAGGTTTTCGGTTTTTCGCGACCCCTGAAACGAATTTTTCGCGACCCCTGGAAGAAATTTTATGGCTTTTACTTAAAAATATGATCAAAAGCCCCTTAAAAATATGATCAAAAGCCCCTTAAGAAATTTTAGAAGTGTTGCATTTTATGTATATAAAGGTTACTCTTTCTTAAAAGAAAATATAATGTTGCATTTGAGTGAAATGAGGGTGCATTTGAAGTAACAAAGGTTGCATTTAAGGTAACAAAAGTTGCATTTAAAACTAATAAAAATTTGCATTAACATTTGAGTGAAATGAGGGTGCATTTAAGGTAACAAAAGTTGCATTTAAAAGTAATAAAAATTTGCATTAACATTTAAAGAGGTTACATTAGCATATAAAAAGGTTGCATATGGAAAATGTTGCATTTGAATTGTAAAGGCAGCCCTTATAGGATAAAAGTAATGGTCACACCAAGACACCAAGCTTTTTTTTACCACATCATCATTCCACACTCCTCACACTTTTCACAAGTTATACCTTCACCAAGACGCTAAGACACCAAACTTTTTTTTTTTATAATAAATTACTTAAATTAAAAAATATATAATTCCTAATGAAATATTAAAAAAAAATCCTAAAATTATTTAATAAAAAGAAACTCCTAAAATTACATTCAAATATAAAAACTACTTATATATATTGAAAAGTTTGACTCGTATTTTTTTAGCCAAAGAACGTCCATCTTCGTCGTAATCTGTGAGCGGTTTGGAAATGGCCTCGAGATCACGACACACTTGTTCTCGTTCCTCTATTTCAATTTCTTGCCCGATCCTCACGAAGTTGTTTTTGTAGTTGGAGCCTTTTAAATTGGATTTCATTAAAACTATCGAACCTTTGCTCCAAATTTGAACCCGAAGAAGATGATTGCCCTTTGCGGGCTAATCTTTTTACCTTTTGTTTTCCCATGGGAAATGGTGGTTCGGACGGGCTAAGGGGAGATAACCCCTCCTCGTTGAGGTCGATTGGGGTGGTAGCTCGTGCTTCGGAAGCACTACTCGTGTAGGTGTTTGACTCAGATGTTTTGGTTCTTTATGAACCACCACCTTCACCACTTTCGCATCCTTGATCCACCAACATTGCTTCTCGCCATTTTGGTGAGCGCCTTGCGATTTCCCAACATTCAAACTTGTCGAAATTAATCACTTTGTTTCCCAACATGTAACGATGATGGGCCGCCTTCAAAATGTCGGATTCGTTTTGCCCGCTCCTTCGTTGGTTGTAAAGGTTCAAAAAAATGTTGTTGAACTTGGTTATTTTCGGGTTCACATCTTTCCACTTGGAGTAAAGTTGATGCTTGGTTCGATAGTCGGGATTGGGATGCTTCATCAACTTATGCCACTCTTCGGTAATCGTATTCCAAAAGTAATTCCCCGATTGCGCGTCTCCTAAAATTAAAAATATATATATATATATGTCAATCGAAAAAAATTTAAAAAGAACGTAAAAAATGTAATTTTTTTTACCTCTTGTTGAATTCTCCGAAACATCGACCCAAACTCTCGTCAAAGCGATCTCCTCTTGGGGTTCCCACGGTATAGATATTCTTTTTTGCTCTTCGGGTTGCTTGGTTTGACCCCTTTTCTTGGTTTGGGTCTTTTTGGTTGCTTTCTTTTTGGGTTGTGGTTGAGTTCCCATCATGATGTCGGGTTCAAAATCGAGTTGCGAATCGGGTTGGTGGTTGGGTTGAGATTCGTCTTGAAGGTATGTTGGAAAATCTTGACCCCAACCACCTTGTTGAGATTGAGCTCGTAGTAGCGGTGACGCCACATACGGGACGTAACTGGGTGTTTGAAAGGGGTTTCTTTGGGATGTCGGGGTTGGAGGATCGGATTCATTTTGGGTTGAGAAATAGCTGGGATTCATGTTTGAGTATTAAAAAAATTTAAAGAATGGAAGGAGAAGAAAGTATTTGGTGTGGGTTAAAAATAGGAGAAAATGAGGTATTTAAAGGTAAAAAAGGTAAAAAAAAAAAAAAAAAAAAAGAATATAGCCGTTGGGAGGGGGTGGGACCCTCTCCAACGGTCATCTCCAAAAACCATTCAATCTCGGTGAAAATCCACCAAGACACCTCCACCGAGCTCGGCACCAAACACCGGATTATGGTGTTCCAGAGGTTCCCGAGATGCCTCGGTGTGACCGTTACTTTTACTCTTAGATTTTTTGTGCAATTTTTTTTATCAAATATGAATGTATGAAAAATTTATAAGTGTTTTAGTATTAGTTTTTAGGTTTTCGCAAAAAGATGTGGCTTTTACATGATCTTTACCCTATATATATATATAGGGTAAGACAATAAGTTGTCTTCTTCTTTCATAATTGCTATTCATACAAATATTTTCTTTTCCCCACTATTACTTGTGTTTCTAAACTACTACTTACCTTATTACTACTATCTTTAGTAGGCTTAGACTATACCATATTAATAATCACACCACTAACTAAAACTACACAACTGATCACACCACATCAACATCACTCCCACTAACTAGCCCCAACAGCTCCACTCCCTCTGAATCACCCCTCACCCGCTTCACCCTTGGCCAAACGTAACCCCCCACATTAACCATGCGCTTCACCCTTTGCCAAAAGTCACCACCCAAATTCACCATGCGCTTCACCCTATTGGATTGTTGACTTGTTGAACTGCTCAAACGATCAACTCCACCACCTGTTGGATTTCTCGTCTTTTTTATCCTGAAACAGATTTCTATCAGAACCAATAATCCAATAGTGACAATTAGCAAATATTTGGAAAAAAAAAAGAGTGTGAGACTCTACAGGTATGTAGAGAGTCAAGAATGTCACTCCAAGTGCAAGAACAGTTCCACCGTAAGCACCCCCCGTACACCAACGTCTTGGTTAGAAAGCTCCTTCCAGCATCTTTTGTAGTCCAATAACAAATCAGGAAAACGACCCACGAGGTAAACAACAACATCACGCCAGCTCTCTCCATCATATGCTTATAGTCCAGATTTTTCTTGGAGTTTGATTTCAGTTCGGATAGGAAGAAAAGCATTGTAGCCCATCCAGCAAAGATCAATCTCATCATCTCCTTAAACGTGTAACGAGACTTGGGTTCTGGATCACCACTGGGAATTTGAATCACAAGATTGGCGGGAGTCTCATGACCATCCCCAAGTGGTTCCAGCTGGAGAACAACAACCTGACTACTGTTGTTCTCATTAGGTTGTTGCCGCTGCATGATCGGGATCACCAGTGGATCCATCTCATTGATCTCCGACATCATCTGCTGTGAAAATAAACAAAAAGAATACCACAGATCAGTTCACACACAGGACTTTATAAATAAACTCATGTCGTGAAGACAAAACCTTGTTGATCGATTTTGAAAAACGAGTTTAAAATAGTTGAACAAGGAAGAAGAATAAGTTAAAAACTTGAAATTTTTGAAAAACGAGCTTAAAATAATAGTCGAGGAAGGAAGAAGAAGAAGTTAACAACTCAAAACTCAAAAAAAAAAACATTGATGATTAATATAACGACGTCGGATGAAGATCTAGAGTAGATCGATGATATATGTAGCTAGCTAGATATATCATCGTTATACTCTAGATCTTCATCCAGGGTCGTTATTTTAAGCATCAACGATATATTTTTATTTTTTTTGAGTTTTTAACTTCTTCTTCTTCCTTCCTCAACTATTATTTTAAGCTCGTTTTTCAAAAATTTTGAGTTTTTAAATTCTTCTTCTTCCTTGTTCAACTATTTTAAACTCGTTTTTCAAAATCGATCAACAAGGGGTTTTTTTTGTCTTCACGACATGAGTTTATTAATAAAGTCCGGTGTGTGAACTGATCTGTGGTATTCTTTTTGTTTATTTTCACAGCAAATGATGTTGGAGATCAATGAGATGGATCGATCGGTGATCCCGGTCATGCAGCGGCAACAACCTGATGAGAACAATAGTAGTCAGGTTGTTGTTCTCCAGCTGGAAGCACTTGGCGATGGTCATGAGACTCCCGCCAATCTTGTGATTCAAATTCCCAGTGGTGATCCAGAACCCAAGTCTTGTTACACGTTTAAGGAGAGGATGAGATCGGTTTTTGCTGGATGGGCTACAACGTTTTTCTTCCTATCCGAACTGAAATCAAACTCCAAGAAGAATCTGAACTATAAGCATATGATAGAGAAAGTTGGCGTGATCCTGATGTTGTCGTTTACCTCGTGGGTCGTTTTCCTGATCTGTTATCAGACTACAAGAGAAGCTGGAAGAAGCTTTCTAACCAGGGCGTTGGTGTACGGGGATGCTTACGGTGTAATTGTTCTTGCACTTGGAGTGACATTCTTGACTCTCTACATACCTGTAGAGTCTCACACTCTTTTTTTCAAATATTTGCTAATTGTCACTATTGGATTCTTGGTTCTGATAGAAATCTGTTTGAGGATAAAAAAGACGAGAAATCCAACAGGTGGTGGAGTTGATCGTTTGAGCAGTTCAACAAGGCAACAATCCAATATGGTGAAGCGCATGGTGAATGTGGGTGGTGACTTCTGGCAAAGGGTGAAAAGCGCATGGCGAATGTGGAGGGTTACGTCTGGCCAAGGGTGAAGCGGGTGAGGGGTGATTCAGAGGGAGTGGAGCTGTTAGGGCTAGTTAGTGGGAGTGATGTTGATATTGTGTGATCAGTTGTGTAGTTTTAGTTAGTGGTGTGATTATTAATATGGTATAGTCTAAGCCTACTAAAGATAGTAGTAATAGGGTAAGTAGTAGTCTAGAAACACAAGTAATAGTGGGGAATTTCTAAACTAGCAACTAGCATGAAAGAAAATATCAGTATGAATAGCAATTATGAAAGAAGAAGACAACTTATTGTCTTGTAACTATTTTAATTATATACAAGAAATATTGAGTTTATTTTAATTATTAATTATTCTAATGAGTACATTATGATTTTAGAATTGTACCTTGTTCTTTTAATGCTTTCGCTAGTTGGTTTATTTGATTAATGTTGTTGCCGGTCAAAAAGAAAAATTTATGAGGGGTATCCGGTCGAAGAGGAAGTTTTCAGTCCGAAAAGTGAGTTTCCGGTCCGGTTAGGTAGTTTTCGGTCCGACCTTGAGTTTTCGGTTCGCCCTTGAGTTTTCGGTTCGGCCAAGAGTTTGCGGTTCGCCTGAGGAGTTCTCAGTTCGGCCAGTGGAGTTTTCGACCTAAATTCTCGGTTCGACCAGTGTAGTTCTCGGTTCGGCCAGTGGAGCTTTCGGCCTGAGCTCTCGGTTCGACCATGGTCGAAAACTCAAAATAGGGGGCAAAAACTCAAAATTTTGGGTCGAAAACTCAAAATTTTGGATCGAAAACCTGTAGTTTTTGGTCAAAAAAAATTCTGTTTTTTCTCTTATGATTTCGAAACAGATCTGGCCATCATTAGAGTTATGAAGAAAAATGATTTTAGAAAACATGGTGAGGTTTTTATAGTCAAATTCGAAAACCATTTACCTTAAAGCATGATTATCTGACATCAATGATGATGTTTCAACATTCAAACAACCTAGTAATGATCGTGCAAATCGTAAAGTAGAGAGCTTCTAGAAGTTACTAAGAATCAACTCCATATGGAAGAAGTGCAGCAGCCACAATCCTGCCTTCCTCGTTTAATATGTTATAGGTAGATGATGCATTTCTCTGCAGAAATATGTAAATCCACATCATAAATCATACAAGCAAAAGGGAGAAGGATGACAATAAGATCTTCACGAGTTACTTTATGAAGGTGTATTTTAGCTCTTTGACTGATAATAAATTTTTTGCATTTTTTTGGAATAGAGTGAGCGTATATATTTACACGAAATGAATAGCAACTTGAACAAAACAACTAATGCAAGACTTCCATTAGAAATTATTGCAAATTGCCATGGGGACACAAAGATGGCGACTCATTTCGCAATCATCATTCTCCCACTTACCAGTATCATTCAATGTTAAATAAATGGCAAAATAATACAAATTAAAGTGTCGAAAGATCTCACCGAGTCAATAGCCTCTAATTTCATGCCTGTAGAACGAATGAACTTGCGTATCTCAGGGTCTATAGGTTGAATATATCTTCCAGTGCCAACTATCAAAATTTCTGAAATAAAGCATATACCCATCGTCAAAATTACATGCATTAACAAAAAGATTATACTAGGGGTTGTCAGAACAAAGACTCCAAAAGATGGTGCGGAAATAGTTAACAACTCATGTTAGAGGAATCGAATAATTCTCATGATCTACCAGCAACATTTTTGCCTTCAAAACACACCAAACATTCCAAGAAAACCAAGACAACATAAGACCTTAAAGAAGTGCAGAATGTTTTCAAATAAGAGCCAACATAGATACTGACATGGCAGAAACTAACTTACCAATTTAGCAATATATTATGAGCCTGAAGTACCAAATCATCTTACCTGGTATAGGACGCACTGCTTGGAAGATGGATAGGCTGCAGCGGAAAAGATGATGATATGTCAGCCGAAGCCATTGAGATAAATGAAGTCAAATTCAAAAATTCTTTTCATGTAAGATCAATCTATTTATGTGTAAAAGCTGTGGCGCCTCGAGTGAAAATGTAAAATGATGCATTAGCAATGCAAGTTCAACTAATAGCTTTAACTTTTAACTTGGTAACTTCAATATAATATCAAGCTATGCTCAAGTGTTCATTTAAGTCAACTAAACTTTTACAACAATCCCATAAACATTACATACAGAAGTCCAGCAATTCTCGAAACAATTAATCAGCTACACTTTTAACGATTCTACGGTTTAGAAATAAGCTACTTATACACATACCTGTCTATAGTTATATCTGACATTTTTCTTGGAGACCAAGACAACATCAAGTTACCTACACAGAGCAAGCTGCCTTCATATTCCACCCCATTAACAGTGAATCCAGAATCAGTATACCTAAAAAAACAGAAAGAACAAATCAGTAATGAGAATCCAAAATGAAGACAATAAAATGATAATCCCTTGTTATGCAATCAGACAAACAATTTGATTGCAAGCTCACAGAATCATCCTTCTAGTGAATCCAAGTATAATCCAACAGCTAAAACATCCCAATTTCTATTAAATTGATCCAATTTGCCAATCTCACAACAATAACTCGTTTTGAAATCATAAAATTAGGTTTAACCGGTACTCGAATCGTAAAATTAACTGAAAAGTGAGTCGAAAACAGCCTTTTTACCCTTGAAATCGCAATTGATCGTCGGGGATGTTGTCGATGAGATTAACTTGATCGTATAGAGAGAAACCTCGTCGGAGTGACGGCAATCGTTGGGGAATCGACGGAGATTCCTTCCGTAACGCTCGCATAAGGGTCGGCAGCGTCGCCACCGCCTTCTGTCGCACCGCCATTTCTCTTCCTGCTCGTGAATTTGGGGATTTTGACCTCCGGCGACGACCGCTTTTACGGTTTACTCAGTTTGTGATAATTTGCTGTTTTGGTCACACACTTTAAACTAACTACAAATTGCATCCTCTTACTTTTAATCTTGAGTAAATTAGAGTAAATTACGGTAATTGTCCCTGCGGTTTGTTCAAATTTCACAAAGTTTACGGCTATGGTATGAAGATTTGCATTTTTATAACATATAGTCCCTAACGTTGACTGCAGTTAGATATTTTCATTAAGTCGGTGTAAAATGATAATTATACTCCTTACCATTTTATTAAAAATATTCAGAGGCGGCAGGGATTGCGGCGACAAGGACGGTGGTGGTGGCGGGAATGACGGTGAGAGAGTGATGGTAGATAATTTTTTTATATAAATTTAAAGGATAGAGGTTATTGTCAATTTACACCGACTTAACGGAAGAATCTAACGACAGTTAGCATCATGGACTAAAGGTGTTACAAATGTGCAAATCTTCAAACTATTGCCGTAAATTTTAAAACTAAGAGATGAAATGTGACATTTTGGACAAAACAGTGAAATGATTCCCGTAGTTTACTCTTTAATTTTTTCAGTAAAAACGACAGAAGTCCTTTTTTTTATATTTTATATACTTCAAATTTAATTGAGTTCAAATCACAACCCGTGTTTTGTTTTCCCAAACTTTTTCCTAAAACGACAAATGAAAATGAAATTAGTAATAAAGTTTTCGTGAATTTAGAATGAAGATATTTAAACAAACTCAAGCATACTCTACATTATCAAGGTCATATAATTACAAGTGTAAAAAGAAACAAACAAACCCTAGGTCTATATCATCCAAATTCTGTACAACTAGATCTTCCTTCATAGATTCTCTAGTAAAATGTCATGAAATTAATTTACAATGTTGTTATTTTCAAAAGAAATCATTCATATACGATGTGAACCTACATATTCTATCAATTCACTAGGAAAACAAGGATATTAACTCCACAAGTAGCTATGCTTCTTGAACGTTTCCACCATCTTATTCTTTGTTGATGATGGTCCACTCATATGCATCAAGATCACAAGTTTCTTGATCACCCCATAAATCAACATATCATCTAAAACCATATTTGTTGGATCATGAAAACTACATATCAATAAATAAATTTGTATGCAAATCTTTGAAGCTATATCGGATACATTGGACAATTTGCTCGATATTGCGCAAATCCCTAGACGATGTTTGATGAAATCCACCTTTCCATTCGCGTATTCGCACAATAGTTTGATTATCAGTAGTATTTTTCACTTTTGGATCGGTTAGAGTCAGATAGGAGCCCGATCACGGTACACATTGCACCTGCCTCTATGGCCTTTGATCGGTTTTCCGTTGACGAATCCGAGATCTTTATCAATACTTGCAAAGCAGATGAACTCGCTTTCGTTGAAATCTCGTCGGATACAAGTTCCAAAATTGATATTATGAAATATCTTAAGTTTTTTGGGATATATATGAAATTATATTACGGTATTACGGTACGGTACGAACGCTACATCTTGATTAGTGTTTGCCATTAAATTTAAAGAATTTAAACGGTAAACTAAACTAATGAGATCATGTTATATAAAACAATTAGAATAGAGTAAATTACGGTTTTGACCCTTATGGTTTGTTTCATTTAACTATATCGGCCCAAAAATAAAACCTTTAACATACCAACCCAACCCCCATGGTTTGATTTACTATCTATTTCAGCCCAATATTTAACCTCCATCCAAACCTCCGTTAGTTTCCTAGTCATGGCCCCTCACTTGAGAGGGTTTTAAGTCATTTTACCTATTAACTTTAACTGTTAATTATCCATACCTCATTTTCAAATTCACGTTCACGCATACGCATATCCAGTGGCGCAGCTTAGTGGAGACCGTCGCCCCCCCCCCCCCTCCCGTTTTTTTTTTTTTTTGCCGTAGTGCTAATTTCTGTGATTTTTGAATCTTTTTTATATATATTAAGGACCCCCCCCCCCCCCCGGATTAGGATCCGTGATTTTTCGCCTCCCAAACTTTTCGCCGAAGCTTCACTAGTGCGCATATCTATTTATCCAAAGAATGCAAATCGATGTACGGAAGCAGCACCCTTCTTCCCCAAATACGAAGAGCAATTAATTTTGCCGTATATCACCATGGTAGCCCTAAAGCTCCATCGATTTATCTCCTTTGTACGAACACATATTCGTTCTTCCCCGAATAGAGGACAAAATTTTAAGCTACACTCGGGAATATTATGGAAAAACTATATATAAGAGTACTTCAGGATCTTAGAAATGAGTAAAGGTTTATGATACTTTCTTATAATTGTAATTGATAACTTTATTTGGGTTACGTTGTTATTTTAAGATGGAACATATGTTCAAGTATTATATAAAATTATTTTATTATTGTGTTGGTGTAACTAAGACACTATTTTAGATTAATAGAAATTCTAGAGACTCAAACAACAATGCTAATAAGCTGCATTGATTGTAAAAGAAAAGCTTACATAGCTGCATTTGATTGTAAAAGAAAAGCTTGCATATGTTGGAACTAAAATCTTAAAAAAGTGTTTCATTTTATGTAAATAATGTAAATAAAGAATGCTCTTTCTTAGAAGAAAATAAAATGTTGTATTTGAGTGAAATGAGGGTGACATTTGAAATAACAAAGGTTGCTCTTTCTTAAAAGAAAATATAAAACGTTGCATTTGAGTGAAATGAGGGTGGCATTAGAAATAACAAAGGTTGCATTTAAGGTAATAAAAGTTGCATTTAAAAGTAATAAAAAGTTGCATTAAAGAGGTTGCATTAGCATATAAAAAGGTTACATATGCAAATGTTGCATTTGAATTGTAAAGGCAACCTTTTTAGAACATTTTATTGGGGTTGCATTAGCTTCATTTTCATGTAGTGAACGAAGAACATCAAGAGCCTGCCAAAAAATAAGAGCGCCCCATTAAAACCTGCAAATCCGATTAGGGTTGCAAGAACGAAGGACATGCGAATTCGATACAGCCCACTCGGGGATCCACATCCGCTGCCTGAGTTTGAGCAGAATAACGCCACCACCGCGCCACCTCTGGTTGTTGTCGCGATTAGAAACGAAGTAAGGAGAGAGAGGTCGTTCGGAGTAGCAGATAGCGTGGAACCGTCGTTCTTCCCCTTCAACGCACCAAGATGGCTCCAAATAGGGTTTGAGAGATTGAATACGTGATCTGCATTTTTAGTTAGAACTAGGAGATGATTTTTATCCATGATATTAGGGATAGTAGTTAATAGGAATTAAAAATAATAATATTTTCCTAAAATGGTATTAAAAAAATAATACCATTTCAAATAAAAGAAATATTAAAAATAAACAAATTAATTTGATTGGTTGAAAATAGTTTTCCAGAATGAAAAAGTTTTTCTATGATCCTTTTTATATATACGAGCAAAAGACCCGCGTGTTGCTACGGGTTGACATTTTTTGTCATCAATATTGACATCAGAAGGCAACAGAAGGTAAAGATACCTCATGAAAGAGTTAACAACCATTTGAGAACAGTTAAGAATATGACACAATGTCTCAGATCTAAAGACCATCTGCTATTCAATTTGTTATGACAAATAGGTCATTAAGAACTAAGACCATCTAATTTTCTAAAACAATTATGATGTTAACATCATGAAGTAATTGAAGGATAGACTCAGATCAAGATATGAAGGGTTACTTACCTTGCCAACGCACAATAAAGAACCTCAAATTTTATGTGTTCAAGATCATCATAACCTACAATTTCAATTGTCTTGAGCATCATCATAGCCATCAAGTCAAAGCAAAATGACCAAAAATCATCACAGCCCCAAGAAAAAGAAACAATATGCAGCAACCATCATCAATAAGATCGCAAGAAAGACCAATTTTATGTATTGTATTATTACATGCATCTGCAAGTAAGGTAAGCAAATATACGATCACCTAAACCTTTAAGCAAAGCTACGACAATCTGTAAAGCAACAATATAAATGTGTAAGAATTATAATATCAAGAACATTATGTCACTAAGGTGAACTTGCAAAATAAAAAACAAACGGAAAAAAATTATAAATGCATTTACAATTGAGAATATGTATTTAAGAAACACATAGATACAGTAATAGCAAAGTTTCATAGTCGAAGCAAGAAAGTCAAAATCAAGATCCTTCGCATCACTTCGTTGACTTGACCCACTTCGTTTAATATAATCTCCTCAAACTGAAATTATTAAACCATTGGCATCTAACACTCACAAACAATAGTGCAGCTTCAAAGAAGAACAAAGATATTCATATGGCAAATCATGTTTTTGAAAATTATTGTATTTGTACCTATACAGTTGGGCAAGATTCCTCTTATATTCATCTTATTCATTGAGCTTATGTCAAGGTTTAAAAGCCACTTTCTTATTCATTTTCACCTAAAATACTCACAACCCAAATGAATTTCAAACTCAAATGGGTACTAAAGTCAGAATTCGAATTCTTGACAACAATTATTCTAATTTAGGTCCAGAAGAGTAATGGTACATCAACAGGGATGAAAAAAATTGGGTTGAGAATAGTAGTTATACCTCAGTAGGGTAGAAAAATTGAAATTCTTGATAATAATTCTCCTAATTCCTCATCGCATTGAAATACATGTGTGATCTCCCCTTTTTCCCATGATTATACAGCCTCCATAGGCGAAATAAACTCACAAAACTCTCGACTTAAAATTCAACCTGTCAAAATATTACATGATTTCATTCTCAACCAGTTAATTTCAAATCATACAAACATAACAAAATCAGTAACAAATAATACAAACATAACAAAATCAATCAAGACCATTGCACACATTATCTTCGTGTAATAAAATAAAAAATGAAAAGATGAAGAGAATGTGAGTTAATATAAATCACTATTAAACAATAAATACTAACTAAAACCTTAATGGGCATGAATTATCATATTAGTTATAAAATGATACCTCACATACATGCGTCTTTGAAATTTTGCATCCCACTTCGAGGGTTAAACTTTGGCGTACGAAAGACTACACCAATTATTAAGGTTCAATCATAAGAAACAAACTAATGGTATAATCTTTATTCACATACTAATTAATAAGTCATATATTAATACTCACATATCACCTTTATGCAAAGGAACTATGTGATCCAACAACTGTTTTAACCAAGCCATTTCGCTATGGCTAACTTTGCAGATCACAACAACTCCGACGTGGCTAAAGTATATAAATTCCATTAAAAGTTGTTGGAGGTGATGAGTGACTTCAACTAATCATGTATTACAAATCAAGTGGCTAAAAATGAATTAAAATGAATTTGTAAGCAGAAACATAAACTAATAGGTATAACCGTATAAGAAAAGATAAGATCCTAATGTTACCTTGGCATGAGATCTGTTATATGAAGAACCAGAATTCTTGATCATATAATAGAAGTTACATTTCATCTAATGGCCACCAAACTTTTATCTTATGTCCCACCAGATCTTGCCCCTGTCTCCTTATGGTTTTCACATTTCATTGTTGCTCAAACTCCAATTCAAGCACTAATTTCTGTAACATCAAATCAACAAACAAATCACACACACATCAAGTCATCAATGATAAAATACAATGTTCCTTCCATAATGAACCATGAAATCTTTAACCATAATGAACCATGAAATAGATATTCAAAGGATCAGTAAGTAGAAAAATGGCCAAAAACCGATATGCATGTGACTAATACATTTAATCCTAAAAATGATGGAGAAGGATAAGCAGGGAAAAAACAAAAGCAACTGCAACAGACACAAAAATTAACCTGAGCTTTCTGATATCGGAGCAAGCAACATTGACTTAAGAAACCTAAAACAAATCTCAACCTGCACAAAGTAAATTGGAGATCATGACCTGAACTGAGTACATTATGGCCATCTCGGCAAATCGGTTTTGGTACCTCCATAGTTTCTTCTTCATTTCTGAAATCACAAAAAAATATGTAATGCACAACACATTTACGGTACAGAGCATAAATCTGTATAATGAGTTAATATGAACTCTTTAAATATGAGATACGATAGAAATAGGCAAATCCAAACAGTCAAACACCATCTAAAAAGGTGACTATTTCACGAACAATCAATAGTTATCCAAAATCCCAAACATTGCAACAAAAAGGGAAAGAAATTGATGTTCATAAATCATAATTTTCAACAAAACACATATAAAGAAAGTGACTAACCATATAAGTGGTTAAAAAGGAGCTGAGTAGCACCAGTGGATTTGATGACATCAAGAAGAGATAAAACACTATCAGTAGATCTTTTTGTGATTAAAGTTGTTCCAAGATTTTGCAAAGATGAATTAAGCAAAGATAAACTTTGTTTTACACGGCATCACACAAAATTACCAACCTGCACATCGGATACAAAATCATCAAAAACCAAAATTAAGCATGATAAAAAGGCAGAAAACGAAATTGATGATAAAAAAAAAGGAATCCAAGAACATGCAGCCGTGAATCAGAGACTAACCAAGGAAATAAGAAAAAACGATGTTGACTCGAGATTCGACCAACACCAGCGTTGTCGGCCTTCAATAGACTGGAGGGATGGTTGTTCCAAGCGGCGGAGAGTCGAAGTCTGGGTGTACACCGGAGAATCAAGGTCCGACACCGGAGCAAAAAAAAAAAGCCACCGTCCTTCTCAGCGACAACCGGAAACATCCATTAACATGCAAAACCCTAAACTCCACAACCCACTGTTACCCAACGGCAACCGGAAGTCGACGACCACCTCAACGCGAAGCAGCGGGGCCACCGAATTTTATCAAGAACGACTACCCGGACATGGCAGTAACATTCACACACGGAGTGGCCATCGTTTCAACGACATAAATCTTAGAGGAATCGTGATTGAAGGAGAACAGAGAAGAAAACCCTAAAAGGGAAGAAGAAGTAGCAGAAACGTTTGAAGAGAGAGAAGAAAGTGATGTTATTAAAGTGGGAGAGTGAGATTAAAGTGGGAGAGTGAGGACGTGTTCAATCCAGTGGGAAAAAAACGCGTGGAGAGAATAGTGGGAACGTTGTGTACAACTCAGCCATTAAATTTGATATATAAGGAAATATAATAGTTACAAGACAATAAGTTGTCTTCCTCTTTCATAATTGCTATCCATACTTACTGATATTTTCTTTCATGCTAGTTGCTAGGTTAGAAATTCTTCACTATTACTTGTGTTTCTAGACTACTTATCCTATTACTACTATCTTTAGTAGGCTTGGACTATACCATATTAATAATCCCACCACTAACTAAAACTCCACAACTGATCAAACCATATCAACATAACTCCCACCAACTAGCCTCACCAGCTCCACTCCCTCTGAATCACCCCTCACCCACTTCACCCTTGGCCAATTCGCCATGCGCCTCACCCTTTTCCGTAAGTCACCACCCACATTCACCATGCGCTTCACCCTATTGGATTGCTGCCTTGTTGAACTGCTCAAACGATCAACTCCACCACTTGTTGGATTTCTCATCTTTTTTATTCTCAAACAGATTTCTATCAGAGCCAAGAATCCAATAGTGACAATTAGTAAATATTTGGAAAAAAAAGAGCGTGAGACTCTACAGGTATGTAGAGAGTCAAGAATGTCACTCCAAGTGTAAGAACAGTTCCACCGTAAGCACCCCCGTACACCAACGCCCTGGTTAGAAAGCTCCTTTCAGCATCTCTTGTAGTCTGATAACAGATCAAGAAAACGAGCCACGAGGTAAACGACAACATCAAGATCACGCCAGCTCTCTCCATCATATGCTTATAGTCCAAATTCTTCTTGGAGTTTGATTTCAGTTCAGATAGGAAGAAAAGCGTTGTAGCCCATCCAGCAAAGACCAATCTCATCCTCTCCTTAAACGTGTAACGAGACTTGGGTTTCGGATCACCACTGGGAATTTGAATCACAAGATTGGCGGGAGTCTCATGACCATCCAATCTTTCAAACCCTATTTGGATACCGCCAATCTTGTAATTCAAATTCCCAGTGGTGATCCAGAACCCAAGTCTCGTTACACGTTTAAGGAGAGGATGAGATTGGTCTTTGCTGAATGGGCTACAACGTTTTTCATCCTATCCGAACTGAAATCAAACTCCAAGAAGAATCTGGACTATAAGCATATGATGGAGAGAGCTGGCGTGATCCTGATGTTGTCGTTTAGCTCGTGGGTCGTTTTCCTAATTTGTTATTAGACTACAAGAGATGCTGAAAGGAGCTTTCTAACCAGGGCGTTGGTGTACGGGGGTGTTTACGGTGTAACTGTTCTTGCACTTGGAGTGACATTCTTGACTCTCTACATACATGTAGAGTCTCACACCTTTTTTTTTCAAATATTTGCTAATTGTCACTATTGGATTCTTGGTTCTGATAGAAATCTGTTTGAGGATAAAAAGTATGAGAAATCCAACAGGTGGTGGAGTCGATCGTTTGAGTAGTTCAACAAGGCAGCCATCCAATAGGGTGAAGCGCATGGTGAATGTGGGTGGTGACTTCTGGCAAAGGGTGAAGCACATGACGAATTGGCCAAGGGTGAAGCGGAAGAGGGTGATTCAGAGGGAGTGGAGCTATTGGGGCTAGTTGGTGGGAGTGATGTTGATATGGTGTGATCAGTTGTGGAGTTTTAGTTAGTGATGGGATTATTAATATGGTATAGTCTAAGCCTACTAAAGATAGTAGTAATAAGGTAAGTAGTATTCTAGAAACACAAGTAATATTGGAGAATACTAACCTAGCAACTAGCATGAAAGAAAATACTAATATGTATAGCAATTACGAAAGAAGTAATAGGGTAAGTAGTAGTCTAGAAACACAAGTAATAGTGGAGAATATTAACCTAGAAACTAGCATGAAAGAAAATACCAATATGTATAGCAATTATGAAAGAAATATTGAGTTTATTTTAATTATTAATTATTCTAACAAGGTGGAGATTACCAGGGTGTTGCGACGCGGTTAGCTTCGGTTTTTTATCATTAGTTTTCTATACATTTAGTTAACCATAACACCAAACAGGGAGGCTAAAATGGCAAAACAGCAAACCCACACGAACTAAATCACGAGCAGCCTAAAGGTAAACATAATCAATTCAAATCAATATACATGCATGAGTTAATTTGACACTAAATACTTTATCCCCACTAGAAGCCAACCATATAAAGTTGAAACTCAATTTATCTACCACTGCAAGCTGTGCAAAGAAATGACATAGGCATTTTCCTATGGCTGACATTGGCCTCTAAGGTAAAATATCAAAATCCATCTCTTTATTGCTAGCAAAATCAACATATATGGGACTGCAAAAGTAAAAATAGACACAAAACTTACCAAAAGAGATTTTCTATCAACAGCATATCATAAATATTACAAAAAGTGGCCCTTTCTATTTGATAAGCTAAGCTATGCACCCTTAACAAAGACACTTGAATCACCAATATCTAGTAATGCTCAAAAGCGTTGGTGATCCAATGATCCATAGCATGTAGTTTGCATTTTTTAGGTAACCTATATAACATGCATCAAAAGCATACTTACTTGTGTCATTAGTAAACCTACAAAGTAGCAGTAAACTGCATATCCGGATCAGCAGCCTTTTTCTTCGGTTTGGACACCATGTTCAAAATTTCCGATGATCCGTAGCAGTTTCTTTACTTGCCCCTTTTCGGCCTTGGCTCGTCTGCCCCTGTGTGACGAAATACATATGCTTTCAGCCTCAGATGTACAGAATGTGGGAAAATATACATTCCTTTTAGTAAGACACAAGTTAAAACTTAAAAGTCCATATAAACTAATTATAAATAATTATGACATAAGTTAAAAGTCCATATGCCCCTTCTCTAAAACGACCGAAGCCTGCATCAAAAACTAAATAAGCTAAAAGTCCATATAAACTAATTATAAATAATTTAACAGCACCAAACATCATGACATGATAAAAGTATCCATTGGCTTTAGCAAATTCTATATTTCTTCAAGAAAAATATTATAAACACCTAAAGATGACAGGTAATTTTTAATAAATCTTGAAAGATATAGATGATGATAAAATCCAAATTACTAAAACTTAATATGTTAACAATGCTTTGTAGGAGGTTTTTTTTCTTACCTGCAAACACCATATAAGCAAGCAATCCACACTATTATTTAAGGTTATAGTCTTTTACATCACAATCATAACTCTTTAAAAGAATCAACCAAAGGTTTAGAACAAAAACTATTTGATACAATCATAACATTTTGAAGGAATTAGTAGCGAGCGAGCACGAGTAGATCGACTTTTAAAAACGAAAACCCACCGGAAAAATGAAAACATATATATGCTTCTTACCTTAGCCCCGTGAACCTGGAAACCCTAGCCGCAGCGCCGCCGCGCCGCCGTGATCGGTGGTGAAAACCCTAAATGGGTCCGGAAAAATGGTGAGAGATAGCCAGCCGGCTGGGTCACCAAGAGTGGTCTGGCTGGGGTCTTCCTTACCTCTTTGCGTGTTGTGAAATGAAAGAATCTATACCCCAATTTTGTGCAATATAACTTAATAGCCTTAAAGTTTCTTAAAACTACAAAAATGCCATGATAGATCTATTCATCAACTATCCAATAACTTAATAGCCTTAACGTAATAGGTAATTTAGAATCAAACCTTGTGCCAAAATCTTGAGCTGAGCAAGACCGCCAACATACACACGAATTGGACCCCAATACCTGCAGGTTTCCAGCCATAAAACAAGGCTTATTTGATAGCAAAGGAAGCATCATCCTAAATAAAAGACAGACCTTGCATTTCTAAAGATAAAAAAAGATAGCAAAATTAAAGACGTTTGCAGCAGGCGGAGCTCATATGACGGCAAAAACAAATCAGATAGCTCGTTACAGAAAATACACCATAGAGAACCTGAGTAAAAACACAAAGATTTACTCACAAAGACAAAAGAAAGCACACCTCGCAATAACGCTGCCGGCGTAGCAAATGAGAACCACCGCATCCTATCGACAATTTCAACCATAAAAACAAAAAACAAAAAAAGATGACCAAATTACAAATCTCTAAAACTGATAAATTCAAATCATTGCTGATATCGGATTGAACAAGGGCCTTTTATCCCACCTGCAAAATAATTTCCAAATCAGCCAAACAAAACCCACGTTCTTCTTAAGATTATAACCAACAAACAAAACCCGCAATCGTAGTGCTCGGAAGAACCATCGCAATTGAATCACTCTGTTCCGGTCCTCGGTGGTCGGCTACTCGGCTGAGGTTGCAGAGGTCGCCGCTACTGCTGTGGAGTCGCCGGTTGCGGCAGATTTGCCGAAGGTTGCCTCTACTATTGTGATTTGGTGTCTAGATCTTATTTGATATAGGAGATGGGGTTTTTTTGATAAACAAGGTGGAGACAACCCGCCGCGCGTTGCGGCGACGCTAGCCTTTGCTTTAGTAACCGGTTTTGTATAGTGGTTCTTCCGATCACTGTCGTGGAAAGTTGCCAAGTTACTACACATCAACATAAAGAACGACTACAACCGCATACATGGTTAAATAGAAAGCAACATAAAACACATCCAAAAATCACAACCATCACAATAAAAAAAATGTAGGTGTAAAACACATAATAAAGCATTACCAAAAGGGTCTAAACAATGAAGAGCAAACTACATTACTGATATTTTGATCAACAAATAGTGGCGTCCTTGTATTTACTTCAAGCTCATGATGCATCAGTGTAAATTGGTCAGAAAATGTATTAATTAAAACTTTTTAAAAACAAAACTGCAATATCTAGCACCGGATGACATCCCAACTGAACAGCGTCGATCACATTCTAAAATGTTGACATTATTTTATTTTAAAAACAATACAAAGACTAAATATTTTACTTCAAGTTTTGGGAAAACCCAAAAACCTAACCTGTAAATGAAAGGTATATATTTTTATATTATATAGAGAAACACTAATGGAGTTTTTCATTTTCATCACCGTGTGGAAAGAGCAAAAGAAAAAAATCAAGAACAAAATATGATGAAAAGTACCTTTTAAGTGGTTGAATTCGCTATCATTTAGTGTAGAATTCATATCATAATCAGGAGATATAAATACCCCTTTCAATGCTCTTCTACACACCTACAATGAGTAAAACCCATCAACACCTACAATGATTAAAACCCATCAGGTTCTTTAATTTGACCAACAATCACTTGGCACCTTGAAGAAAAATAGAACCAACAAAATGACGATAATGTATAGCCAACCAAGTAAATAACAAATCCACAGGAGCTTAAATGGTTTACATGTAGATATGTAAAGCTAGCTTCAATGTTGGGTATGTAGCTATGTAAAGTTCAGATACATGCATTATAGGAGTTTCTGTACCAAAATAAGTATCTATTAATATTTAGAAAATTCTTACCATAGATTCTATACAATTCAAGGGGACACCTGACTATATATATGTTTGGATTGAAGAGCTCTCTATGCAACCTGTAATGACATGTTACCTGATATGTGAAAGTTATTTCAACATCCTCTGAGCATTTGGTGTTTAATAAAATGAGTGTAGTCTTGTGAAGGTCAACATGTGAGGCATTGCCGAGACAAACATCCTTCATGTCGTAAACACTCACAATCATTGTCCCAAACAGGAGAGCAAGAATTGGAAGATGGTAAAAAACCATGAACATGGAGTTGTATCTGATGTAATATGTGGTTTCTTTTTAAAGTAACAACTTGTAATAAGAAGTTTGAATTGATAACTCTTAAACAATTTGGTTTTATTTGTGACTCGTTGCTTTTGTATATATATATATATATATATATATATATATATATATATATACAAACAAAACGGTATTGAAGCAAACACACGTATATACAAACAGAAGCACAATGAACATATCATTATTGGGTCAGAGCTTACATTATGGGTCAGTAGTTACATACTTACATTATTACGGGTCATGGCCTAATACATAAGTACATGAAAGCACAAAAAGCTCAAAAAATCATAGAAAGGAAAAATGTATAAAAGAAGTAAAAGACATGAGGCATATGAAAGAAGACTAACCTTCATAAAGAGGCAGCATCCAATAACAAAGCAACTGTCCAACAAACTATAAACACAATAGAAAATACGACCATATAGCCTGCCAAAAACATAGAATTCTATGTAAAAGGGTCAATTAATCGATCAAATCTTGCGGTGTAACCGAAAGAAAAGAGTTTGAAGACCCCAAGGCCCAAATACATCTTCTAGGTAATCAGAGAAAAAAAATAGACCAGACCTTGAGAATTCACCAACACCAAATACGAAATCTAACAGAATCAGGAGACAAAAAAAACTATTTTAACTGATAACACCTAAATGAGCCTGTAGCTCTGCATAACTGAGAGAAAGAGAGAGTACATGGCTTGAGTCTCTGAGGTTTTGACGGAAGGAAATCCGCAATCAGCAGGCCCCGTCAACACGCAATCGCCGGCCAACATGTATTAATACCTAAACAACGGCACAATCACAAACTGTAGCCCTGAAAAAGAAGATAAAGACATCAACAGCATAAAAATCGGAGACAGAAGACGAAGAAGAACAGTGACACCTTGAATTCGACATTAATGGCTTATCCACCAGCTCCTCCTCCTCCTATCGCTCCAGCTTCTCCCACCGGTTTTCCTCCTTCGATCTCATCGACTCCAGCTAGCTTGAATAGAGTCGCCGTCGTCGGATCCGTAACCGTGGTCGCTGATTTTGTTCTCTAGGGTTTTTGACGGAAAGGATGGATATGGGAGAGCGAGAGAGCAGGTATGGTACAAATCGATCTTTTGACCAAGCTTTTTACTTTGTACGTTTTACAAATGCCCCTTAAAGTTTGTATAATTACCAAAGAACCCTAAGCACTATTTTACTATTCCTTATCTTCTAAATTAAAGATAGGTAATTTAATAATTACATAAATATTCCTTTAGAAAATTAGAGTTATCCAATTATTTATGAGATATTACATAAATAGTCTCTTATTTAAAAAATTACTGAAATACCCTTCCATTTAATAGAAAAAATCTAACATCCGTTAATCTCAGGGACTCAGATGGCAACATAATTCAAACATCAGACAAGATTTATTAATAATCTGAAAAATAAACTCAGATACAACAAACAACAAATCTCAGTGTCGCAAATAACTCTTTAACAAAAATCCTTTTTTATATTAGATTATTATATGTGATAAAAATGGTTTGTGAATATAAGAAAATGAATATACGCATGAAAATAGTAGTATATATATCGGTTTCTGATAAATATGGTTTGTGAATATAACCAAACAAATACAAAAGTTACCTACATATTTCTATATTTCCTACTTTATCGGGTATATTAGGGCATGCGGTATACATGATATTGTAAAATGGTGTTATCATGTCACGTGAACGATGACTGGATAACACTATTTGGGTGTTATGATAGGGTATACATGGTGTGGGGTGTGGTGTGTGGTGTTGAGTTGTTTTTTATTAGTTTAAATAAATAAATAATTACAATTACATGGCATCACTTGATTGGAACAATAACCGTAGACCTGACGCTAGAGGTGTTCAACGAATCGAATTTCCAATACTCAAGTAATTTGAATCTAATTATTCGAATTTCATATTTTGAAACCTGGATTTGAAATTCGATTCGAATTCGAAATAGATTCGTCGAATCGAATCGAATTCGAAATAAAAATCCAATTCGAAGTTCGATTCGACTCGTATTCAGTTTTCGAATTCGAATCGAATACGAATCGAATCCGAATAAACTCATGTTAAATTGAACAAAAGAAACATGTTTTGATTTTATTTTCAAAACTACTTAAAACTTAAATTATTATAGTAAAAAAATTCAAATCTACGTAATTATAAAACTAATAAACATCTAAAAGATTTATAATGTAAAACTTTCCAGGGAAATGGAATCCCGAATAGGAAGAAAACGTTTCAACTTTCAATGTATATTTTAAATATTTAAAACTTTTGAAATAGAACGTGAATTATAATAAGTTAAACTAATTCAAAATATTATTATGAATATTATATATATATATATATACGGAGAGGATCATTTGAGAACTAATTGATTTTGAGAACTTCTGAGAAACATTCTAAGCCACTAGTTTATATATATGGAGAACACCTCATGAATAAAAAGTGGTTGAAATTTGGTTCTCAAAAGTTCTTAAAATAAAAAGTTATTATTTGAACCTAACCCTATATATATATATATAAATAATTATATAATTATTTCTAATTCAAATTTCGAATCGAATCGATTTGAAAATCTCAAATTCTAATTCGATTCACAATTCGATGTTAAACGTCAAATCGAATTCGAATTTGAAATTTCGAACCAAGTTCCGAACTGCTCATTTTCGAATCGAACCGAATTTCGAGTTATTCGAATCGGATTCGAAATTTGAACACCCCTACCTGACGCGACTGCTACGGTCGTCGGCGACTCTCTGACAAAGTTGTCGAAGTCACCGGCGACGATACATATTTTTTAAAAATTTAAGTGTATACTTTATATCATCAAGGTTATATCATTACAAGTGTATACAGAATCAATCCATTTATTAAAATTAAATAAAGGTATAAAGTGTATACTTTTAAGAGACTCAAGCATACTCTTTATATCATGAAGGTTATATCATTACAAGTGTAAAAAGAAACAACCCTAGGTTTATAAAATCAAAATTCTATACAATTAGATCTTCCTTCATAGATTCTCTAGTAAAATGTAAGGAAATTTACAATTTTATTATTTAAAAAAAAATTCATACACAATGTGAACCTATACATATTCTTTCAATTCACTAGGAAAACAAGGATATCTGCTCCATGAGTAGCTATGCTTCTTGAACATATTCACCATCTTATTCTTTGTTGATGAAGGTCCACTCATATGCATCAAGATTGCTAGTTTCTTGATCACCCCGTAAATCAACATATCTTCTAAAACCTTATTTGTTGGATCATGCAAACTACATATCAACAAAAAGATTTGTATGCAAATCTTTGAAGCTATCTCGGATATACTAAACACTTTGCTTGATATCGCACAAATCCCTAGACCATGTTCAACGAATGCCACTTTTCCATTCGCGCATTCGCACAATAATTTGATTATCAATAATATTTTTTCAGTTTTGGATCGATTAGAGTCGGGTAAGAGCTCAATTAGGGTACACATTGCACCCGCCTCTATGGCCTTCGATCGACTTTCCTTTGACGAATCCAAGATCTTTATCAGTACTTGCAAAGCAGATGAACTCGCTTTTGTTGAAATCTCGTCGGAAGCAAGTTCCAAAATCGATTTGAACATGCAGACTCCTAGATCATTTAAAACAACATTCCAATTGAAATCCAAGTTTGCTAGTTTTCTAACCATTGACATCGCGTAAACCCTAGCTTCTTTACTTCCTCTTTGAAGAACAATGACCATTGCCTTCATGAATTCGGGCTTCAGAAACAACTCAATCACCTTCCCATCGCTTTCTTGCGATATAGGAAGATGTTGAAGAACCCCTACAGCCTCCTCACACGCTCTAAACACCATGAAATCCGAGCTATCGACTAAAATTTGGACGATTAATCGAAAAACCACTTCTAGTCCTCCCAATAGCACGAAATCAAGCTTCATCTCATCACAATTTTCAACAATTTCTTTAAGTTTTCTCAAAGAACTTACCTTGAAAGGACTCGAATTTAGGGTTTTGAGTATTAACACCATTTCATCGCGCTTTAGCGATGACAAAGGTGAGGATGATGGTGAACTTGAAGAAGACGAAGATGGAGATTGGCCATTTCACCATGCGAGTATGAGCCTCTTGAGGGTGTAGTTAGGGGTTATATCGAAATTTTCGACACTTTGCATTGTAGAGGGGCAAACCGCCTTCTTGTAGGCAAAAAACCATTTTTCGATGCATTTACGCTCATACGTAACACCGGTTGAGATGATGACAGGTTCTTTCATGATCTCCATGGATATGGGGCATCTAAAATATTGAGGAAAATCCATTTCTGAATCATGGTTTGACCTCTCCATTTTGGTTGTAGGTGAAGAGTTTTTCAGCAAGATCACAGATTTATTGCTAGATATGCATATATATATGAATGTATGCATATATATGTATATATATACATATGTATATGGAATATGTATACAACTATACAAGCAAGTGGGAGATGTTGAAAAGTATAAGAATGAAAAGTCAAATTCAGATAACAGTTTTTTATTAACTAAATGATCATATGCAAACTGTATAGAATGCAGAAAATGGAAGCAACATGGGTGTTGTATTGGTTGACATTTGCAAGGGTTGATTATTTTTATTAATCATAAATTATGAGAATGTACATGAATCAATACCAATTTAGTCCTCTTTCTAAAGCATGCTTACACAATACTCCATATTAATCAAATAACAAGTTAATTTATGTATTATTATTCAAGAACTTTTCATTAAAAACATAAATTTATCTATAATTATAAATTTATGTTACCGTATGTAAGAGTTTTTCTTAGTCAAACATGTTAGACATAGACATGATACCATATCTATAGATAGAGTTTTTTCTTGAGTTCTAACGTTAAGAATGAAGATTTCTACCTACAATTTAGATTTAGATAGTTTTATCCTTTTGATGTTTCAAAATGTAGCTAGCTGTTCAATTTTAGAGAATTTTTGAATTGTGTTCTTACATTACAAATTGAAATATTTTGTAGGCATACACGAATTTCAGTTGAATAACCCGGAGAATTTTTAAGAGTAAATATGCAAACCTACTAAGAAAATTTTATGCACGAAACTATGACTAAAGATCGCCCTTGTATAGTAAGAAAACCAATACAACGTAGCATTGTAACCGTTTTGCGAATGATGTTAATTGACAATTATAACCATTAACGTTTGATAGTTATTTTTACATGTCAAATTAACACGTCATGAGAAAGTAAGTTACTACTGATAAATAAATTTGTTGTTGATCATGAAGAAAGTTACGTTACCAAAACCCTAAGTTCGTAACAAAGCTTGTTGTAAGTGTACTAAAAACTTGTCTAAATAATAACTTGACAAAATATATATTACTAACAAAAATTTCTTTAAGAAATAATTACCCCAGAAACCGTGTAAGTTCTAGCAAAGATTCATCAAACATATCTAAGCAACTTTCTACGTAACAACTTGTCAAAATAGAAATTTCAGGCGCTTTGCCCCTTGGGTGTCACCCTTAGAATTCCGCTACTAGGGCTCCTTCCCTGAAACCCCAAAGTCTAGGTTTTAAGTTTTAAAAATAAGCATGGTCTCGTATAAGTGGCACTCTATACCTACTAACATGTAACAATATATTGTATACTTATTTTTTTCTTTGATTTTAAGTAAATTCAACTACACCAAATAAACAAATAGCCTTAGATCCTACAAAAATCACCAATTCAACATGTTGGCTATTTTACATGATTAGTGTTTCATACTCCATCAATATGAAATAGACTTCCATTTCTTGTTTATACTTGTTAAAGGATATGATGGCTAGCTTATATTTTAAAGTTGTTTTTGTTAAACAAACAATGAAACATCAACACATTTATTAACATATGAATATATCAAACTAGCTTGTTGATCATTCACATCTTGATGGTCATGGGTGACATCATTTTAACAATGGAGAGGGGGCATTAAATGTCGGCATAAGGAAAGTGGTATGTTTGTAACTTGGTCACGTTGGACTTTTTGATTTGACTAACTTGGAATATATATAAAATGAATTGATACAATACATTTATTAGTTTCGGATGATACTTGCGTATTTGTGTATACATACTATACATATAAATACATTAATTCAACTCCACATGATGCTTAGCATTTGTGTAAAAATAAAATAATATATGAGTTTTCTATGCATTATCTATATCTTTAAAAACTAACTTGTAGAATGGTAAACTTTAGGTTATTTTTATTTTGGCCATCAAATTTTAGTTTATTTATTTAATGACAAAAATAGTTAGGTTTAGTTTGTTTTTTATTATTAATTTTTGTTGGTCATTAAAATTTTAGTTTATTTATTTTAGTCATAAAAGTTTAAAATTGTTTTATTTTAAAGTTATAGCTATTTTTCATTTTGGAGAACAATTTTGGCTTATTTTAATTGTAGCTAGAAAAAATTTAGGTTAATTTATCTTATTTTAGCTATAAAATTGTGTTCAAGCTTAGTTTTAGGTAAGTTATGTCGTTACTTTAAACACTAAATCAGATCAGATAACCATTAAGCGAGGTTTACTATCCCATCCCATACATGTATTCATATTTTGATCCTTTTAGGGAAGTTATCTCGTTACTTCATAAGAGATAGCACAACTTAGAGTCAACCAAATCATTCATTTCAATTTATTGGGTTGCATTCAGATGAATTCTACAGACCCGTGGACCGTTTACTCATCTTTAATTTTAGAAGAAACCTGCTTTTTTTTCTTTTGAAAAACCACGGTCTCTAGTCCGGAAAGTATTTTTGCTCACACATGGTTTTGAACTCAAGACCTTAAGGTTTTAAATTTCCCCAAATACTATTGAGTTATGAGCTCGCTGGTGGATAAGAGAAAATTAATTCGATAAATTCTCTAACTTTACGATACTTATCAGTAAATGACATGTTTTATAATTAAAAAAAGTTCAGATTTAAATCATGTAAATTATACATTATATCTATTGCTCGTAGAAGTCACTTGAGTTGTTGCCCGGCAATAAATAATAATAAAATTTGGCTAAATAATAAAAATTACCGTGAAAAAATTATATTATCTTACAAAGAAAATATAAAACATATATGAGGTTTAGTACGGTTTCCGTTACCATCCATCATTAGTCCGAAATATATGGGGAATGAACGAAGGATAGAGATTGGCGTGATCGAAAGGTTCCAAGTTCGATTGTGACTCATAGAAGTTTTTACTATAATAGGTGAGTTTCCTCCGAAAGTGATGAATTTAAATAATTTCACGCACTTTAACTCCTCATTAAACTCACGACTAGACTGATTACCGTTAAAAATAAAATACGGTTTTGTTATTATTGGTCATGGGGGTTTATACGCGGTTCCCCGTCGTCCCAAAGTTTCATAGCCCCCACCAATTTATTAAAAAAAAAATACTAAAAAACAAACTTAATACTGAAATCAGAATCTTTCTTCCTCCCCTCACAATTTTTTCTGATAAAGCAGATTCTTGATCAACTAGTTCTTGATCAAAACCCATTATTGCATTTACACTCTTTTTTTTTTATATCACAAAAGGGGTTCATTTCGTTGGGGGTTTAATCTTGAAGCTTTTAGACTTTCAGTCATCGTTCAGTTCTCCATTGGACAAATCAGATTTTGGATTACATCATCTATCTGGGGTTGGTTTGCTTGATTCATAGGACTAAATTTGTTGTTATATTTATTGATCTTCATGGGAAATTTGGTTTTCTTGAAGCTTTCTGTTTACATAAATAGTAACTATAGTTACTAATTCAATAAAAAAAAAATATTTTTTTTATAAATTCGTAGTTTCTGGTTTTGGTTTTGATGCAAGATCTTAAAAATTCGTTTCATTGATCCAAAAAGTCAGAATTTTTTATATGTTTGTGCTTTAAATTAGCTTCAAATATTTAACTGGGGATCAATATTTTGCGAGTTTGCGGGTTGAATTGTTTATCCCAAACACATTATTTGTGTAGTATTTTCAACCCCAATCCGCATCAACATAGAATCGTGTAACCCGAATCCACACTCACACCCGACCCATAATCAAGTTGTAAAAAATGGACTAGACACAGTTTGAAACGAGTGTGTGGGTCAAACTAGCTCACTACACGTGTTGTTGGGTCAACTCGTTTCAATAATCGGGTTAAGCAGAGGTCATGACAAGTTTTATAAACAGATAAAATATACCAATCAAAACCCAAAACCTACCTTTTCAATTCACGTGTCTATGAATGTTTTATGACGCAAAAATCTATGAATGCAGTTTTTAAACGTTTTGATCTTGCTATAAAAAAGGATTAATCGCGTAACTTGTTGTTCGTTTGTCGTCTATTTTCTTGTAAATTTTTTACTGAATTCTCATTCATTTGCTTTTAATAATATTAAATAAAAGTTTACAAAAAAATATAAAATAAACGGATAACAAGTTGTGCAGTAAATTCTAGATGTTTAAAACTACATTCACATATGTAGGATTAATACAATAGTTTCAGGGTAATATCACCCCTAGTTCCAACCACAACTCAACTCTTTTTACTAGAATCTTGTGATTATGTCAAAAACCATGCAACTGAAATTACTGATCAAATCAGCACCGATGGTCTAATTTACTTCATTTTGCAACTGTCAGTTACAAATATGAAGATCAACGGAATGATCGAAGGGACCCAACCGGAAGAACTAATGAAATCACTGGTATCACTTGCTTCCGGTTGGAGAGATGTTTTGGATACAAACAGACTAAAAGCTGTTAATTTAGGTAGTGCTATGACTAACGTTGTTTATCGAATCAGTTGGCCAACTGAAAACGATGAACGAACGGTACTTTTGGTTAGGATTTATGGTCAAGTGTCGGATATTTTCTTCGACAGAGAAGAGGAAATCCGGAGCTTTGAATTGATTTCGACCCTCGGGTATGGCCCGAGCCTTCTAGCCCGGTTTCCTCAAGGCAGAATTGAGGAGTTCATCCACGCTAAGGTAGTTTTTTCTTTCTTTCTTTTAAAAAAAACAATGTAACTTGTTTTCCTGGCTCGTGGAGAAGTAATTTAAGTTTCAGCTTGGCTCAGGCTCGGCACGTTTATTATTAATTTTTATTTATTTATCTATTATTATAATAAAATTTGTATATATTTAGAATTATACTTCTTATATAAAAATAATGCATATTATTTACTAATATTATCATAATTTTATATTATAATAATAATAGTAGTAATAATAATAATAATTTTCTAAAATAGATTTAATAATTAAATAAAAATTATATAAATAAAATGCTCGTTAAGGTTCGCGAGTTTGTTCGAGTTCGCTATTATAGCTTGGGCTCGTGCTCGTTTATTAAACGAGCCCTATTTCAAAGTTAAGGCTCGGCTCGGGCTCGTTAAGGCTTGGCTCGTTTCTAGCTTTTTATCGATCTGATCTCGAATAACTCAAGAGTGGCCCGGCTCGTTTACATGCAATTATAATTTTTAATGGTTACAGACATTGTCAGCTTGCGATCTTCGTGATCCTAAAATATCTAAACTTATTGCGGCCAAAATAAGAGAATTTCATGGCCTTGATATGCCTGGCTCAAAGAATGCTATTATTTGGCCAACACTAAGGTATAAATATATATATATTTTTTAGAAATAAATATAATAAAAGTTGAGATATTTTAAGTCATGCGCGGGAATAGTGCGACCTCTAGATTGAAGAATGTTGTTTTTATACGGCTAGGGTTTGCTATTCAAAAGGGGTTGGCGGCGCAGCTTGTTGCCCGCCTTCCCAGCGTATTGACTTAAGTCGTGTATGTTTATTTTGATGAATGTTATATTTAATCATTGAAAGCTTTTATCCTTCTAAAAAAAAAATATTTTAAGATTTATTTTTGTTCCTAGAAAATGGTTGATCAAGGCTAGAAGCTTGTGCTCTCAAGAACACACGAAAGAGTTTCAACTTGACATCTTAGAAAACGAAATCAATACGTTGGAAAACAAGTTGTCAAAACTCCACCAAGATATCGCCTTTTGTCACAATGATTTACAATATGGAAATATTATGTTCGACGATATAACAAAAACTGTCACACTAATTGTAAGTTGATTCTTCTGAAACCTTTCATTTCTTTCATTGTTAGAAAATCATATTGTGTTTAGTTCTTGAAACTATATGATGTTTGGCATTATATGTACTGATCAAGTTTAAATCTCTATTCATCATCTTCTATTCTCTCTCTTAAATTCATTTTGAAATCGTGAAGAAGTATGATGAATCTTTATAAACCAAATATGACCTAAAATATACTACTAGACATAAAACATATATATAGAAACTTAATTTGACTCAAACTTTTAAACTAGGAAAGTAAATCTTGAGATTAAAGACTCAATTAATAAACTAAATAACTCAAACCCTTTGTATATATGAAATCAAGATTAATCCTCACATCCTCATCTTCCATTTTGTACGAGGATGTTTTCATAAAACTTTGAACTCAAGACCTCCACGTCACATGTCAGATAAAGTTAATGGCTCCTCAAGGTTCGCCCTTATTAAATCCGTTTTGTCTTATTTTAAAATTTTAACATACATGCAGGACTACGAGTTTGCCGGTTACAACCCTGTGGCTTATGATCTTGCATATCACTTTTGTGAATGGGCTGCAAATTATCGCAGTGATACACCTCATGTTTTAGATTATAGCATGTATCCAGGTAACACTTTTTACTTAATATTATGGTTGTAACATTTTAGAGAAAACTAATAAACTAAATTACTCATTTTCTTTTATGTATTAAGTTTGGTTTTAGCTCAAAAAGAAACCACCAATTAAAGTTAAACTTGTGTTTTATAATTATGAAGCGGACAATTTTTTTGATCTAGCTAAAGACTCCCTTGGGTTTCATGTCAGTACAATGTTACTAGTTTGCGTATATAATCACTAGTTATACCTAATTATGTATTACACGAAATGTCTTTATAAATTGATACAATTAATAACTTTGTATATATATAATTATTATTATATTTTTTACGCATTAGTTTAAACGTAAACGTATAAGAAACAATGATATTTTTTTATGCATACACCCGTGAAATAAGAAATCGTGATTATTTAAAAATATAAATAACAAATAATGAAGATTTTAAGAATTAGAAAACTGTGTTTTAAAATAAAATATGATTAAAATCTTATTTATAATTTATTAAGTCTAAAAATAAATATTAGAAACTAAGAAGATTTATATTTGTTATATTTATTATATAATTCATCATTTAATATAATTAAGTATTTAATAAAAGAGATCTAGTTATTTAACACGAGAGATGGATGCGGAATTTTTTATGAAAGTGAATATTTTTATTTATTAAATAATAGATGATTCATGTTTAAAAAAAAATGCAGATTTAGTGGAACAGAAAAGATTTGTGGAGTCATATCTTAGGGCTACAGGTTAGCATAATGTTACTTATGAAAGTTGCATATGTTATAGTTGATGAGCTTGTTTATGATGTCGAAAATAAGCGTGATATTTATGTGTTGAAAACAAAATATAGTTATGTAGTCGTATCTTTTTACTGGTTGATGTTTATAGGAAACCAAGTGTGTGATTTGGAGGTCGATCGGCTCGTTGATAATGTTGAAAAGTACACGCTTGCAACTCATCTTAACGGGGGATTATGGGGAATAATCTCGGTGCATATGTCTTCGATTCGATTCGCTGCTTTATATTTTTTTTCTATTATTTATGTTATGTTTAAAAATTATTTCTAATTTCTTCTTTTTTTTCTTATTAATCTTTTGGACAGGGTTATGTTACTCTTATTGATTTTGATTTCATAGAGTATGCTAGGCAGAGGTTTAGTCGGTATTGGTTGAAGAAGCCCCACGTCTTCAAAGAATAAGTATTTTGGTCACTATTTGATTGAAACGTCATCTCGTTTTTTAATTCAGTTTTGATCATTTCATATTTAAATTTTATGAAAGTCTTGGATATTAAGCTAGCAATCATCTTAAATTAAAAAGTTGCAAATAATAGATTGCATTGTTACCGATTTAGCCTCTAGTCATCGATTCAACCGGCCGGCCAGTTAAAAGCGGGTTTTAAAAATTTGGTAGCGAAGGATTAGAAGTTGAACATGCAGTAACTGGGGTTCGAACCCGAGTTCCACAGCTACAAACACAAAAGCCTTACCAACTGAACGAGATTTGTTTAATATCTTAACGCCATACACATTTAGCTGAATAGAACACTTAAAAAGTTATAAAGTTAAATAAATAAGAAAAATGTCCCTTCTCGAACTCGAACCTGGGTCCTTACATTGCAATATAACAATCTTAACCTCTGCAAATATGAAAATATTTCGGAAAAAACAAAAATGAAAAAAAAGGTGCCTTCTCGGTCTCGATCCAGGGTACTTACTACTTGGAGCATTCACGGTGGGTTCCCTAAAAAAGATGTGAGTATACACCCTAAAGTTGTAGGTTTGGTTATGAGTAATTGTGAGTAGAGGATGGTGAAAGTTTAGCAAATTTGCATATTTGACAAAAAAAAAAAACTAGTGATTTACTAAAATTTGGGGTTTGGTTTAGATCGAAAGAAGAGAAAAAGTAATGATAAGTGTACAAAATTATTATTTAATTGTAGTTTTGAGTAAAAGAGAAAGAGAAAAAAATAATAATAATAAAAATATAAGGATGAGGATGGAGAAACTGACATGAATTCTCTTACAATGCAAGTCTGCAACATAACAATATATTACACTGCGTTAGATTGTTATTGGTTAAATATCCATCGAGAAAGTTATATAATGTGAAAATATTTCAGAAAACAAGGAATGTTATTTCTTATAAACTAGATTTACTACCTGCGCGTTGTTGCCAGGATAATGATGTCACACATAAACGTTGCATTATATAAATGTATGTAAAAAAAACGAAAAAATGTGTAACGTTCAAAATGTTACAAACCAAAAACTATGTTGCACTATTCTACTTAAGGAAATCTGTGCGTACCATTACACCATAAAAAAACTAACTCATTTGCCAAACTCAAACGACTCAATCACAAATAAGAAAAACTACGTTACAACTTAAAATTTGAAGCCGAACGTTCAAAGTGTTAAGCCTATAACCTAAAAGTTATATTACACATTGTACTCGTAACTCCCCAAATTTATGTTCTAAACTCGTCGTATACGAATAAAAAAATAGCAAAATGATAAAATATACCAATGACAAAATGATGAAAAAAACGAATGAGAGTAAATATTGGAAACTTTATAATACGTAGAGGTAAGTGATGTAATCTATTATTTTATATCTAATCACTAAACTCAATAACTATAATAACTATATATGCAATACACAATTGGTGATTAGTATTTCAGCTTGATTGGGCCACGTGTCGTCATGTGACTTTATTAGTTGGATGTCACGTGACACTTTATTTTTTTAGTATTTATTTATATATAAACATTAAGTTTTTTTATAAATGTTTTGTGTATTTAAGATTTATTCGTCGCAACACACAATTACATTATGTTTTTACAATATAACATACCGATAGTAATATCTAGTTAATTGTAGATTTCTGAATTTTGCAAAAATAAGTGTGGCAATATTATTATATTTTTTTACTTATATTTTAGGACGGTTTCCGTTTTTTCCGTTTGGTATGCAAAATGAATAACTCCACGTGTCAAATAACGATTATTCAATGCGTCTTATACGCGGTTAGTGCCCGTTGACTCCTCCCAAAATTTCAGAATCTTTCTTTCTCCGTCTCTCAAAAATCTTTCAAAAGTTGTCAATTTGGGTATTCATCACAACAAATTATCTGAAAACAACACAAATTATCGTTGCAACCAAAAAGCCGTTATTAAAAATCTGGTATTTCATCCTTTATATATTCCTGCTCCCCCCTCAATTTCATCACAAAACTGGTCAATTTTTCGTTTTGGGGGTTTTCTGTTTTCAATCTTGAATTTTTCAATCTCGAATTTTTCAATCGTCGTTCAACTTGCTGCTGGACAATCAATTCGATTGCGGATTACATCATCTTTTGGTTAGTTTCTTTGATTCATTCCATTCAATTGTGGTTTTTTTCGTGCGGATTGGGTTTAGTTTCAAGTTTTCTGTTCATGCTCTGTTTATATACGCAACATAAATCGATTGTGGATTTTGATTTTGATTCTGGAGGCTAAACCTGTGATTATTTTGCAGTCCAACTTGATACTGATTTGGAGTTATTGCCCAAATTTTGCAGGATTATATGTAAATTTTGCATTTGAAATCTTGCTCTGTTTGATCCATAAAGGTCAAAATGTATATGTGCTTCTGTTCTGAATTAGCTTCCAATTACAACTCTGTTTACTATAATCTTGTAATTCTGTGGAAATCTACATGATTATATGTCAATTTTTGGATTAAGTATTGGTTTAGTTGACCCCTAAAAGTCAAATTGTATATGTGTTTGTGCTCTAAGTTAGTTTCCAATAACAACTATGTTTACTATAATCTTGTAATTCTGGGGAAAATTTCAGGAATTTACGTCTAATTTTTTACTTAATTCCTGGTCTGTTTGACCCCTAAAAGTCAAAATGTATATCTGTTTGTGCTTCAAATTAGCTTTCAGGCACAACTCTGTTTACTAGAATCTTGTAATTCTGTGGGAAATCTACAAGAAATTCTTGAACAATAATGATGATTATACGTTAATTTTGACTTAAATCCTGGTCTGTTTGACCCCTAAAAAGTCAAAATGTATATATGTTTTGTGCTTCAAATTAGCTTTCAGGCACGGCTCTGCTTACTAGAACCTTGTAATTCTGTGGGAAATCTACAAAAAATTCTTGAATTATAATGATGATTATAGGTCAATTTTGACTTAAATCCTGGTCTGTTTGACCCCTAAAATGAAAAATGTATATCTGTTTGTGCTTTAAATTAGCTTTCAATCACAACTCTGTTTGCTAGAATCTTGTTTTTCTGTGGGAAATCTACAAGAAATTCTTTAATTATAATGATGATTATACGTCAATTTTGACTTAAATCCTGGTCTGTTTGACCCCTAAAATGAAAAATGTATATCTGTTTGTGCTTTAAATTAGCTTTCAATCACAACTCTGTTTACTAGAATCTTGTATTTCTATGGGAAATTTACACGAACTACTTGATATATACTGATGATTATACGTCAATTTTTGACTTAAATCCTGGCCTGTTTGACCCCTAAAAGTCAAAAATGTATATCTGTTTTGTGCTGTGCTTCAAATTAGCTTTCTGTTTGCTAGAATCTTGTAATTCTGTTGGAAATGTACAAGAAATTCTTGAATTACAATGATATAATTTACAACTTTTTGCAGCTAATAATCTTGAAAAGAAGAGGAAAGAAATCTGTTAATTGCATTCATGGCTGTGAAGATCAATGGAATCATTGAAGTGCCACAACCCGAAGGCCTACTGAAACTACTGCGTTCTCTTGCTTCCGATTGGGGCGATGAGTTTGATACAAACAAACTAAAAGCTGTACATTTAAGTGGTGCTATGACTAATGTTGTTTATCGAATCACCTGGCCAAAAAACGCGACTGAAGATGATGAGCGGACGGTTTTGGTTAGAATCTATGGCGAAGGGTCGGATATTTTCTTTGACCGCGAAGATGAAATCAGGACGTTTGAATCGATTTCGACCCATGGGCATGGCCCACGCCTTCTTGCCTTGTTTCCTGAAGGCAGAGTTGAGGAGTTCATTCATGCTAAGGTACACATTAGTATTTTGTTTTAACTTTGCAACAATAAAACATGAAATCTGATTGTTTTTAAATGGTTATAGACACTGTCAGCTAGCGATCTTCGTGATCCCGAAACGTCTACACTCATTGCAGCTAAATTGAGGGAATTTCATGGCCTTAATATGCCAGGCTCCAAGACCGCTGTTCTTTGGCCAACAGTGAGGTATATTTGTAACTTTCTTTATATATAATACACAAAAGTTGATAGTAACTGTGATCTTTTTTTAGATTTAATGTTTAATTTTGTTCCCTGAATATATAATTCTTTTTTATAAAGTACACAAAATGTGATAGTAACTGTGATCATTTTTTTATATTTAATGTTTGATTTTTTTCCAAGAATATATAATCTTTTTATAAAGTGCACAAAGTTGGATAGTAATTGTGATCTCTTTTGAGATTTAATGTTTGATTTTGTTCCCAGAATATATAATTTTTTTTATAAAGTACACAATAATTGATAGTAATTGTGATCTTTTTCTAGATTTAATGTTTAATTTTGTTCCCAGAATATATAATTTTTTTTATAAAGTACACAAAATTTGATAGTAATTGTGATCTTTTTTTAGATTTAATGTTTGATTTTCTTCCCAGAATATATAATTTATTTTTTTATAAAAGTACACAAAATTTGATAGTAATTGTGATCCTTTTTGAGATTTAATGTTTTATTTTCTTCCCAGAAAGTGGTTGATCAAGGCTAGAAGTCTGTGCTCTGAGGAACACATGAAAGAATTTCAACTTGATATCTTGGAAAATGAAATCGATGCATTGGAAAGCGAGCTATCAAAACGCGACACAGATGTTGTATTCTGTCACAATGATTTACAATATGGAAATATTATGATCGAAGATGAAACAAGAACAATCACACTAATTGTAAGTAAAATTCTACTAAAATCATTCATTTTTGTACTGTTTATTATGCCTTGTTAGTTTCTTGAAACTATATGATGTTTAGGCATGATGGGTATTGATCAAGTTTGAATCTTTTTTAATCTTGTGAACCAAACAGACCCTAAAATAATGAAAAGATCAATATTACTAACTTTTACTAAACTTTTAACAGGACTATGAGTATGCCAGTTACAACCCGGTGGCTTATGATCTTGCAAATCACTTTTGTGAATGGGCTGCAAATTATCACACTGATACACCTCATGTTTTGGATTATAACAACTACCCAGGTAACATTTTCTGATCTTCAATTTTATTTTTCATATTATGGTCACAAATACTGTAAAATTACTAAATTATCTTGCTGTCAACATTTCAAGATGTCCTGATTTGGGTCTTAAGCACTTCTGTTTTGTTAATATTGAATGGTATTTTGGACAAATTTTGAATTAACTAAACACTCCCTTGGGGATTTCAAGTCAGTCCAATGTTGTATTTACTAATTTATGCATATAATCATGATTCATATTTTAAAAAATTGCAGATTTGGAGGAGCGAAAACGATTTGTGCAGTCGTATCTTAGCTCTTCAGGTTAGTAGAATGATTTTTTACAGCTCCTGCAATATTTGTGCTTCTGTATCTAAAGAATTTGATCTGGTCCAAAGAAGCATTTGAACAAGTCAAGTTTAATTTTTTAAAATATTAATTTTCCCTGTCTTGAAAATCTAGGCACAATCTTTATTTGATATGTTAAAGTCAAGTATCCTTATCCACAAATTACGAAAAATGTCAACTTTATTTGGAATTAACCAAGAAACATATTTAATAACAGAAACTTATTGAAATCTATCATCTCTATCTCAAATGTATTATTATAGCATTGAGCCATTGACTGTATACTATAATACACAATAGACAAAGTTTATCTTGCTTATAGTGTTGTTGGTCACTTGGTTGATGATGTTTACAGGAAACCAACCGTGTGATTCGGAAGTAGACGAGCTTATCGAAGATGTGGAGAAATACAGTCTTGCTAATCATCTTTTTTGGGGATTATGGGGAATAATCTCGGTATGCGTATTCTTTTACGCTTTATAATCTTTGATTACTATTATTATTCATGCATGTTATGTGTACTTAATTATGTTTATAATCTTTTTAACAGGGTCATGTTACTCATATTGAATTTGATTACCTGGAGTATGCTAGGCAGAGGTTTAGTCAGTATTGGTTGAAGAAGTCCCAAATCTTGAAGGAATAATAAGCGATTTGTAGAGGTTCATATATGTTGTTTTTAGTTGTAAATGTTGGTTGATGTGAATATAATCTGACTTTGCTGTTTGTTGAGATGTTTGAAGGAAATGTATATCATCTGATATGACTTTAATACCTAGATATGAAATCATGAGTTTGAGTTTTTTGACTCTAATCTTTGTTACTTTTTTTAATATTTTTTTTACTTCCGTTCTTTTTGGAACTATTTAGTTTCTTTGCCTTCGATTTTTTTGTATTGCATTAACATTTAAATTATTTTAGAGATGCGAATAGGTTGAACCGGGCCACTTAGGTTGTAGCATAGTGCCATAGTGGTAAGAGACAATATTATCTTTGCTAGAGACCCAAGTTTAAAACTTGAAACTTTAAAAATGGTCTAAACAAGTGTGTATGTTAGTCGTTTTATAAAAACGAATAAATTGAATGGGGTATGTTCATATTTTATTTCAATAGAACAAAGAGACAATTACACGAATGGTCATGTGGTTTTGTGAAAATAACATATCCGGATATTAACTTTTTATACTTACATTGAGTATTGTGGTTTTCAATTTTCTCAATGTTAAATACTAAGCTTAACTTCTGTTAAATTTTTACTAAATTAAAGTGTATATTAGTCTTTTTATATGAGGACTAATTATTTAACATTTTCAATTGAGTGACTGTTTCACTAAAAATAGTATGTTAATATGTAATTTTATATTTATATATATATATATATTTAGAAAAAGGATCTCGTGCGAAGTTTATAAGAAATAAGAAGTGTAAGAAGCCCGGTGGGCCTGCCACGTGTCAGCCCAAAAAAAACAGCGAAGGGGCAAATTTGGAAAAGTGGCATTTTAATAATATCTGATTAAAAAAAAGAGATTTCATATTCGACGAGGATTCTTTTCTGTTGATATATACGTACGACGATCTGCTATAGTACGATTTCTTTGAGGTTTTATGAATGATTTCAATCCACGCTGCAATTTCAATCGACGTTTCATGATTCGAACGATTCGAATAGGAGAATTTTTGTGTTTTTGTCGTTCTTGAAGAGAAAGTTGAAAGCTATTTTTCTGAGAAGTTATTGTTGAGATGCCGATTCAAGATAACCGTACACGCTTTTTTCTCCTTTTTCCTTCTGTTTGTTTATTTGTTTTTGTGTAGATTTTTTTGCGGATTCTGTTTTGGTTTTGGTTAATTAGTGACAATGTTCATCATTGTGTCATTGTGTGAATCTGTTATGAAACAATATGAGTTTTTGTTTGTTTGTTTTTAGGTTGTTTTGGGAGTTGTTTTGGTAGATATCTTTTGTTTTATTGTTGATTAAACGATATGAAACTTCATCATTGTGTTTTTGTATTCATCATTGTGTTTTTACAGTCATCATTGTGTTATAGTTATAACAATGTTGTTAACATATAATATAATTATTTTATTATTCATGCAGGTTTCGCATGTTACCAGGATGTTGGTGTATTACGTGTATCGCCAAGTACCGGGATAAAACGTTACACTCCTGCTGTGAGTAGTTCAATTAAACCTGTTGTTGGTATGGTGTTTAATAATATAGATGAAGCATTTTCTTACTATGAAACATATGCACATGCAAGTGGATTTTCAGCCAGGAGACATACAGATTACAAACATGGTGGTATTACAAATATTAGGTATTTTGTTTGTAATAAACAGGGTTTTAAACCGGGTGGAAACTTTGTTAAGGTAAATGATGATGTTGATGACAAAAAGAGACGTAGGAAAGCATCCCAAAGATGTGGATGTACTGCTCTTATTAAATTGAAGTTGAATTTGGATGGGAAGTATTTCATACGAGAGTTTCAAGAGGAACATAACCATCCGTTTGTTGCTGAAGAGGATATGCAGTTTTTACCTTCTATGAGGCATGTTGATCATGTACAAGGAATGGCTATTGATGCCTTATCTAAGATCAATATTGGACCTTGTAGAGCTTGGAACATAATGCAAACTTTGTATGGTGGACCTAGTAAGTTAGGTGCTACAAAGTCAGATTTCAAGAACTACAAGAGGGATGTAAATAAGTACATAGGTGAGCATGATGCCAATATGTTGATTGAAAAACTTATGAGAAAAAAGGAGTACTTGCCTAATTTTACTGTTGAATATACTCTTACGGATGATGGAAGGTTGGGTTGTTTATTTTGGGCTGATGAGTATAGTAAGATTAACTATATGGCTTTTGGTGATGTGGTTGGCATGGATGCTACTTATCGCTCTAATAAGTAAGTAATAGATCCCATTTTGTCATATGTTTAATATTTAACACATTCGATATTGTGTTATTGTGTAATTGTTTTATCTTATTTTTTATTTTGTTATCTTATTCTTTTTAGGTACGACATGGTATTTGTTCCTTTTACTGGTATAGATAATCATAATAGGAATGTGACACTTGGTGCTGCCATTCTTGGATGTGAAACTGCTGAATCGTATAAGTGGTTATTGCAACGTTACGCTAGCTCGTTTAGGCATGCACCTAAAGTCATTGTTACTGATCAAGACCCTGCAATGAGAAAGGCAATTAAAGAGACTTTACCAGGTACCCGTCATAGATTATGCATGTGGCACATATGGGAGAAGGTGACTGCAAAGGTGTGTTTTAGTATTATGTTTTCTGGTTTCTGTCAATGTGTTATTGTGTCATTGTTCTATTGTGTCCTTAAATCAGTTTGTTTTATTGTTATATCAGGTTGGACATCCAAAGTGTGAAGAACGTAAATTCAAAGATAGGTTAGCTGAAATTGTATGGTCTAATTGGGTGACAACCTCTGAATTTGAGACCCGATGGAACTCTCTTCTATTTGAATGTGGTTTAAGTAACCATTCCTGGTTGTCAGAACTTTATAGGATTAGAAATGATTGGATTCCTGCTTTTTATATGCATGAGGAAATGTCTGGTCTTATGCGTACAACATCAAGATCAGAAAGTGAAAACCACTATTTTGGGCAGTTTAACAATCCAAACTCTACTTTAGTTGAGTTTTATAGTCATTTTGAGACAGCAATGGATAGTCAAAGGTATGAACATAGAAGGCTTGATCATGAGACCAGATACAAAAATGCAGATTTGTGGAGTTCATTCCCACTTGAAAAGCAAGCTGCCCAAATGTTTACACGGGCAATATTTTTGGATCAGCAGTTGGAAATTGATAAATTGATTGATAGCTGTTTCAATATGCATAGTGAGAAAATTGGTGATGTTGGCAAGTTTGTAGTAAAGGATTTGAAGGATCCAACTAACACGTGTTATACGGTATTATTACATGTGTTATTGTGTCATTGTGTCTTACTGTGTCTTATTTATTTGTTATTGTGTCTTTTTTTACCTGGTTTGCATTGTGTGTTATTGTGTCTTATGTTTTTGTATTTTTTTTTTGTGTAGGTAATGTTTCAAAAGGAAGATTTTACAATATCATGTAAGTGTATGAGGTTTGAACAGTTTGGTACTTTATGCAAACACATATTCCATATTCTTAGATTATTAGATATTAGAGAGTTTCCAAAGAAGTATGTGCTAAGGCGTTGGTCAAGAGAAGCTGTTCCAAATGTTCAACAACAATCTGTAAATCCTGAGGAATTTGGAAATCATCCAGTTGATATTGAAGCTGTTATTCAAGAAATTAGGTGTGCAAATGACTATATCATTAATAGATTGGTTGGTGATATAAAAGAGTTGAGTCTTTATAGAGATCATGTGAAGAGTTACATGTCTAAGGCTGATGATATTCGAGTTGTTGCACCACCTCCTAGCAGAAGAGACAGATTTGAAGCATTAAATGAAGTTGGTGAACAGTCTAATTCAACAGTGAGAATTCCTATTCAATCAAAGACAAAGGGATCTGGTACTCAAAAGCGATTGAAATCTGGTCGTGAGATTGCGATGAGTCAAGCTGGTAAGAAGATTAGATTATGCGGTTATTGCAAAGAGCAAGGTCATAATCAAAGGACTTGCAAATTATATATGGAAAAACAAAAAGGCAGCAACTTAGGAGTTGACAAGGAGGCATCATAATTCATTGAGTCATTGTGTCATTGTTTCATGTGTTATCTTCAGTTTTGGATTTTTGATATCAATCATTGTGTTAAATTTGATTGTTTCTTTGTGTTATTATGTTTTTCTGAACTCTGACATGAACCATTATGTCTTTTCTATCTAAGTGATGTTTTTATGGTTAAGTGTAATATAAGCCATTATGTCTAACTGATTGTGTAATACCATTGAAAATAAAAATAAATAAAACATCACATAAAACTGTTAAAAGCTTCATATTATACATGAACCATAGGTTTCAAAGCATAATAAAGCGCAGTAGATAAGAAGTTAAACAAGTGTATCAAAGTTAAAACATAACAAAAGCCTAATTCAGCATTAGTTTATATTAGAATTTCATATCCAAATTCAGTTAAGCTCTTCACGTAGCCTCTCTGTAATTCTTCTGATTGAAGTCATCTGCAGTTTTCTCTTTTGATTTCCTGGTATTTCAGCATATTTCTTCATTAGATCAACAGTAAATTCCTTTGATTCATTTGTGTCATGCAGCAAAATCTTTGCAATATACTTTCTTCTTAAATCTTCTATCAGCATGGGATGGTTACCATTTTCCTCCTCATCAAAGCCACAGTTCCAATCATCAATTCCTAGGTAAGTTTCCATGTGCCTCATTAAGAATATTCCACAATCGATGTGATTGTTTTCTGTTCTCCAGTCCATTTCCAGCCTCTTCAGAGTTGATTTTTTAAAACTTTTGGCCTTTGGATGTGAGATTGATTCCAGATACTTTTCAAATGTAATTTTCTGCATTTACCAAAGCAATTGTGTCAAAATTTTCTGTTGTGTTTTTTTTTATTTTTTTATTTTCTATTGTGTCATATTTATATTACTTACCAGCTTTTCTGGATTTCCTTGATATTTTGCTTCATATTCTTTACTTGCACTATTGTCAATGATAACTGCCTTAGCTTCTTTTAAGTTGAAACTCACCATATAGAAATGGTGTGACTGAATCATGGGCACAATGACCATCTCGTGTTCTGTAATATCTTTCAACCTTTCCTTTCTAAGCAATTCATTCATGTTTGAAGTAAACTCTTTAAGCATGATTGATTCATCTTTCTGGAATGTGTCTCGATGCTGTAAATTAAAACAGTTAGAAAATAAAACAAAGAAAAATTTCAGTTATTGTGTCATTGTGTTTTTGTGTTATTGTGTTTTTATTTTATAATACGAACTTACAATCATTGGTGATGTGCAAAACAGCCTGTTCGGATTGCCTTTGTCCCTAAATTGCTCTTCATGGTTGAGTATGTGAGACCATGCATTTATAACATCAACATGTACTTCAATTCCCATTCTCATAGTCTCCATTTGAAATTTTAAGACAGTTATACAATCTGTAAGAGAAAACAATATATCCCTACAGCATACAAAAAAATTAAATACATTATTTACTTTGTCAATTTGTGTCATATTTTGTAGGTTAGATTAGTTGTCATACCAGGTTGGTCCATGTGCTGCAAATATAAATTGTGATATATCATTTTTAGTTTTCGTCCTCTTCTCTTCCAAGACAACTGGTCTTTCCATAAAAGGTGAACACAGAACTCCTGCTTTAGCCCTCTTTCGTTTTGGTCTTTCATCAATAACAATTGGCTTTACAGCAGATAATGGCTGAGCCATACACAGGACCTCTCTCTGTGGTGTTATGAATTGATCAACTTCTGGTTGTAAGATTGGTAAGGTTTGTAAAACCATTCCCAAGTTCTGTTCATTTTTTTTTGCTTTCATTTGGTGGTCTGTTATAGCTTTCATGGTTTGTTCTTTCATTGTGTGTTCCTTCACCAAATCTAATGTGTTCTTCTGCACCATCAATAACAAATCATTTGCTATTTTTTCTCCTGCTTCAACCTTCTTTTGGACATCAGCAGTCTGTTTCAAATGAAAAAGATAGTAAATAATATGACACAATCAATATGAACATATATCATAGATGTCAAAGAAAATATGACACAAAGATACCTCTTTTGGTGCATTGGGAACATTAAATTGTTTCTTTGCTTTAAGTTGATCAATATGTGTACCCACAACCTGATTTGAAAGAAGGTTGAAGCATGAAGAAAAGACCCAATGGAATTATAACACAATGAAACAATGAAACAATGACACAGTGACAGACAACCTTCTTTTCTTTTTTAGCCACCTCTATATTCTTCTGTTCAGCTTGTTTTGTATTCAACACTACGTTCCCTTTGCCTGTTTCTTTTTGAACCTTAAGATTATAGGAAAAAGAAAATAAACAACAAACTCTAAATTCATAGACATCGAAAACATATATCATAAATGTCAAGGAGAATATGACACAAACATACCTCTTTTGGTGCATTGGGAACATTAAATTGTTTCTTTGCTTTAAGTTGATCAATATGTGTACCCACAATCTGATTTGAAAGAATATTAATGTATGAGGAAAAGACCCAATGGAATTATAACACAATAACACAAAGAAACAATGACACACTGACAGACAACCTTCTTTTCTTTTTTAGCCACCTCTATATTCTTCTGTTCAGCTTGTTTTGTATTCAACACTACATTCCCTTTGCCTGTTTCTTTTTGAACCTTAAGATTATAGGATAAAGAAAATAAACAACAAACTATAAATTCAATATGTTTTTTAACATAAGACACGTTAACATAAGAGTCGTTGTTACCTTTCCTCCTTCAGCCATTTCTTTTTTCTGCAATTGAAGATCTTTTGTTTTTATGACAATAGTAGGCCTCTTGAGCTTTTCAAATACATCCTTTTTTGCTTTTTCATTTTCAAGCACACCCTAATTGATAAGAAAAACTTGTAAGACCCAATAAAATACATTATGTTTTTGCTAACATAAGTGAATGTTACCTTTGCTATTTTAGCAACCTCTGTCTTCTTAACTTCAGATTCTTTTTTGTTCAAAATATCATCCTTGTTGATGTTTTCAACTAAATCAGAGACTAATTTCTTCATTTCTGTTTCTTTATTGTACAAGACAATATTGTTGTTGTTTACATTTTTATCCACAGTCTCCTTGAAAGTAAAAAAAGATTAGAGAAAATATGGCACAATAACTTAAAAAATGTCCATTTATAACAGAATACAAAATCAGCCTCTTTATGCAATAATGAAATAATTAAACAATGAAACAATTAAACAATGAAACAATGATTGAAATAATATTACCTTTTCTTGATCATCAACAATTTTCTTTCCCTCATTTGTAATAATATCATTCTTGATATTTTGAACCAGAGGCTCCTTTAAAAAAAACATAGATTAAGTACAACAAAATAACATAGAATATGTTTTTTAACTTATAACACAATGACACAATAAATAGAAATAATATTACCTTTTCTTGAAAATCAACAACTTCATTTCCCTGTTCTGTAATAGATCCAAGTACAGAAGTTTCAACGTTTGATTCTTGAGACGGTGGTGTTGGCTGACTAAGATGAAGATCAAATCCCGAAGCACCAATGTAGTTTGAAATCTTCTTTTCATTGTGTCCAGCAATGCTATCATCTATATGCTCAATCATAGATGAAGTCATTGAGAAAAAACTTGATTCAGGTTCCTCATCTTTTTTTTCATCAGTTCCCATGTCTTTTGTTTCATGTTTCTTCAAACTTGACTCTGTGTCATCAGTTTTCCCGTCTTTTGTTTCATTTTGCTTCAAACTTTCATGTGTTTCATCAGTTTCCCCTTCTTTTGTTTCATCAGTTTTCCCATCTTTTGCTTCATCTTTCTTCAAACTTTCCTCTGTTTCATCAGTTTTCCCTTCTTTTGTTTCATCTTTGTTCAAATTAACATGTGTGTCATCAGGTTCACCATCTTTTGTGTCATCTTTCACATGTTCGTTTTCATTTTTTTCTAGTTGAGGACCTCCTATAAAACATTCATCAACTTCCTGTTCATTAGCAGCTCCATGTTTTTCATTTCCAACTGATTCAAAATATTTCTTCAATAAAAACTTCCATTCATCATGTTTTTCCACAATTAAAGCTCCCTCAGGATAATCTTTTGATGCTTTTCCCAGTAGCAAACATATTTTGTTAGCATGTTTATCAAAATCTTGTAGCTCCTTTTCAAGCATCTTTGCCCATACCTATTTTCATAAGGACATGTAAGATATAATACAAAACTCGAATAATTAAAAAAACAAATTTAAAATATTATACCTCTTCTGTTGCAGGTAAATCTTCTGTTGCATCTTCGGTTGCATCTTCTAATCCTATTAAAGAAGTAATTGTGTTATTGTGTGTGAACATGTCATTGTGTTATTGTGTTATTGAGGTATTGTTTCATTGTTTAAATAATATAATTACCTTCACTTATTTTACTGCCCTTCTTCTTTATCATTCTCTCATTTGAAAGCCCTTTTTTAATCTTTGCTTTCGGTTTTTCTTTCTCATCTTCACTCTCTTCTGTTGCATCTTCAGTTGCATCTTCTAATCCTATTAAAGAAGTAATTGTGTTATTGTGTGTGAACATGTCATTGTGTTATTGTATTATTGAGGTATTGTTTCATTGTTTAATTAATATAATTACCTTCACTTATTTTACTGCCCTTCTTCTTTATCATTCTCTCATTTGAAAGCCTTTTTTTAATCTTTGCTTTCGGTTTTTCTTTCTCATCTTCACTCTCTTCTGTTGCATCTTCAGTTGCATCTTCTAATCCTACTAAAGAAGTAATTGTGTTATTTTGTGTGAACATGTCATTGTGTTATTGAGGTATTGTTTCATTGTTTAATTAATATAATTACCTTCACTTATTTTACTGCCCTTCTTCTTTATCATTCTCTCATTTGAAAGCCCTTCTTTCTTAATCTTTGCTTTCGGTTTTTCTTTCTCATCTTCACTCTCTTTTTCAGAGGAGGAGGAAACTTCACATGCCTCTTTTCTTAGTGCTATATCTAATTCTTTTTCATAATCATTCAGTTTTGAGTAGGTAATTTGCCTTAAAGACAAATTTTTCTTAGTTTTCCTTCTCTCCTTCTCATACACATACAAAACCTACAAAAGAAAAATCAGTGACGTTAATAACAGGAATTGTGTCATTGTGTCAATGTGTCATGGTGTCATTGTGTCAATGTGTCATTGTGTCAGTTTTAAGATAGAATGTGTCATTTTTAATAGAGATTGTTCTTACCACAAGTACTAGAAGTGGACCACAATAATGTTCTGGACCTTTCCAAGTTCTTCTTGTTTTCTTTAAGCAGTATATAATGTAATCACACCAATTAAGCTTCTTGACACTAGATTTCTGTGTGATAGTCATCAAAAACCTCTGATTAATTTTGTTACTTCCCATTGCTTCTCCAATCACTGTGAATAACATAACCAAGAAGTTTATCTTGAAAATTCTGCCTGATTCTTTATCGTCTTGAATCATATGGTTACTAAACCTTTTAATGGTAAATATATTTGATAACTCCTCTAGATGAAATTGGCTTCTAAACTCAGCCACAACAGGATTAGTAATCTGTGGTTTCTCACAATGTAGCACTGGTTTACCACCATTTGGTATTTGGAAGACTTCTTGTATCAACTCTGATGATATTAGAATCCTATCTTCACCATCATAAATTTCATTTGTTGAGGGATCATAGTTTCTCAAAATGTAGAATCCTAAAGATGTTGGAATTGAGTGTATTGATAGCTTTAATATACTCTTGAATCCCATATCTTTTACAGCTTTCCTTTGTTCATCAGTTAATGCATTAATAACACTAATCAGATTCCCAGTTGAGCACCTCATAACTACTTTTTTACCGCTGTACTTATGATGTATAGGCTCTCTTCTTGGTTCTTGGGCGACCTTTCTTTTTTTCTTATCAGCACCTTCCTTACTTTTACCAGCTTTATCTTCTTTGTTTTCCTGATCATCCTGAGTATACATCTTTGAAGTCAGCATTAGAAAAACACAATTGGTAAAAACAGAAAACACAATGACACAATATGAACAAAACACAACACAATATATTTCAATCTCATGATTCGATGTACCGAGTTACCAAGTCTTACCAAATCTGTTTTCTCAACATCAAACTTCTTTCTTTTCTTTTTGTTTGAAACCTCTTGCTCTTGATTATCCTAAGACATAATCAATGTGAAAATATGTTAGATAACCCCAATTGGTACAAACAGAAAACACAATGACACAATATGAACAAAACACGACACAATATATTTCAATCTCATGATTCGATGTACCAAGTTACCAAGTCTTACCAAATCTGTTTTCTCAACATCAAACTTCTTTCTTTTCTTTTTATTTGAAACCTCTTGCTCTTGATTATCCTAAGATATAATCAATGTGAAAATATGTTTAGATAACCCCAATTGGTACAAACAGAAAACAAAATGACACAATATGAACAAAACATGACACAATATGTTTCTAAATCATTGTATTGTGTTATATCAGAACAAACACAATGACACAATGACACAATTCAGTGTCTTTGTTAGGATATCAGCATATTATACAAAACAACTGATATAATAATTAAACACAATAACACAATAACACATTAGACTAATTAAACAAATGATAGAGAATGAACAATTTACCAGCTTTATCTTCTTCATTTTTCTGGTTTTCTTGAATTGTTGATTTAGTGTAAGGTTGTCTTCACTTTCTTCACTTTCCATTTCATCTACAAGAAATGGTGTAGACTTGTCATTATTGTTCTTCGTGTTACTAAGCTTCATTTTGATTACTCTTTCACTTTTTCTTTTCCGAAAATTAGCTATTTACAACATTCAATATGAAGATTAGTGTTGGTAAACAAGTGATACAAAACCCAAACTTTTCAGATTAAGTGCATTGTGCTTTATATTAACAATAGACAGAATACAAGACTAATATTACACAATGTAGTAAATTACATTACACAATGTAGTAAATTATATTACACAATTACACAATAGAAACAATTTAACACAATAAAACATTTGTTTACTAATTTTCTCTAACTATCTGCACTAACCTAATAACAAAACAGATGTTCATAATAAACTTTAGTAAACATACATTTAACACAATAAAACATTTTTTAGGGGAAAATAGTAATAAATAACTTTTATAACAATCTCCACCAACTGATTAACAAAGCAGATGTTCATCATTGTGTCTATGATAAGTTACATTGTGTTTTGTATCTAGAAAGTAAACTTTATTAAACAGATTTAACACAATCACACAAAATATCGTAAAAATACAAAATAGGTAATAAATAACTCAATTCTCTAACTAGCTGCACTAACCTAATAACAAAACAAATGTTCATAATTGTGTCTATCTGTTACCTGCATGTGTTTGTTTTTGCAGATTTTTCTTCTTCTTTTTTTGAACTTTTCTTTTTTTGACAGGAGATTTTAGTTGTTTTGGAGTTTTCTGTTCTTCGATTTCAGATAGTTTGAGTGTATTTGGAGTCGCAACGGACACAACATCATCCGAGAGTGTTTTTGTTGAGGACGATTGCAAGGAATAATACTCTGATGACTTCGCCGATGATTCCGGTGAAGATTCCGATGACTCTGATGATTTCGCCGATGAATCCGTTGAAGATTTCGACGGCGATGAGGATGATTTCGCCATTTTCGGGTGAAGATTCTCTGATAGAAAGAGAAGAAGAGGAGAAAATGGAGAAGAAAAGGCGGTTTGGGGTTTTATGAGAGAAGAAGTGGGTAAATTACGATATTACCCCTCCGTGTCTTTTTTTCATTTAAATTATGGAGGAGTTTTAACCAAATATCGCAGGGAAGATGAGAGCCATTGATCTTATGATTTGACGGACACAATTACTTCTTACCCTTCTTATTTTTATTAAACTTCTTATAATAATGTAGAAGATCATTTGAAAACCAATTTGATTTGAGAACTAATTTGATTTGAGAACTAAAAAAACTAATTTGAACCACAAATTTATTTACATGTATCCCCCCTCCCATAAATTGTAATAGTCCCTTTGAAATTTGGCCCTCGCCAGTGGAGAAAACCTCCTGGTTGGTCGTCAAAAGTGAATCAAGATTGTTATTTTGAGAATTTTTCCTAAATTACATAACTAGCCCTTTAATTGAAATAGAGTTAATTATATAAATGGTCCCTTATTTCTAAAAAGGTATTTTGGTCCTTTTATCTAAATTTAACAAAAAAATAGACTTAGTATTGAACATTGTGAAAAATTAAAAATCATGAAACTCAATGTTTGCGTTTAGTTTAAGAGTAAGAGTATGATATATATATTTGATATATTAGGATCAAATTATAATAACATGGCAGGTAAACGGACTACAAGCTGCGTCGCAACCCCCTTTTGGATAGCAAAACCGCTCCTACTAAAAATAAAGTTATCATTTTTAGGGGTCGAGGAATTGTTGTGGATGACCCGCTAAACCCTATTAAGGAACCCCACTGCCTCCGTGGCTAGGGACCCAAATGTTTGGATGCAAACGGGATAAACACATGTTGATTTTCTAAACAAGTTTTCTCATGTTTAGCGACTTTACCCAATTCCGCCTTCAATACAGTCTGACTAGTAACAAACCCATTATCTTTAAGCCTAACGAGATATAATGTTTCCATCAAATAATACCATTCATGTAAGTAACTCTATGACTAAATTACTAAAATGTAAAATCTTTTAAGAACAAGTAAATACATAAATGAAGAGGGGCTCATGAGTCAAGTCCAAATTGGTGGCTCGCGTCGGTGAAGAAACGTGTGAGTTAGTTTGACATTAAAAAACAAATATCTCAAAACTCTTCTATATACACTCTTGTTTTATTAATCATATAATACTATTTCTACAATATTATATTTTTATAATAAGATTTTATAATAAGATCTAACTTATAATACTATTTCTACAATATTATATTTTTATAATAAGATCTAACTTGACATGAAAAACACACTATTTTATGTATGTTTTATTCATAAAATAAACACACGTATGCTTCGAAAGATTTAAACTTATCTACTTTGAAAATAGACCCTTAATAACAATCATATATAACCCCATGTTAATATCTATAATAAAAGTAATATTTAAATTTCAGTAAAAAATTATTATTCTTGAGAGATAACTTAGTTTATGATAAAAAAATAAAAATAAAACCAATAAAACCAAGATTTAAGGATGGTGTCGGGGGTGGTGGTGGTTGTGCGGGACGTAGCTGGTTTGGAGGACGATTCAGATGAGTTTAACTTAGCGACTACGGTCTTGAGAAGATTGATTTGGGTGTAATTTGTTTTTTAAAAGGTAAAATGTCTGCACTTTGCGGACCGAATCTAGTTTTAAACTAATATAAGAGATTAAGAGTCAATAATGACTAGTTTTAAAGGTTATAAAAACCGTTCAATTCTAATGAACTACTGTTCGTAAATCAAAGCATTATTGAGCATCCAGCGAAAAGCTTCTCAATAACGTTTTAATTACTTCGTAACTTCGTTTTTTCTAAAAAAAAAATTCAAAAATGTAATGTTTGAATAATTAAAATACTTAGAATGAAAAAGAACAAAAGCACCAGTGGTCTAGTGGTAGAATAGTACCCTGCCACGGTACAGACCCGGGTTCGATTCCCGGCTGGTGCAATTCCTTTTTTGGCGGTCATAGCATGCAATATCTCAAGAAGTATATTCATGCTACTTTTTATCCGAATCTTGAAAAGAATGGACTTCCAACATAAAGGTATACAGAGTTGCATAAAAGAATCTAGAATTGTAGAAATAGAGATTTGATTGAATAAACACATGGAACAATTCTTTTTGTTTTTTTTGTTTTTTGTCCCTTTGTTTAAGTGTCTTTAGGCTAAGCTTAGTGGATAAAGCCCCAAATGGGGCGTTATCCGCCATGTGGACGATGACTGGACAAAGGGGCTTTATGGGGCTTTATGGTGTAGTGGATAAAGCCCCTATAACGCCCCACAATCATTACTTTTAAACCCTTCTTCGGCGTTTTATCCCTGACGCCCGGGGCGAATTTGGGCACCATAACGCCCCATAACGCCCCAGCGTAGTGGGGCGGGGCGTTATATGGGGCGTTATGGGGCGTTATGGAGCCCAAAAACGCCCCATTACGAATAGCCTTATAGTTTGAATTTTCATTTTACTTATTAGATGCATATTACATTATTTTATTCTTTTTCTTATTTGTGCTCGTCTCTTGTATTTTTTCTGCTTATAGCATCTTTGTGACTACTTAATGTTTAATAAACGGTAAGTAATTTTAACTACAACGTAAAATTACAAAATTACCCTTGACTTCTAAGCTAGAATTCATGTCACATATATGACTTAAAATGCGAATACAACAATTTTGTTACATAACAACATTATACCACTTGATCATAATTCGCAACCATACAAGAAGCTAGGTGTTCCGAGGGAACATTCTAGTGATAAAATGGTGTGCCTCAAAGTAAAAGGTTGTGGGTTCGAATCTTGCATGATGCATGTCATGGTGATTTTCTATAAGAAAAGTTCTCGGTGTTTGTGTTCATGAAAAACAAGAAGCTAAAGTTTTCCTTTGAAAACCTTTTTGGAAGAACATTATGAAATAACACATATTTATTAGCAAACAAATTACCAACTAATGTTGTATAAAGAATGATATTGGTAAAAAATAAAGGAAAATTAGATTTAAATAATCCCAACTTTTGAATGTTGGCCGGCAATAATCCCACTTTTAATAATAACTCTCAGTGGTCCCAACTTCTAACATATTTACTAATATTGGTCCCGTCGTTAAAAAACTTAACACCGTTAAGTATTTCGCTGACGTGGCACCTAAGTTGAAATTTATTTTCTTTTTTCTTTTTTTTTAACCCATCTTTAATTACACATGGCACCCATTTGCCACTCAAGTCAAAATAACCCCCTTTTTAAAACCCAAGTCAAAATAACCACCATTTTTTTTAAAACCCATTTAACCCTTCCGTCATCTACTCCAGTCCTCACCACCGCCCCCTCCTTCTATGCCACCGTCGCAAGCACCCCTGGTTCTTCCTCTACGTCGCTAATCACTTGATGAAACTCTGAAGTTAAACCATTTGACAGTTGTGATAAACTACAGATCTGAAATCATCGTCGTCAACATCTCCGGCGACAAACCCTACACTTTATTCGATCAATCCTCTTTCAAATCTAATCGAAATACGAAATTGATCACACCGTTGCGGTGGAAATTGAACAACGATTCAATCTAGATCCATTGTTGATGTGTTTTGGTGATGTTCTGAAGATCATGAAGAACACGGTGCCGGAGACGTTGACGACAGAAGTTCTCCGGACATCGGTTATTACACCTACTCTGTTGATTCTTATGCGTACGACGACTTCATAGCACGGAGACTTTATACAAAAGATTTCGATCTTTGTCACAATATCAAGTAATAGTTTTAAGTTTTTGGATTGATTATTGTTTAGAAAACGAAGTTTGAAAAGCTGCAAATTTGCATTTGACATTGTTTTTAGTTCTAGAAGGTTCATTCATGGGATATTGGGATGTATATATATGAAGTTTGGTACAACTGATCTTTGTTGATGAGAAGGCGACTGATTATTGATCGGAGGGTGGTTGTTTGGGTTGCCGGTGGATTGTGGAGGTAGCAGAAGCTCACCGGAGTTCCGCCGGAGTTCCGCAAAAGTGTGAAGGGTTATTGTTTGGGTTCCGGTGGATTGTGGAGGGACCCGACGGAGAGATGGTGGGAGGGGCTGAGGCGGTGGATGTGGGGTGGCACCGGCGGAAAGATTGACTGAGCTGGAGGGGGGAAGCAGGGGTGATGGTTGGGTGATTAGTCGTCTAGGTGGAATTAAACAAAAAAAAAAGAAATAAAAAAAATTCCAACTCATGTGCCACGTCAGCGAGAAACTTAACGGTGTTAAGTTTTTTAACGTCAGGACCAATATCAATAAATAGGTTAGAAGTTGGGACCACTGAGAGTTATTATTAAAAGTGGGATTATTGCCGGCCAACACTCAAAAGTTGGGATTATTCAAATCCAATTTTCCAAAAATAAATAAATAAATTACATATAGTTTTTCATTCCAAGATATTGAGCACAAATTATATGATCACCTCACTGGATATCACATTTCAGCATGAAGATGAATCAGCTAGCTATATCACAGTTTGATGCACCTGCAACAGTACAAAATCCATGTGAGAATGTTTTAAATTAAATTTTTTTTGCCACCCCTAGAAACAAAAGGAACTCTCACTTGTTTTGATCAACTGGATCGACCCATAACGATCGATCTCAGCATTTTAAACAAGGAAATTAGTACACGAAAGAATGATCAGTTATGACTAATGACCCTAACATGTTACGTTATCCGTCTGTTTAGCCACCTCTAGAAACAGAAGAAACTCACATGTTTTGATCATAAGTGGGTCGTTTTGTAGTTCTCCATCTCGGCACTAGTAAATGTGAGAGCCTGTTGTAACTTCTTCAATGAGAACACTTCAACTTCTATCATATATGATGCAGAAACGGGCCTATGATCCGAGAGTTTAATCTCAGCCCGTTTGTAGCTTAGTTGCCTCATCCCCTTCCCATATGAAAGTATACGGTCACACCTGAATAAAAGCGTCCAGTTAAACAAAAGAAAAATTAACAGTAAAAATTAAATACAATTCTAAATCATGATCATACCATGCAGGAGTACGCCTACCGACTTTTGGATCCTCGCCATAATATTCATCTGAATTTGGCTCATATTTGTAAGTTGGTGGAAAATTTAAAGCCCCTTCGGTCCACCCGTCAAATGCACCACCGTTTCTTAGCTACAAATTTATTACAACTATTTTTTTTAAATCAACAAATTTACAAGGAAAGACTGAGATGTGCTTAATAAGCTACAAATGTATTAGGCAAAAAGTATGTGTTACCACTAAAGGTCACAATTTCAGCCCATTTAGTTACGAACGGGTCGATTCAGGTTGTTTTGTTGGCTAAGGGGTTGAATGGCTAAAAAGTATAAACTTTGGCTATAAAGGGAAACGGGTCAAATGGGTTTAAAGTTTCCCTAACACATTTTTAGTACATAAAAAACATCATAAATCGCTTTATTCAAGAAATCTAAAATTGTTAGTATGGTAAGTTGGTAACTACTTACCTGATCACTCTCTAACAACTTCGACCATGCATTTTTGGAAATCAAATCACGTGTTTCCTCATATGACAAACTAAAACGGTAATTAAGATCACCCAACCATATAATTCGCCTAAAAATTGCAAAATCAAATTGTAAGATGGCCTTTAAAGCACAAGTTAAAACACAGTTTTCACATAATCAAGCATTAGTAATCTTTAAATATGAAATTAGTAACAATATAGAGAATAAACATATCTAAATCCTATACTTACTCGTGATCCTTAATGCTCCTTGGAACTGCAACTTTTGACATCGAACTAAAATGTGTTCTTTTATATATTTCATCCACATCAGCATTCCTTTTAGCAATATCAGTGTCCCTCTCACCAGATGCTAAATGAGTGCATATGAAACAGAAATTTGTCTGATATATAGACATACTTACTGATATGGACCCCTGAAAAAGAAACAAACAAACAAAAAAATCATTGCAAATAATCAACTTCTAGTTATATAAAGATATAACTTTTTGAACAACTTTGTTTTTTTTTTATCTCGTTTTACTTATTATTTCCTTAATAAGGGGCACCGCTTATTATGAAAAAAAAATAAACAACTTAGTTTTTTTTTCTCGTTTTACTTATTATGTCCTTAAATGGCAAAACTTGGCATAAACACACTTTTACAAGCTGTTTTATTACAACTAATTATCTGATTCTAGATGTTATATAATCCTTGACACCCTAAAAAAAATGGAGAAATTTATATTAAATTTTTAAAAAAGAAAAAAAAGAAGAAACAAACCTTGTTACCGATGTAGCCCATTACACCAACACCAACGGTTGACACATGTACATTCTGTATCTGCTTCCTCAAGCTTCTATGAACCCAAATGGTAATAAAAACACCAACCATTTGCTTGCTTACTATTCTAACATATTGAGGTTTTCTTTTTCGGTCAGTATTTAGTTTTGCAAGCCAGTTGACCCCTGGTTTGACTTTCTTGTCACCGCTCACGTATGTCTCCAAAGAATCTGTGGTCACAGAATCGTTATATGTCGATATTTCCACCTCAGTTTCGCTATCACTTTCTAGCACCATTTCATGTTCTATATTTGGAGCATGATCAGATGGCCTAAATCTTGATGGAGAAGGGGGGTCACTGTAACATTTGAATTTGGTTTTTACAGGTTGAATATTATTTAGGGTTTCACGAATAATGTTTTCCCATATTGGAATTGGACGGTTATCCTCAGAACCAAATATATTGCCAGCATTTAAAGGTATGATTTCCTGAAAACTGAAAGGAAATAATGTTTGTTAAGAGTAAAAAAAGTAGGTTTGCTTGTAAGTATTAGTTAAAGTAAATTCAAACTTAAACTTAAATCCCATTTAAATGAACATAATTATGGGGGGGAAAAAACATAAAACTAAAACATACTGTCTGCATTATGCATATAGACTATACATTTTCCATGAATATGCAATCTTTTTAGCTTGTTTGATACACAAAAGATATAGAGTTCCAAGTAAAGATATGGTCTTTAAATTAACTTTTACTAATAGCCATTAGTATCTACCCATTTTAAGTGAAAATGAGTCAGCTTGGGTAATGTCTACTGCTATCATGGCAAACGGGTAGATATAAAAATTAGCTAAGAATGAAACGAACTGTTTAAAAGTCACCCATAGTATTTTTCAAGAAGAATTTACAACTTTCTAAATTGCTCTAATAAACAAAATGGAACATCATGTAAATAATAATATATGCAATTATAGTTGATTTCAAAAGCTAAACTTACCCAATTACATATATGTCGGCAGGGTAGTCAGTATCGAGCCAGTTTCTGATATCCAGGTCCTCTGGTGGAAATTCCCCTCCAACATTCCAAGTATTAGCAGATACTCTTTAACAACATTAAAAGTAATAATCAATAAATTGAAAGTTTTAAGGTGTTAGTAATTAAACTAGATCAACATTGATGATAATAGAATCCGCATAATAAATCTACGGATTGTGAATCATATATAACCTGAGCTCCTTTGAGTCAATAAGTTGTGCTCTAAATGTCTCCGATTTCCTTCTTCTTGACCTGGGAAAAGCTCCTGATTCAAATCAATTTATCAAATAATCCTGCAGTTTTCTTTGTAAATTCAACTTTTTTTGTTTGGAAAAGAAAATTCCACCATAAAAGATATGATGTTGGATTAAACCAACCAACTTCCACCATTTTCGTAGTGATTTAATCCCCTCACTTCTTTTTGTCTTAAACTCTTAATTGAACATATATAAAGGGGGAAGGATTATTTCGTTTGATTTATTGCTTAAGTCCATACATGTGATTCCATAAGCAGAAAACACAATCAACTGTTAAAAAAGGGATGAAGCAAAGATTGACTGAACCATTAAAATTACTACTAAATCTGGTGAACAATAACAAGATTCCACAAGTTTGAGAGTATTCATTTTGTCATGTACTACATGATACTTGCATTATAATCTCAGATGGCACACAACAAAGTTTTCGGTTTCATGACTTTCATCACACCATAGTTGTCAAAGGCGCAAAGGGTGAATCTTAGGCTTGAGCAGAAAGCACTTAAAAAACGAGGACTTTTTTCAGCGAGGCACATATTAGAGAAATACCAATTTTACACAATGCACAAATCTTTTTTGGGATTTAAGCTCTAACAACCCTAAAAAAAGTTATCTTCAAACCTATTCACAAAACTAAATGATTTGAATGTGTTTTTGAAACAGCAAACATAAAAAAAAAAAGTCAACTCATTGACCATTTTAACATGCTAATCTAGGTTAAAAATATACATAACTTCAGAAGCAAAAAAATGCTATCTTATACCATTAGGATCAATCCGAAACTCATCCCCTTTCTTATCCTTCAATCCAGATTCATTCGCCCAATAACCCAACGGTTCTGTAAACCAAAAATCACATAAATCCAATTAAACCCTAATTCTCAATTTGAGAGTAACTAACATTCATTCGGTAAATCTAACCTGCACAAACGGGATCATGGACGCTATCATCAGAATCCGCACTATAATCAGAACTGTCAGTAGAAATATTGAGCCATTTGTGGACAACCCTCGGCCATAAGAGCTCCAGGCAGTTGCAATCCCGTAACTTTTCGACCCAATTTCTCTGCAGTTGTTCACAAGTTACCCAAAATTTTCGAAATCGTAACTTTTCAAACGTAGATTAATATCAGAGAATGAATCCATGGAAGGGAAGGGAAGGGAAGGGTAGAGCGAATTAATTACCTCGGGCTCGGGAGAGCGATTCGTTATGGGGTGATAATGATGGGTCATCGTGTTTTGATTTCACTGATTATTGGAATGAATCAGGAGGAGGAGGGAAGCTTGATGATGGGGGCTTATTTGTTTGTTCGTTGACCGGTAAATATGAAAATTTAGGCTATTTGTATAGGCGAGATACTTTTGGTTTTTTTTTTATATTTTATGTCACGTTACACTTTTGAAAGAAAAGTTGGATTTTTATAAATTATCTATGAGGAAAGTTCAAATAAGGTCATTCATAAATCATAATTAGTAATACGTGCAAGGTCGTTCGGGCCTCGGTCATTGTTGCCTGTGTCTCTGCTGCTATGGTTTCTGACTTTCGTTGTAGCTGCTCGGGCTTCAGTGTCCCCCAATTCTAGTGTTGTGTGCGAACAATCGATCTTGAGGTCCGTGGAAGAATCACTGTGGTTCGGGTCAACTACTTTGGCGTTGTGTCTAAGTTGGCTCACAAGGTCGCGAAGGTTCTTCTTGATCACCAGTAAGGTCGTGATCTTTTATGTTGTGTTGCGCACGTCCCGTAGCTCGCGATCCACCTAACCCGCTCTTCATGAGCGTCAGTGTAGTTAGACAGCTTTACTCGTCGTTCCTTCAGTTCAGATGGTGATAGACTAGCTTTATCTTTAAAGAAATGACAAGATTAGTCAGTCATTTTTTAAACCTGGTTAAAAAGCCACGTAGGATGCCACGTCACTAGTCCAGTCAGCAAAAACTAACGGTGTTAGGGTTCAACTAACGACGGTTCAATGTTTTCCAATACCTTAATAATTCAAATTATTATAGGAAATTTTCGTAATTAGAATTATTATTGGCTAAACGGGTATAACTTGAATTATTAAAATTCAGTATTCCAAATTTAAACTATAGGAGATAAAAGACGTTCTTAGATAAATATATTATAAAATTAAGGAAAATTGGATTTTAATAATCCAAGTTATTACCAATTGGCCAATATTAATCCCAATTTCAAAATTGGCCTACATTAATCCCAATTAATAAGGTGTTGGATTTCATTGGACCCCCGTTAAGTTTTCCTTAACTTCGTTAGTTTTTTGCTGACGTGGCAGCCACGTGGTTTTTATTAATCAGTGCCACGTCAGCAAAAAACTAACGGAGTTAAGGAAAACTTAACGGGGGTCCAATGAAATCCAACACCTTAATAATTGAGATTAATGTAGGCCAATTTTGAAATTGAGATTAATATTGGCCAATTGGTAATAACTTGGATTATTAAAATCCAATTTTCCTAAAATTAAATGGATGAAATATGTAAACCAACCAAACCTATCAAAATTATCCGAAAGTAACTTGTTTAGCAATTGAAAACCAACTTCAACTTGTTTAGAACAAATCCACCAATTTGTTATCATAGAAGGGTTTCTTTTATTTTATTTTACTTTTTTTTATAAATTGGATGTGTTAATTAAATATATAAAATGGGAGATGATCTGTCGACCATTATTGAATTTACTATCTAGATCATAAATTTATTATTTATCATGTTATGAACATGAATAAACGTGAATGAGCACAATGGTTTTGTATTTGTTAAATTTCTTGGTGGGCAAAATTATATCTCATTCAATACGTACACATGTGAATAAAATTGTAGTTGTATAACATAAATTCTCACTACTTTATTTTAAGGGAAAAAAATAATAAACTTGAACAGAATTATGTGAGGACCTGAACTCTGCTTTTTATTTATACAAAATATTATATATTATAAGAACACATAGAATAAAATAGATTATTTACCTCTTTCATTGTAAAAAATTAACAATTGGTTTGAATATACTGTTTGTTGTTTCTCACATATCTTTTCTGAAATTCGAAACAAAGTTATAAATAAAGTAGTTTGATATTGTTCATTTATATATACATTACATACACACGTGTTTAGATAAACCTAAAAAGAATTTTAAAAATTGATGATTTTATACATATACATAATATACATATGTGTATATATGTAAGAGGAGACCACTTCAATAATCAATAATATGATAGTAAACAATTTAAACGCTTTAGATTTGTTGTGTGTGTTCTTACAACCAAAATTTTGTATTATGAAATAATATAATGGTATACATATACATATAAATAAATATAGAGGGTATAGATCTTTTAACAAGTCAATTCTTTATGAGATTTGAAGAAAATCACCTTAATTTTTAACCTTAAAAATTAAAAAGTACAATAATAAATCTATTAAATGATTTCTCTCTAAAATTAATTAATTATTTGACTATTTAGTCTCCCTTACCCGCCGGGATGATTGTCCACTTGTATTTGTATTTTTGTGTGTTTTTAATAAAAAGAGTATATTTGGTAAAAAAAAAAAAATTAAAATGTTTAATGCTATTTTTTACCTTTTTACGTACATAAGTTGGCATATTAGTTATATCCTATAGTTGTTACAGCATCTTTATATTATTATATATATTTACTCGACCGAGTTTTTTCATATCATTTTTTTTTTTTGTTAGAACAGAAAGTTTATCTACTTTACCTGCCATTTTTAAGTTTGTATTCGATATTAAAACAAATAATAGGTCAATTTATTTGACCTTTTTATATATCTTATTTATTATTATTTTAAATAGGATAATTATTTCAGTCTACATTTGATGTATATGGGTCAATTTAATAAATAAATTGTTTAAAAAAACTCTCTGTGTGTCTATAAACACAATGGCTCTTGTAAACGCGTTGAAACCGGATTGCACACTTTTTGCATTTAAAACAAAAGTTTGAAGAGGCCAATGAAATGAAATGAAATATCCATTTTCTAAATATGGAAACCGAATGTTCATTTATGGTTTCTCTCCGAACATTTTATAACTTATTCTTTTAAACTTCAAGACTATTTACACGAGTTGAGCATATCTTTAGAAAAATTTATCTTCTAAGCGGTCGGATGAAAAACGTATTAGACTCAGGGATCAGACTCAGGGATCAAACTCGTGACCTCTCAGTCCCAAGTCTTCTCTTCATCACCAATAACATTCGCTCAACAAAGATTCAAACATTCGGGATCATTACGATAAATAAATCATCATCGAGGATCACTAGGGCAAATAAATCATCACACACCCTTGTTAGTTATCATCATTCCCCAATCTTCGGACTTCATAATTACTTTAGTCAGTCTTCTTTTTTAACATACCTTTTTATTTCTTTAATGAAAACTAGATATTGCGGCATGCATGCATATGTGCGTATGTTTTATATAACACATGATGTTTAATCACATTTGTACAAAGATAAAAAAGAGTCAACATTGCGAAAATAAAACTAAAATCAAGAAAACATTTAATAAACGACTTAAAAGAATAAAAAACAATTTAAAAGTGACGATTTATAAAAATAACTAAGCATAAGTTACCACGGGAAACGTCATGAGTAAGCAAACTAATCATAACATGTCACATAATAAGTCATGAAGAGAACACGTTATAAAAGAAAAAGATTTTAAAAAAATAAAAAAAGTAACTTAAAAAAACATTTTAAAAAAATAATTATAACTTTTCATATATGACAAACCATGATTTGATATAAAAACACTATCTATAATCACATGATTTTTTTTATAGTAAAATACCATTTATTACTTTTAAAACAGTTACTTATTAAATAAAAATAAAATAAAACAATAACATCATCTAAAATTTAGGTTTGGCATACCTAGGATTGTGAGAAACAAATATATCACCAATGATGATAAATCCATTTTTTTATTTCACACAATTTTATAAAATGATGTAGGAAATAGACAGCGAAATTTGTGTGAAAATATGATTAACTAAAACAAACAAACTTGATCGGTTTTTACTTTTTAGTTTTTATTATAAACAAACTTTAAGTTTTATTCAATATTGATGGTCTATTAATTACAAAGACATAGGCCCTTTAAATAGGATATAGACCAACTCACAACCATGGGTTTACACTGACCTATACTTAAAAACCAGATTCAACCTATCTAAACATCAAATCTATTGTGCTGACGTAAGCATATGGAAAACAAAATAGACTAAAACAATATATTTGATTTTGATAACCTTACTTGATTATTGCTTCTTAGCTGATATTAATATTTATTTCATTTATTTCGTACATTAAACAAAATTTTAAAGTATTGAGATCTACTAAACTGTCGTTAAATGGCTACTAACACCGTTAAGTAAAATTTGAGACCTTAAAGATCCTAAACTTTAACCATCATCTCCGTACCAATATAACAAATGTTGCTTGGCAGTTTTTCATTGTTATAAGCCACATATAATAACTCCGTGTCAGAGTTGAGACAATGTTCCTGTTTACTTGACCCGTATCATCTTTTTACAAATTGAGTTATCCATGATCCCCGCTAACATAGTAATATGTATGCGTTGAACATCGCGCTCTTTACCGTATTTTTACAGTTTCTTTTATAAAAAGCTAGTCATTTTTTCTTAAAAGATAACTTTCAAGTAGAATGTGAATCTAACGAATGCAAGTTGGGTTTGAAGGATGTAATGATGGGTAGTTAATAGATATTGCAGGGTAGCCCACAATATAACATAATCGGCAGCATATCGATATCATGGTAGCTCCATGAGAAAGCATGTTGGATTCTTACAAACCCATTCAATGCATCTAAATGTTAGAAATACAGAGTATTTTTTAGTTAAAAAATAATATAATATTACCGTATTAAAAATAAAAATTTAAAGGACAAAATTATCTTTATTAATTATGTGATTAAATATGTAATAGTAATAAATAAACAATTAATAATAAAATTTGTTTAGAAATCTAGTTTGGCTAAATTCATAAGCCTTTTGTTAGATAAACAACATCCTCACCATCGTTTGGAGCAAAACAATCGTTTGGTATTAAACGGTCGTGGAAAGAGGGGGAGGGGGTGAATTTTAAGGTTTCGTCGTCGCGACACGTCATCCGGATTTGCTGCAAACGATCGTTTGATGCAAACGGCCGTAGGGATGTTGTGAATTTAACAAATTGGTTTGTTAATTTATAAGGACCCTATAAAAATCAATTTTCTGTTTGTTTAACTAAGTTGTCACTTTTTCCACTGCATCACACTCTTCACCTAATATAATTTGGTTGGTTCGAGTTGAACTACAGATTTCGGATCCATATATCAAGTAAAATTATAGTTTGCTTCTTTCAAATGTTTAATAGTTTAAATCTCAATTTTGACAAATATAGGGATAAGTTTAAATGTGAATTTTTTCTTTTAAAAATCATTCTGAGCCACTAATTTTCACGCGAGGTGAGGGGGGGGGAGCATTCAAATTCATGAAGGGGTTTTCCATATATATAAACTAGTGCTTCAGAATGTATTAAAACAATTGTTTAGAAAAAAATACTATTTTTTAATTTACCGGTGTCGTGAGTAAGAGATGCAACTCTTTCTTTGTCGCACTTATTGCAAAAGTCAATGGGCCCTTTTGAGTCGAGGAGTTTCGGCCTATTCACTCGTGGGAGCTATCTATAAGGTTATGGCTAAAGCTTTGGCTAACCGTTTGAGCCTTGTCATAAGTGATGTTTTCATCAAGGGGAGATCTTTTCTTGATGGGCCTTTGATTATTAGTAAGATCTTAGCTTGGCTTAAGGTAGTGAAGAGAAAGACATGTTTTTTTCAAAATCGACTTCGAAAAAGCCTAGTCCATGCACAACATCTTAGCATAAACGAGGGGTTTTGATTAATAATACGTGTGGCGTTTGTAATTCTTCTGAGGAGTCATGTGATCACCACATCTTGGTCAATTGCAAATACGCTAGGCACGTGTGGAGCTTGATTCTCAGTTGGTGTCGTGCTCCGATGTCGGTGGTCTCTTCGGTCAAAGATGAGGTTTCTAGTGTGGAGGAGTGGTCGGTCAAGGAAGTGTATTGCGGGATTTTATTGACTACATTTTGATGCATTTGAAAGGCTCGTAACAACAAAATCATCGATAACAACGACAAAGGTGTGCATTTGATTTTTGGCGACATTAAAACTAATGCTTTTCTTTAAATTAAACAAAGGAGTAACCTTGGCGGGTTACATTAGGATAAAGTGTAATTTTTCTTTTTTTATTTCAACTATGTAATCTAAGTTTGTTTGGAGACGACAATAAATAATATTGTGTTTGACTTGTGTTGTGTTGCGTGTCATTTATGTTTGAATCCAACAATTTGTTATTTGTGGTTGTGGTAGTATGGGTGACCCGAACAAGTTGATTGACTGGTTCAGGCCACTTGGCCCGGTGACCAACAACATTTGTATAATTGTATCACCACTTCAAAAAAAAATTCATACAACTTTTTATGTTAAATAAAATAATCCTCAAGAATAAATAGGAATGGATTACAATATAGTGATTAAACCTTTTTGCTAAATTCTATATGTCACAAATTGAAGTCTTAATGGATTTTCGTTTTCATTTCATATTATTAATTATAAATATAAATATATAATTTTAATCTTTATAAAAAAGGTTAACGTTTTGTTAGAAGTATTTGGTGATGAAAAAGCTTATTATTTAATTTTTACATTTGTATGTGTTTTTTTTATCTTCTATAACTCATTAACTATATATTTTTTATTTATTTTTTTGTGTTTTTTAGAAGTTTAAAATTTTTATTTCTTTCTAGATATATTTTTTGTTGTGTTATTCACATACCATTAGGTAAGCATTTTAATTTAAACTTATGCGCCTTTTTCTCTATACCCTAACAACTATAGAATTTTCTTGTGTAACTATGTATTTACAAGAAATCTACATATATTTTTTCTTTCTAAGATTGTTTGTGTGTTATTAATACCATTAGGTATACACTTCCATTGAAATTTTCAAAAAAAAGTTTTGAGCTTCACCGGATCATAAGACGAAGTTCAAACACATATCAAATTTATAAAATCATTATATGAATCATGATGTACTTTTTCCTTTTGTTATTATGGTATGGTTTTGCTTTACGTCATAAACTCACAATATATAACTTACATGTTATATTTACATAAATTGACCCGTAATAAAGCTCGGGCGGGTTAAACCCTAGACCGAGCCATATTTGTGTCTGTTTCTTTCTTTGTGTTGTTTTTTTTTTGTATAATGATGTCGCTGCAACGCGCTACTTAAAATACTTGTATGTACGTATGTACGTACGTATGTACGTGTGTATGCATGTCATATCATGAAGGCACCACATAATATCCTTGATCCTCTAATAGGATGCCGTCACGTTAAGTGTCACAAAGACGTGAATAAGAGTAGCCAATGAGAGCAATGAATGGCTATCAAGACATTTATCTCACATCTTGATGATGTCACCCTGGAAAGTAGTAGTGCATAAATATCCCATTATAAACCCCAAAACGGGTATGCTCTAATTAAGATAACACTTGTACTACTTTTATCGAGATTTAGTAATAAGAATACTTTTACTTATCTTAAGATAATTATGTTTATTATTTTTCTGTAAGGTGCTTAAATATATATATTTGTTTAAGGTGATTATACGTGCTGTTTGAAATTGAGAATGCTAATTTTTATTCTTTGAAAGTACCATATGTTCGTTTGTTTTCGTGAATGATTTCAACTCCCTAAACGGCTTAACAAACAAACACGGATTATTCCTCCGTTCGTTGCATGTTTATGAACCCTTCATGGCTTCATGAACACATTCAACGTTTAACAAACAAACATAAACAAGATTTTGTCTGATTCGATTCGTTTATAGCTCTAGTACCGTCACCTCCTTTCTCTACCCTAAAGATCGATGATGTCATGATGCCCCACCCTAGGCCGGCGTTACCGGGCCACTGATTAGAAACAAATTATAAACGTGTAACTTCTAAAAGATAAATAATAAACTTGCAATTTTCACTTAATTACTAGAGGTACCATTCGTGTGAGTAACTTATTAGAATGTGAAAAACTCAACCACCAACAAAAACCAAATAACCAAACAAAACTAGCTAACTAGTACCAGATTTCGGTTTTCAGTACTAAACTTGTTTACATCTGGTTTTTGTCTAGGCCTATTATGGCTAATATAATATGATCTTTAATCAAACTGGCTTTAAATCAGCACCAAACTAATAATTCCATTAAGCCCGTACTTCTATCTTTTTCAACTTGTAACGTTTTCTGGATCCATTTCTACATCTAGAAGAACATCATAAATATAATTGAAGTTACCATTCCCATTATTAAAAGTTAATTACGAGAATCGTCCCTATAGTTTATTCAAATTTCACCTTTTGTTTCTAGTTTAAAAAATTATGATTATAATTCAAAGATATGAACTTTTGTAACACATGTAGTCCTTAATGCTAAGATTTTTTTCAATATTTTAAAACAAATCTATTGACCCGGGCGGTCGAACCGATTGAGTATTCAAACATATAAATTTACAATATATATTTTACAAACATTTAAACATAAATAATATAAAAAGGAAACTTTAGTAATTCTAAAACAAATTACAATTATCAAAGATGAGATCAATATAAGTTCTAATCAAGCTATATTTATCAAGAAAAAACAAAAACAAAAACGAACTACATTTTTATAGCTTAATTAAAAAAACGGTTTGATGCGGGCTATGGTCCGGTTCAACCGCGAAAAGTGTCGGTTCGCATTTTAGCTTGAAACTATATAAAACCACTCTTTGCCAAACCGGTCTACCCCCGGTCACCGGTTTAACCCGATGAATTGGCTAGGTTTAACCGATTTTTAAAACACTGAATATTTTCGTTAACTCAGTGTAAAATGTAAACTATACCATCTTATTTTATCTAAAAAAATCAGAGCTTGCAGAGATGACGCGATAGCGACGGTGGTGATGGTGGCGATGACGCTCACAGTGAGAGAGTGGTTGTAGATGATTTTTTCAACTTTTATTTTTAAAATAAAAAGGTAGGGATAGAATTGTCAATTTTCAGTGACTTAAAAGAAAAATACGACTGACTTAATAAAAGAAAATCTAACGCCAATTAGTGTTATTAACTAAATGTGTTACAAAAAGACAAAGAACCTTAATTTTTATAACATAATAACAAAATATGAAATTTCAACAAACTAGATAAAAAAACTAGATAAAAGATTCCCCTAATTTACTCTTACATGACTTAAATGCAATCAGAAATATAAAAGTAAATATCACCCACCTTATATATACTATAGGCAAGTTGGTAATTTCACATCTCCACAGACATACCCATAACCCACCACCCATTTCTTTCTTGTATAAATCCCATTCCATTTCTTCTAAACCATGCACGTTCTCTGTACCTTTGCATGTTGTACATCCCGCTTTACCACTTGTACAATCTGCAAATACTAACATGGAACTCTCCCCTTTACCCATCCACCGCCGCCTCCAAATTGTCTTTTTTACCCTCCTCTCCTCCGCCGTCCTCCTCCACCCGATCCTCACCGCCCTCCTCCACCTCCTCACCGCCCACCTCCTGTTAACCACCGCCACCACCCTCTCCGCCGCCGTCCTCCTCCTCCTCCACCTCCGGTCCCGCCCCCACCCCGTCCTCCTCCTCAACTACTCCTGCTTCCAACCCCCGGTTCACCGGAAATGCACCTTCGAATTCGCTAACAACTTCGTCCTCTCGCCCGGCCGGTTCACCAACCCTGAACCGGTCGAGTTCATGAGAAACATCTATTTAAAATCCGGTTTAGGAGACGAGACGTATGGACCGCCTTTTATGTTCGAGGAAACGCAAACACCTTCGTTGAGAAACACCTTGCAAGAAACCATGGAGGGGGTTTTCGCCACGGTCGATTCCGTCCTCTCGAAAACCGGGGTCTCGAGGGACGAAATCGACGTGGTGATTGTGACGTGCGGAGGGTTCTCGCCCGAACCCTCCGTCTCGTCACTTATTGTGAACCGGTATAACCTGAGATCAGACGTGAAGACGTATAACTTGAGCGGAATGGGGTGCAGCTCCGGCGTGCTGTCCGTGGATTTAGCGCACCGGATCCTACGTGGCGGTGGCCGGAAAGTCAGGAACGCACTTGTTGTGATGACGGAGAGCATTACGTTAAACTGGTACTGTTACGTAATTAATGGTGTTTCCTAGGTTGTTTAATAAGGCTATATTTGAATTTAAGCGGAAACCGGACGTTGAACCGGTCGGGTTAAATTTATTTAACCTTTAGTTTTTGAAATAGTTGGTTACTGATTGGTTAACCGGACTTTTTAGATGCAAAGGTTTTACCGTTTTTTTTAAAGATCTTATTGGTTTATTAATATCCGGTTATCATATATTGGTTAACAATAATTTTAGTTTTATTTTTTTCCATAATAATCTTAATTATAAAATATTGGAATATATTGATTCGTCGTTAACTAAACACTAACGACATCAGTTTTTAGCTGACTGAACATCAACATAGTATCATAGGTGTTATTTTTTTAAAAACTTTTTAATAAAATAAATAAAAAAAGAAACAATTTCAGTGTAAGAAAATGAGAAATTGTTTTTTGACAATTTTTTAATAAAATCAGTTATTGATCAACGATATCACAATTTCCTCTTCTTTTTTTTTTATTAGAAGGTTTTACAAAAAATTACATTTAGAAATCTATGTGAAAGTCAAGTTAACTAAAAACTAATGTCTTTAGAAATCTATGTGAAAGTCAAGTTAACTAAAAACTAATGTCTTTAGTGTTTAGTTAACGGGTGATCAATATGTCAATATGTTTAAAACTGGTATTATTGTGAAGAAAAATTAAAAATGAAATTAATATTGACCAATATGTGATAACTGTAATTAATAAGGCTAATATTTCTATTTTTTTATTTAAGTTTCATAATTTTATGTTTAAAACTAGCATTATTGTGAAGAAAAATAAAAAATGAAATTAATATTGACCAATATGTGATAACTGAAATTAATAAGACTAATATTTCTATTTTATTATTTAAGTTTCATAATTTTATATAATTTATAATAACGCGGTTTTTAAATGCGATCCGGATTATCCGATCACTAAACAATAAGGTGACAATCATTCCTTTTGAACCGGAGGTCGGACCCGTGAATCACACAAATATCCTATCTATACTTAATAGGGTTTTTTTCTTTATTTGGGTTTGTCTTTCTTTGGTTTTTTAGTTTTTTTCTTGGGTTGTTTTTTTTTTTGCTTTGTCGTCTTATTAATTTTTTTTATTTAAACATAACAAAATTAACACATTGATGGTGATCTGATTTGTTTGCTAGCGTTGTCTCTCTAGTTTTTTTTATGTATTTTTTTAATGCGTAGGAAATTAAGTGTATAAGTTCGTGATGTAATAGGTAAGATTGTGAAAGATAACTTTTAAAAGCTAGACATAATACTTTAAGCGTTTGTTTTTTTCAAAAATTAATATCGTTACTTAGTTTTTTATATATATATTTTTTTATTTACGTAGCGTTATAACAATGTACATAGCAAATCTAGTTGATATTTAAGTCTTTATATTTTTACTAAAATCATAGACTTCATATGAAATGTCTGTATTTTATTAATATTATATATATATATATATATATTCTAATTTTATTGTCGTTATTTAGGTATGACGGTGAGGAAAGATCCATGCTTGTAACCAACTGCATCTTTCGGGTCGGTTGTGCAGCGGCGATAATCACCAACGACCCATCTCGTCGGGCATCGGCCAAAATGGAGCTTATCCATTCTCTCCGAACCCACCACGGCGCCGATGACTCGGCCTACCGCGCGGCCATCCAAGAGGAAGACAACAAAGGAATCACCGGCATATCGCTCACAAAGGATTTAATCCGAGTCGCCAGCGTAAGCCTCCGGGAACACATCAAGATCCTCGCCCCGCGAGTCCTTCCACTGAGTCAACTCGTTCGCTATGTGTACTCGGTGTTGGCCATGGCAATGTCGTCGACCGGAGATTTGAAGCCCATCGTGCCGGACTTCACGACGGCATTCGAGCATATATGTGTGCATACCGGCGGGAAGGCGGTGATTAGTCAAGTCGGGCGGGTCATGAAGTTCAGTGACTCGGTCACCGAACCGGCCCGGATGACTTTGAACCGGTTTGGGAATACATCAAGCAGTCTAGTGTTCTATGAGTTGGCTTATTTTGAAGCAAAAAAGAGGGTGAAAAAGGGGGATAAAATGTGGATGATTGCGTTCGGAACCGGGTTCAAGGTGGGTAGCTTAGTTTGGAAATGGGTAAAGGATCCGGAATCCGAACCCGAATCCGATAACCCATGGAATGATTCGATACATCGATACCCGTTAAAGACATGGTAAATTGGTAATAGTTATTTTTGAAAGGAAAAAAAAACAAATTAACAAGATTTTTAATAAATTATAATATTGTAAAATTTGGTAAACTTTGAAACGTGACATTCTTATATATGTGATTTAGTTTTGTATTGTATTTATTTGTAAATTGTTAATTTAAACAATATATAATTTTTGAAGGGTATAATTAATTATCCATTTACTGCATGTGTTGTTATATATAATTAGGCTCGTTTAATATCACGTTTAATAAATTGTCAAGAATACGTACAATTAATCGACTTTAATGAAATATATAAATATATAAATATATATATAAATAAATAGTATCTTGGTTGAAAACGTCTTTTATAGATCTTGACGTATGTGGTTTTTGTTATCTTTTTTTATCAAAGTTAACCAAACCGATAACATGAGGACGTGAGGTTGTTAAAAAGGAAAGCTTTATCACGTAAGTTGTTATTAACTACGCAATTTAATCGTTATTTTCATTTATATTTTTTTAATCACTAACAATATGATTTTCTGGTCATATCCATTTATTCTTTTTTTCGTAACAAATACCCGTTAATTTACTATTAAATTACATCAAAAATACCATCCTGGATATATTTGTATGATAATTTTATCTTTGATATGATTATTTATGCTTATTGTTATAACATTATATATACATATCTATAAACCAAATATAAAGAACCAGAACTTGACAAGATAATATATAAAAATGCAAACACATACAAGAAATCTATATAACATTTTCTTTAAACAACAAACTTTTAATTGTATATGTTTAAGATAAAATTTAGATGCTTAATCTTACCATTTAAAAGAAGACCTCATTAGATTAAAAGTCATTTGATCTTAGATTGTCTCTATTCTTCAACGTTAACGATTATTCTTCCTACATACAATCTTTTTGTCGTATCGCATCACTTCTACATACAACCCTTATTTACCTATTGATAATATACGTGTGTGAGAGGAAACGAAAAAAAAAAAGCAGTAAAAACCGAGCACCCGTGCCCACATGTGGATCTCTCAAATGAAGACCGTCTCAACGCTTGCACGTCAAGTGTACATCACCAGATTAAGTACAATCTTTTCATGAGGAGAGCGTTGGAGGCCGTCTTATAACATTTTTATATATATATATTAATATAGATGTAAAAAAAATAGTTATGAACTATGTAGTTGATAACTAGTGGGTCCCTTAAGTGTAAATAGCATTGACCAATCCTGTATTGAATAGTGGAGATGCGATCTTACACATTTATGGTATTTACCAATTCACAGCTAAAATCGTTTGTTGGTACATTTTTAATGTTTTATGGTTGGTTAATAAATAATAAAACCTTCTCCAACCACACTTCTCAAGGATTTGATCATGTCTCTTTCAAAAATATCCTCATTTTCTTTAACAATTTATAGATACTTTCAATAAATACATCGTAATTCGTAACCTAAGCAACTGTAACTTTTTTTTTTAAACAGTAAACACTCGGTTACTCGCGGGTCTTATCTTGGCAAACGATGCTACCCACGACACGCTGCGACCACATGCCGTGCGAGTAACCAAGACCCTCTATGTTGCACATCCATCCCAGAGGAAACTCACCGCCTTAAGGCCCACTGTGGTAAAACCTCCGACCCATCTCTATTTAATTTATCATTCATTTTTGTGTCTGGTGGGATTTGAACCGTTGACCTCCATATTGGAAGATAAGGGTATATCCACTCCACCAAATGGTGAGGGATAACTGTAACTATAACTATAACGTACACTTCTTTAAAAATGCATTTTTCGCTTTCTTAGTCCTCCTTTATCCATATCAACTTCATCTCATTTCATGAATTTTCGAAGAGTATCAGTTAGTGTCATCGGTATCCAAATCCGACTGAAAGAATTAAAATTCAGTTTGAAAAATTGGCTAAAATCTCGGTTCTAGTCTAATTTATTCTCATGTACATGTTTCTTGTAGTTTTTCTTTTTCCAATTTGTCTATTAGTGGTCGAGGTGTAGGCAAATACAACAATTAGATCTATATTTTATTTTTCTTAGTGAGTTGATTAAATTTTCATAATTGTTGAGAGTATATAATAAACTAAAAATTTTGTAAGACTAATAAACTAGTTTATGTATGTTTGTGCAGTGTAGTAAAAAATACAGTTGTACAAAATAAAAATAATGGAAAATTTAATTGTACCAGACGCGGTGGTTTAACTGCTCTGAATCAATTTAACTCTCTTTAAGAGATGATGCTCTTTAAATAGGTTTTTGATGGTACAAGTGGTTTGAAATTTGTTGAAAATTTTATTAAAATTGTTTTTTTTTCTTTAATAAAATAGAGTTACTGGAATAGGTATAAAACATGAGGTACAGGGTTCAAATTTTATTAAGTGTAAGTTGTAGTTGCTTGCAGTGTATTTATTAAAATAAATTTAGAAATTGTTAAAGAAAATAAGGATTTTTTTTTAAAGAGACATGATAACATCCTTGAAAAATGAGGATTTATTTCTCTAATAGAATAGAGTTTTGAATAGAGTAAATAAAATAGAGTTTTAAATTATTAGTATGAGTGGCTAAGGTGAAGTAGCAAAAAATATAAAAAATCAGAGGTGTTATGTTAACGTTTCACACGTGAACATTAATATATGTCAATAAATATTCAATAATTAAGAATATTATCAGTCTTGCATGACGGAACTGTCTTTTTATTTAACGAAGATCACCATATAATGCGGATTTGCCCGCTTATACCCGATGTTGACCACCTACCACCAAGTTTGACCGAATACGCTTGCCCTAGGCAGATTGTAGCAAAAGCGCCTCGACAACCCTCCGCCTAGTGACTACTCGAAGAGTACTTGGCTGCCTAGACCGATTTTAACAACATTGCTCACACATGGTCGTGTGTGTGGCTCAACGAAAAGGCATCGGCTTTTTAAAAGGACCTTAATTCATCACATTTGTTTCCTAGGTCGTGGCCGATGATACTTGGTTGTGTCATTGCTTCCGTCTTTTGGGGTGGTCACCGGTGTGACCCCATTGTATTGATTTAGCGTTTCTTTGAAGAAACTGAGTAATGTGTCTTTTTTAGTGTGCTTGACCTTCGTTGCTTTGGGTCTGCTTGACCTCTGTTGTTGTTATCTTTCTCTCTTGCGGTGATTGGATCCATTGTGTTTCTTTTTGGTTATAAAGGTAGCTTAGATCTGAGTCGTTTAAAGGTTTGAACGTTAAGGCGGCAACGGTCCAATTTCTATGTTCCTGATCTGTTACTTATCAGGGTTTGTGGCTTTAAAAGTTTCATGGCTATGATGATCTACAACCAAAAAAAAAATGTGTTTATTGAAGGTTATGATCTGGCGTGACACCTGTTGCAGTCATCCAGGGGTGGCCCTGTGGCATAAGCAAGGTGGCGACCGCCCATGACCCGACAATTAGAAGGGCTCGAGATTTTTAGATTTTATATTATATATTTTAAAAAAATACAGTTCACGATTTGTTTAAGTATCTAAAACAAAACTAACACTTTACTTTTTATTATTCTTATTATAATTATCGTTATTTTATTGACCTTTTTATATAAATTATGACTTTAAATGTTAAGGAGCCTAAAAAAAAAGTTTCGCTCCGGGCCCGGAATTTTTTCTTTAATTATGCTAAATAGATATGAGCCTTTTAAATGGAATTATAACTTTCATTTGCTTAGGTGTTGGGATCTTTTACTTATAAGGAACGATAAGGTTTTTAACGATTTAGACCCGCAAGTTAACTAGGTGACTAAAGAGACCAATAGGTACCCGTTTCTTTAGATTAAACAACCGAGAGTGACGGGCAAGGTATCCAAGTGCAATTAGTTAATTGTGGTTGGTTTCTGGTGTTGTATTTTGTGTTTTAGCTTCTTGCTATATCATTTTATCAATAGATTTTACTCAAGTTGACCTTGTAAGAAGTTGAATAAAAATAAAACAAGTTTTATATTTAATTTCATAATACTATTCAACAAACTTCCACATAATGGAACAATGTGGGTAGTAGGTATTTGTTGGTTGTGACTTGTGACTTGGTCTTTTTTAGCTCACATCATAAATATTACCAACTATTCTCATGTAAGAGAAAAATCTAATGATCTAGAAAAGGTTATTAAGATGATAAATAATGAGAGTCACATTATATATATAAAATCTTCTTTTAATCCAAGCACGACTCGTGATATCATAAAACAAAGGAGTTATATGTGTGTATAATCTTTTAATGCCATAGGGAAGGGAAAGTTCATTGTAGGACTAAAAATGATGTATAAAATTCAAAATTATATTGTAAGTTACTTTACCTTTTTAATCATAAAGATTAAAAAGTTTTATATGAAGTCATAAATATTTGCAAAACTCATTTTTTTAATAACTATATAAATACATAAGGATATTGGTGTTTTAAGTGAAAATGGTTTCATTCATTTGGCGATCATTCAAAATAAGGTCTCTCGGGGCCTAAAATTTTATTCACGCCCAAGACATCGAAAATTTTTGAGCTTCCGAGAGCAGGCCCTATCTCAGAGACGAACAACCCGCCCATATTATGTGGGTCCGTGTATGACGTTCTTTTTTTACAAATGTGTATGTGCACACAGATATTAAAGAAACCTAAAACTTTAACTCACATAAACAAATATTTATTCGGTTATTTTAAGTATATCTCGCTCTAAGAAAGAAGACTCAAGTATGACATATGTGATATTTAACATGTTTGATTCATTGATTTTTAATGAATATCTTTAATTAGATACCATTAAAAATGATAGATCGAAGTCCCTATTACAAGAATGATAATTAAGTTCTATTTATTTAGAAAGAATAAATAGATAAGAGCAACCTAGCTTTTCTATCTATAACTTATTTGATATTCTTATAAAATATCACAATCTACTTTTATGGGAATTTAAAATAAACTCAAATTATGTCTAAGAAAAATAAGTAGTTTTAAAATAAATTAGATTTTAATAATTCAAACAAAAGTTTAACTTATTAACCTCAAAATAATCCATATTCAATGACACTTCTAGCCTATTAACAAACACTAATCCCTACTAGTAATCTACACTCAATTTCCACTCGACTTTGCTCAGAATGATGATTATGAGCGAAATGGGAAAATATACCTTTATTGAAGCGAAATTGAGTGGAAATCAAATGTAAATTGATCATAAATTGTAAGATACCCGCTCGGACGGAAGACTCGAGTATGACATATGTGATATTTAACATGTTTGATTTATTGATTTTTAATTAGTATCTTTAATTAGATACCATTAAAAATGATAGTACTTTTATGCAATTGATCGAAGCCCTATTACAAGAATAATAATTAAGGTCTATTTATTTAGAAAAAATAAATAGATAAGAGCAGCCTAGCTTTTCTATCTATAACTTATTAATATTCTTATAAAATATCACAATCTACTTTTATATATGGGAATTTAAAATAAGCTCAAATTACGTCTAAGAAAAATAAGTAGTTTTAAAATAAATTACATTCTAATAATTCAAACAAAAGTTTAACTTATTAACCTCAAAATAATCCATATTCAATGACACTTCTAGCCTATTAACAAACACTAATCCCTACTAGTAATCTACACTCAATTTCCACTCGACTTTACTCAGAATGATGATTAATTTCCACTCGACTTGTGCTCAGAATGATGATTATGAGCGAAATGGGAAAATATACCTTTATTGAAGCGAAATTGAGTGGAAATCATATGTAAATTGATCATAAATGTAGATAATAAGGCTAAAAGTACCGCCCCGAGGGTCTCGGGAGGGAATCTTGGGGAGCTCGGGATTGCGGGAACACCAAAATCCAGTAAGCTCGGGAGCGCGGGAAGGGGTTCCCTCGGGGAATTTTCACCGAGCACACATACTTTGGTGAGGAGTTTGGGGAAAGTGGGGCCCACTACTTTTTACCCATTTTAGTTTAATTTTTTTATGATTTGGGGTCTTGGGAACTTGGAAGAGGTATTACTTATTAAAATGGTGGGAGTGGGGAATTATGATGTGATATAGAGATAAGCTTTAAAGCTTGGGGTGACCATTACTTTTACTCTAAAAATGGAAGTTTTAAGTATCTTTATAAAATTATTAATACTAGTTATTAGCAATCGCATGAGTCATATTCTGAATTATTAAAATCTAAGTTACTCATTTAAAATGATATGAATCAAAAACTGGTTAATATGATTGTTTGTAGTATTTAAGTTTCCATTTACCAACGAGCAATTGTTTTAATGGTATCTGGGGAGGATTGAGTTTCCGATTGAGAGGTTAAGGGTTCAATCCTCACATGGGTTTTCTAGCAGTGAGCTACTTTCTTCCTGAACTGGTGTCTTGGTTGAGTGCAGTACTGATATATGAGCTTCCCCATAGAAGATGTGCCAGTCTTTATCACCCCAGGAGTGGAGTTGATCATCATTCAAAAAACAATAATTTAAGTTTCCATCTATGTTGCGAACTGTAAAACACTAAAGCCCAAACTCATAACTATGCCCATTTTAGGAGAAGGCCCTAAGTTGCTGGACCAAAGCCCGTCTCTGTTCCCTTTGTGTAAGACTTTTTAAGTCTTAATTTGAATCCATCTATCGAAGTTTTTAAAAAGAGTTTTCCATACAACTACACACGTTTTAAACAAATTTAAATCATATATCCAATAAGTAGTGTTTACCAACCTAAACCTTAAGTAATAACTTCGTATATAAGTATATTAATATTATATTTTTTAAGCATAAGTTTAAATATATATGTATATATAAGATATAATTAAACTTTTATTATAAAATTATATTTTAAAACCATATATAATTGAAATCTTATTATAATTTATTAAGTTTGAAAAAAAGAAGGTTTATATTCTTTATATTTAATTATTTAAAATCATTAGCTATTTAATAGGAGAAGATGTGTATTTATGATCGTGAATGTGAAGATTTTTATGATAGTAAATGTGAAGATGACATGTGCATTGAGAATTTTTATTTATTATAAAGTAGATTCATCTGGATCTCGATCCATTTCTTCGACGCCTCCTCCACCGTAAATAAATGAGATTATCTTCCGGATCATGTGTAGATTCTACAAAAGTCTTGTGATTTCTTGGCTCGAAGCATAAAGGTTAGTTTGTAATGTATAGTGTTTTGTTTCCATTTGTGGATTAAGCATCTTGCCACCAACCCTATAACATCTATATCCATATAATTTAGAGTTACAATGTTACCTACAACTCATTTACTTTTGTATTTTAACATTATTTTTATAGTGTTATTGATAATTAATTATTTGAAAACAAGCATGTTTAATTTACATATTTGTTAACTGAAAATAAATGGAAAAAATATATGGAAAACCATTAGGTCATATTAATATGTATAGTTTAAGAGCCAAGATCTTAAAACTTATATTTATCCTTAAATTTTAACTTTTTTTTTATATTTTTATAATTGCATCAGGATCTTTATCCTTACCTCTTATCTTTATATTTTACCAATCTATTAAATAAATCCTTATATTTACCAAATCCTTATATGGAGATAAGAATAAAGAACTTAATGTATGAGTTTTTAGTGATAGTTAAATTTAAGAAATGAGAGTTTTTAGGTAATTATAGGGATAAATGATAAAGATCATTCTATGCTATGAAAGCTCTAGGAGTATTTTTGGAAAAATTAAGGGTCAATAATAAAAAAAAATATAAGAATGGGATGAACTGTAATTCAAGATTTTATCATCTTATTAAGAATTTATTTAAGATGATTATTTAATTAAACGTAAAATTTCTTACAAACTGTTTATCATACTTTTATCAGATTTTATGAAACAAACAGGTTCTCGGTATTTTTATGAATATTGACATATAGAATTTTGTATTATTTTGATGAATATTTACAGTTTTGTAGTTGCTAAATTCAGAGCAAAGTGCAACTTTTAGAGAATGAGTTAGAGAGAAATATAGTTTTGAAGAAAGAGTTTTTGGAGTGGAAAAAGAATAAACTGACAATCATGACAGGACTAATTTTATAGTATTGTGGTTTGGGGCTCCATGACACTAAAAACATTTTAATATTTCTTTTTCTTTATACAATTTTTTATAAGTTGAGCAGCAAGGAAACCGTAAAATATTAATAGTTTTTTTTCTTTTAAATTTAAAATTTTGATGTTTTGTGTGATTGATAGGTCTTTAAAGTACAAATTACATGAATAAAAAACTTAAAACATAACAGTCGTCGAACTTGATGATAGCCTTTCATGAATTTAACCAGTCAAAAACAATTTTGATAGATTGTGATTTTACAAAGAGAAATAAACGATTTTAAACCAAAAATTTTCAATTACGAAAATGGTATTGTTAATTGTGATAAGTTTGGTACTAGCTGATTAATTATAAGCTAGCTGATAAAAAATAACGTTTGATAAAAACTAGCTGATAAACTAGCTAAAAAAATAAAATGACATAATAAGACATATGTCTGGGGGTTTGGGTTTTGGAAGTCTTCACGCGATGAATATGGCTATGTTGTATAAATGGCGTTGGAAGTTTCTAAATAAAAAAGAGTCGATGTGGGTTAAAGTGGTTAAACATATTCATGGTGAGGATATGGTTAAAGAGGCTAAAAAGGGGGGTAGTGGCATATGGCATGGTATTGCAAGGTTGTTCTAGAGTTGCATGATAAAGATATAATTTCTTTAAATTCAATACGAAAAAAAGTTGGTAATGGGTTTTGCACGTCATTTTGGAAGGATGTTTGGATGGGGGACAGTCCTTTATCTACTCAGTTTAATAGATTATTTCGGTGAGAGGCGGTCACAGATTGCACGGTCAGGGATCGTCTTGTTTCGGTTGGTTGGATGTGGCGTCGTGCGATTAGGGGGGATGTGAAGATGAGCAGTTTCGTGATTTAGAGGCCCTTATCGAGAGCCATCCTCCCTTAATTAGTGACAATGATTCGTGGGTTTGGTCTTTAGATGGGGAGATAGAGTTTAAGGTGAAGACGGTGAGGAATGTGATCGATCGGAAAACTTTACATTCGCTTGATCATACTACGAGATGGAACAAATTTGTTTCAAAAAAGGTAAATATTTTGGCTTGGAGAATTCTTTTAGATAGCCTGCCTACTCGGCTAAACTTGAGTAAAAAGGGCTTAGATATTTCGAATATTCTTTGTCCGCTTTGCGTCTTGAATGTTGAGTCAGTTGCTCATGTTTTTGCTTCTTGTGATGTTGCAGGGAAGATTTGGGGTTTGATCGCTCAATGGCTTCAGGTTGGGTGCATAGGCCCCGTTGGATCTGGTGAATTTGATTGCTCTTTTAGATGCTGCGAGTCTTAGTAAGGAGAAAAAGGATCTTATTGAGATGGTGTGTTTCAAGGCATGGTGGATGATTTGGAGATTCAGAAACGACTTCATTTTCAACCCTTCTCGTATAAGGAACGGTGAATTGTTTGATAATATTGTTTCTTTTTCTTATTTCTGGCATTCGAATAGAAATAGGAAGTGTAGACTGTCTTGGACTGAGTGGCTTACTAACCCTCTCTTAATGATGTAATTGTTTGTGGTTCTTGGCTTTTTTAGCCTTGTTTTTATAAAATCAGTTGTTCCAAAAAAAAAGACATGTCATAAATGTAAATAAAGATATTTATTTACATGTTAGGGAAAAGTAAAACTAGAAATATTATAAAAGTTATTTGAAACGCTACTCCAAATATGTTTTCAAAAGCTAGCATATGGCGCCAAACACAACCTAAATTCTAATTTTGAAAGGGCAAATCAACTGGTGTCGGGGTTGATAAGTTGAAGAAATTGCTATAGCCTATATTGGGTTTCATTGTTTTGAATTTAGTTAAAAAAACTTTCTTTTGAATTTATTTGAGTTAAAAAAAAAATTTGAATGGTCAACGAAATAAGACAAAACATCTTTTTCAATCATATCTAGAGGCGATCTTATATTATCATGCTTTTTCACTTATTAATACTCGAACCCATACCAACACCATTAGAAGAAACCATAAACAACTTAAAAATATCTCACCAACAAGAACGCCAGACCTCGAATCGGTGACCTTCCATTATCGGTGGTCTCCTTAATTTTATTTTTTGTACAAAGCATCTTCTTAATACTATTTTTGTACTTAAAGTCAATAAGAAATTGACTCATTTGTTATTTCTCGTACACACACATTTGAAACAGATTAGGTGGAATTGTTCTTCCTTTCTTTCCGCACCACCTTCGATTAAAATTAGTATCAACTCTCACAAATTCATCCAGATAAACAGGAAAAATTCCCATAAAAAAAGATAAACAGGAAAAATGGAATTAATAATAATAATAATAATCCCACTAACAAAATAGTTTCCTCCTGTTTCTATATATTTATAAACTTGTTTATTATTGAAACAAAAATATCCCTATTTTGTCACACCTATCATAATAACAATACTTTTATTATTATTATCAAGTAAGACCATCCACATCAATAACATCCCGCATACCACCTTTTTGGTCCAGTCAGCATGTCACATCATGTACTTCCCACATACCACAAAACCCAGTTTTTTTTACATCAAGTACTTCCCCACATACCACCTTTTACTTTCCACATCACCATTTTATTTAATCTTTATTTATTTATAACGGCTATATTTTTATTAAAAAAAAATCATTTAATATTAAATTATTAGTAGACGTGAATGATGGTGGGTTTCGGTTTGAGTTTGTGTTTGGGGTTGAGTTTGAGTTGTTGTGATCCATTTGGAAGCTTGAGTTTGCAGAAATTTGAGAGAAAAATGAGAGGTTTGATGTGTGAATGAAATGAAGAAATGAAGTGGTATTTATAGATTTTTTGAAAAAACTAGCCGTTATAATAAGACAAAAAAAAAACTAGCCGTTTTTTAAAAAAAATTATTAAATTTAATGTTTTAATTAATTATGAATTTTAGTAATTTTTCAGATTTTTTTGAAATTTATTTATATTTTATTTGTATTATTAAATGTTAAAATAAAACAAAATAATTTAAATGTTTAAATATGTTAAAGGAAAAAAGAAAAAAGAAAAAAGAGAATAATCCAGTGGGTCCCGCAAATGTCTCGTACGTGGAGGTTTGTAACTACGTATGTACGCGCGTACGTACGTAACCCACATCGGTTACGTACGTCGTACGTACGTACGTACGTACTCCCCCAAATCCCACCGATGTGGGTGGCCTAAGTTAATTCCACGTTGGCAGAAGTACAACAGTTAAATTGATCATTTCAATCTAGCTTCATGTCATATTGTTATGGATCGATTTTGTGGTATCGCGTTCCCACTTCTCACTCCGACACCTTTAAACTTTCTACGCAGACTTCCTCCTCGAATCGAGACAGCGCTTCCACTTTTGCACTCTTCAAATCGTCAAGATTATTTTCAAAGCAGTGAAGATGAATACAGGGGATGAGGATGATTTGCATCTTTTTTCGAGCTTCCACTATTTGGAGTATTGTTGCTCAATGGTGTAAAATTCCCAACTTTTTTGTTCTAAACCTAAAAGACTTGGTTATTTCGGTCCCGGGTGGGCCTCCGGCAAAGACGAGAAATGTGTTGATCAATGTGATCTTTCGAACGGTGGTGTGGTGCATTTGGAAGGCAAGGAACGAGCTTGTTTTTAATGGGAAAAGATGCAATATCGGGGGTCTTGTTGCGGAAATAAAGAGTATTAGTTTTTGTTGGGTCTGTTGTAGAGCAAAAGGGTGGGGTGTTACTTGGGATGAATGACGTTCCTTTTCCTTTTTGTAATGTAATGTTTTGTAGTTTTTGGTTGGGGCCGGTTCTAGCTTCTTGCTAGCCGATGTTCCCGAGTTTTAATGAAATTGTCGTTAAAAAAAATAAATACAGGGGTATAATGTTATCTGATTCTTCAATGCTTTATTTTAGCAAATCTTTGACTTCATAATTGAGTAAAATGTACTTAATACGTTTAATGTAATTAATGTTTGAAATTAATGCTTATGCTCTACCCAATTGAATAAAGCTTGACAACTTTTTTAGTTTCATCCATGCATTTGGTTAAATACTGGAAACATTTTTTTTTTTAAACAATGAGTAATCTTTTTCTAACAGCGAAATCATACCTCTTAATTTCGTAGGAATTAAACCTACAACTTTTTGGTTGGAAATCATCACTTTACCATCAAGCTATCTCTTTGAAGACAATCGATAATTTCTAAACGTAACATTACTTATTGTAAAACTTTAAGTTGTTTTTGGATCCGTATAATTTAACGGTGGTGTATCAGTGTATGAGTTGAGTAGTTAAAAACTATTAATATTGGTTAACTTTGATGTTATGACAAAGTCAGCTTCGGTCAACAAAACTAGAGGGACTGTTTCTTACAGTTAGTGAAAGTACAAGGGCCAATGTTGTCATTCTTAAACGTGTCAACCATTTGAATTAGAATAATAAAATACATTTTATAAATTAGGATCTCCAAGATATTTAACATGTACAATTTGATACGTGTTAATTGATCTGCATAAAATATGATTGATGTCTTGACACGAGTAAATATATGTGTATGTTTCTGTTTACTAAATTTATATATTTATATAGGGGAAGGGTAAAATGGAAACCCTCTTGAGTGAATGAAACCGTGGAACCTCTTTAAAAACGGGGTAAAAATTTGTTTTTTTTCTCTTATTTTTTTTATGGTGGTTCTTTATGTTATAGACTACTCTTAAATGAAAAAAAATCAAAAAAACGCCTAGTAATTTTTAAAAAAATATATATCAAAAAAGTAAATGTTACATATGTTACTTTCGTGTGTACCTGTAAAAAACAGAAAAGTAACATATGTTACTTTTTTTTTGAAAAAAATCTACAAGGCTTTTTTTTAATTTTTTTACATTTAAGGGTACACTATAACTTAAAGAAACACCATAAAAAAATTGAGAAAAAAAAAACATTTTTTTACCTCATTTTTGAAGAGTTTCTACGATTTCCTCAACTCAAGGAGGTTTACATTTTACCCTTTCAATACTAAATTATGACAAAGTCTGTATCTTTTAATAGAGAGAAAACCAGCTCTTATATATCGGAGCTCAAATGACAACTCTCACAAGCAGCCCTTATATTATTCAAGTATTGCACTTTCAGTCCCTCAACTTTACTGCAATCCTAGTTACTAGTTGTCCAAATTCAGCCCTCTAGCTTCTTATCCAGTGTATATCCGGTCCTTCAAATTCCAGGATACTACAAACAATACAAATTACCAAAAAAATATATCAAACTTAAGTTTGCTAAAGCATTTACTACCTTTTAAGCCTCTAGACTCTCCCTAATAGAGCACGTAGCCACACAACCCTTGATGCTATGGTCAATGGAAGCAATAACGAACCCATAGTTTTTTTTATGGGTCAGAAATATTCGGGGTCCCATCTTCTACTGCTATATACAATTTTTTTAATGGTTCAGTTTGGATCGAGTCTGATCACATTACATGATAAAAGACAACTAAAATCTGAAAATGCATAACAAAAGTAGTAGTGTACGTTATTTATCATTGGAAAATAGAAATACAATACACATAAAGTTGCTCTCTACGGAATTCTAGTCGACAACTTCGTCTTTTCAGTTTGGGTGTCCGCTTTTTAGAATTAGAATTAGGATTGTAGATTTAGGTTTTTTATTTGTTAATTAATGGGTAATGGATATATTGGGTATTGGGTAATTGGGTAGAATATTAATATTTTTGGACTTCATTAGTGTTGGATACTAGAATCTTCGATCAAGTGTATTGGATATAAAACTATTAATAATAAGTTTGGTTATAAATTAATTTTGTTTTAATAATTTATTTGTAATATGTTTAAATTTATGAATTTTAATTATTTAAAACCAGAAATTAAATTATCCAGTCGGGTTTTGTTAACCCGTGACCCAAGTCATGCTCAAGTTAGAAGACCAAGTCCATTAGCTAATAACCAACCATGAAACCCACGTTCATTTCAATTTCATGCAAATTAGGATTTCCATGTTCGATCTCCATGTTTTACACCCATAGCTCTTGTTTCATTTATTTCATTTTTATATATACAAGTAGGATTTGCATTTTATGAAAGAGAACAGAAAATTGATGTCAAAGTTAAAATTTGTTTTAGTCTAACTTTTCATCTTGTTTCTTTTGACCTTGATCCACTATGGATATACCATGTATTTAAGTCAAACTTGTAGAAGAAAGTTATGGCATAGATCTTGCATGTTTTATCCACGATTATTATCTATCCTAGATTTTTATCGGCTTTAATAGATCTGAAACTATTTAGACATCTTTTTCAACTCCAAAACACTAAATGAATTATCTTAAAAAGAACATTAAATTACTTTAATATAACATTAAAAAACTTAGATTACTATTATTAGAAGTTTTTCGTTTATGATTGAGCAACTTAGGGTTTACGTGTACATGACTTAATTTGATATGTTAGTATTTCTTTAAGCTTCAAAATTATCAATGTAAAAATATTAAATGTACAATTCTAATGCTTTTGAAGTTTTTGAATTTTTATATCACTTTTAGTTTTGAAATTTGTATATTGGTTGGATGGTCTATTGATCAAGATCGCGGTTGTTTCATGACATTAACCGTGGTTTTGACTTTCTTTTGTGCTATGAACGTGTGATGCACAACTCGATCCTTATATTAACTTCTCAATTAAAAAGGTTGTAGGTTTGAGTCCTATAAGATACAAATTTTGATGAATTATCATCTTATTAACATCTTAAACTTATATTTTACTTACCACTATAATATACCTTTAACATTAACATTTGATTCATGATAGATTTTTTTTTTTTTTTTTTTTTTTTTGAACGGCGATTCATGATAGATGCGTTTTGCTATTTAATAGTTTATTGGTTTACTACTATTAAAGTTACCGTAATTAAAACTTGTTTCTTATTCATGTGACTTGATATAATATAATTGATTAATTAGTTTTTAAAACTTTAACCCTCTTCCCAAAACACACCCACTACCACTCTTACCTCGGGTTACCCAAATAAATGTTACCGTGCTAAACAATAATTACATTGTAAAAAAGGACAGATTTCTAAAATACCAAATTTACCCTTGTTTTGGAATTTTCCTGTTAAAGCTTACCTCTTTATATCACCACAACCTACCAAATGAATATCATTGCATTTTTTTAATTTTTTTCCTACTTCAAAATAATTACATATTTACATAGTTATGGAGGTTGAGTTACTATCTAAAACATCTTGAAGTCTTGACTACTTACTAGTTATTAACAAAAATATGCGTTATCAAAATGTGGAGGAAATATGTGTAGATAAGGTGCAAATCAACTGTTTTAAGAAAATAAAATATAATATACAACGACCCATTTTATTCATTTGAAAAAAGGATCCTGGAAAATTGGATTTAAATAATATGAGTTATTACATGTTGGCGAATAATAATATCAGTTTTCAGTGTGACCCAGAATAATATGAATTTAACACTTGGGTGTCAATAATAGTATGCCGTCTAAATTATTTAAACGGTGTTACATGTTGGCCCCCTTGCTAATCCGACGTGTCTTAAACTCACAGCATACCAAACTCTCCTTAAATAAACCGGCCATACCAAACCACCTGCAACTTCCCCCTTTTTCGAAACCCTAATTTCACCCACTGAAATTTCGAACCCAATGGATCCCCGATGGCTTTATCTCGCAACAACTCAAGCAATTCGAGATCTTCTGGTGCTGCTTTAAGATTTGATTTGGATGGCAATCTTCTATGTCTCCATGGTATAATACTGCCCGTTCCACCACCAACATAGTCCCATTTGGGCATCGTTATGAATCTACCACCAAACCAGATCTTGATAATGAGTTTTTGACTCATGCTGCCAACGAATCGATCGATTGTGTGCGAGTGATGAATCGATTGTGTGCGAGTGATGATGATAAATTTGGGGGTTTTTGGAGTTAGGTTATTTTGGGGGAATGCAATGGAGTAAAGAGTGATGAATCATGTGAGTTTAAGACACGTCGGATTAGCAAGGGGGCCAACATGTAACACCGTTTAAATAATTTAGACGGCATACTATTATTGACACCAAAGTGTTAAATTCATATTATTCTGGGTCACACTGAAAACTGATATTATTATTCGCCAACATATAATAACTCATATTATTTAAATCCAATTTTCATTTGAAAAAAAAAGGAAGTATTAAGGCTGAAGTTTTGACAACCCAAATAAAGTTAACTGAAACTTGCATACATATATATATATATAGTTGAATTAACAATTAATTTACATGCTTAATCAAAGCCTTCCTCTTTACCCTTTCACAATTTCCTAGATATTAAATAAAAATCATTAATTTATAATTTTACTATCTATTTTTCAAAAGCTTTCATATCTTTTTTTTTTGAACAGCAGCAAAACTCCATTATCACCAAGAAAAAAACATACAAAAGACAAAATGGCCAGCAAGAAGCTGGGCCAAAGCCCAAACAAACAACAAAGCTACATTCCAACTAACGAAGCATGTTCCCTACACCACTATTCCACCCGGACCTGCAATTCACCCATAAAATACAGTAGCTTTTGATTTCCTTTACTATCCAAGGAACAGACGGAGGCTTCCCTTTGAACACAGCTTCATTTCTGGCTTTCCAAAGGACCCAGCAGGTCGAAAAAATCACAGCATGCACCACCTTTCTTTTCATCTCGTCTATCCCCAAAGAAGCATGAATCTTGAGAAGGTCCTCAACCGAGAAGGCATAGATCGGCGGAATGTTGCACCAAACCGAAATGATACACCACACAACCGCGGCCACCTCGCAGGAGACGAGGAGGTGCTCAACCGATTCCTCCTCCATCCTACACATCGGACACACCCCCAATCCCACCACCACGTTCCTTTTTGCCAAATTATCGAAGGTCGCTATCCGGTGCGCATGGGCTCTCCACATAAATATGTTGACCTTAAGGGGAACTATACGATTCCACTCCATAATGACATTAGGAGCAGAAATCTTACTGTGAATCGCTTGCTTTAACGAGGACACCGACATCTCCCCGTTCGAACCTCTGCATATTTCGACCAAGTCCAAGTTGTGTTTCTGAAAAGCCCCCTGGATCCTGCTGATATTCTTCCACACACCCGAAAACGAAGACCTCGAGGGAACAATACATCCGGATCTGGGCAGCCCGTGAAACCCCTCCACAACCTTGTGCCAAAAGCTATCCGGCTCCATTATATATCTCCACCACCATTTGGCAATAAGACAATCTAATCCTTCATATTTATCCATATTTCAGATAAATAATATTTTTATTTCATTTTAATATAAATTTTTAATTTTTTTTACAGGGAACCACTCATAAATATTATGACGTATGATGAATTATGAAACATTAAATATGGAGGTTTTGTTTACTTTCCTCGTAATCTAGGGTATGAGACATAGAGACAAAGAAACCAATGTAGAAAAAAGTAAAAAACTAAATTAGTCATTTTTTTTTTAAATTACAGGGAACAAGTTAAAGTTAATAAATGATAAGGATTTAGTTAGTTCTTTCATCACCCTTAAGGCCATGTGTAGTGGCATCATAACCAACATATAAAGCCAGAAACAACGCCTACCGATGCCCTATGGTGAAAACTTTGACCAAGACGTGATGAGGGTCACGTCACAAATCTCACATTGGTCATTTAATCTAAGCTTGTTTATAACTTGACCATTTATTTAAGGTATTAAAAAAATTAATAATAATAGTTAGCTAATAATAAAAAGGAGTTATGAAGGCTGTGACTTAAAACTATACACTTTTTTTAATTGTAACTCTATAACATAACCGTCACATGACGAATAACGTCCCTCAAACAACAAATATGCATGGTTATGACTAGAGATGGATAGCTTAATAAAATGTGGGTTTAATGAGATTACAAGGGCAATTTGGTATTTTTATTGTTGTTGGTGCCCTAATCATTTTTTTTATAAAATAAAGAAATAGTTGGTATTTAAAACCAAACATTTTGAGTATCTCCATGCTCCAAGCTCTAGTCTCTTCCCTCTCTCTCCCTCAATACCTTCAATCTCCATTGTCCTCCGTCACAACATAGCCACCGCCGTCGCCGCCGCCACACACCGCCGTCCTCTTCCTTCCGTCCGGTAACCCATCAAGAACAAAATGGAACACTTCTCTTGAACCAAAAAGACTCCACAACTACCACCATTTTCGGTTCATTGGTTCAAAATCCATCTTCACCGCCGGTAGAAGAGCCACATACGCCGCCTTGTGAGGCGGAGGACACAGTTTTCCGGTAAGTTTCCGTTAGTAGAAGCAAGACAGTTACTTTTTATTGCTTCTTCACATGGATGGGTTTGTTTTTTCAGTAACAGAAACATATGAGTGAGTTTTAAGCATACCCCCCACCACCTTAAAACCCTCCTTCCTTCACATGCATACTGTCTTCCCCCTTGTTTGAACCCCTTTCCCAACTCCGCCGCCACCCACCACCGTCATCCACCGCCACCACCTCCACCACTCGCCACCACCATTTTCCATCAAAACTTATTTCCAGTTTTCCACCCCCACCTAATCATTGCATGCATTTTGCCTCCAAAGTTTGAATCTTTCTCACTTTCTTGAAAGTTGAAACCCACCGCCACCACCCACCACCCACCACCCACCGCCCACCACCGCCCACCACCACCACTTAAAGTCCCAATCTTTTTCACTTTCTTGAAACCCCATATACTCTATAATGATATTTGCCACCAGTTTATACATGGGTAAAGTTCCAATCTTTTTCACTTTCTTGATCCTCTGCCTCCACACCCACCTCACACCGCCGGTCGCCGCCGTCTCCCCCGACGGCCAAGCCCTACTCTCTCTCCTCTCCTCAGCCGACATCTCCGGCCAGATCCTCTCATCATGGAACTCATCTTCATCAACCCCATGTTCATGGCAAGGAATCACTTGCTCCCCACAAAACAGAGTAATCTCTGTTTCAATCCCAAACACATTCCTCAATCTTTCCTCTCTCTCATCACAACTTTCTTCCCTCACCTCCCTCCAACTCCTCAACCTCTCCTCCACTAACATCTCCGGCCAAATCCCGCCGGCGTTCGGCTCTTTCCCCCACCTCCGGCTACTCGACCTCTCTTCCAACTCACTCTCCGGCCCCATTCCGCCGGAGCTTGGCCAACTAACCACCCTCCAGTTTCTTTATCTTGACTCCAATCAACTCACCGGAAAAATCCCACCTCAAATTTCAAACCTTTCATCCCTCCAATACTTTTGCATCCAAGATAATCTAATAAACAGCACCATCCCACCTCAACTCGGATCACTAGTTTCCCTTCTCGAGTTTCGAATCGGGGGTAACCCTTATCTGACCGGAGAAATCCCACCGGAGTTAGGGTTTCTCTCCAATCTCACCACTTTTGGAGCTGCAGCCACCGGACTCTCCGGAACCATTCCCACCACTTTCAAGAACATGATAAATCTCCAAACTTTAGCCGTTTACGATACCGAGATATCGGGTTCGATCCCACCGGAGCTCGGGTTGTGCTCGGAGCTTAGAAACTTGTATCTCCATATGAACAAACTTGAAGGCATGATCCCAAGTGAATTGGGCAGGCTTCAGAAGCTTGTGAGCTTGTTTCTATGGGGCAATTCCCTCACGGGTCCGATCCCGAAAGAGCTTTCGAATTGTTCTTCACTTGTTGTGTTTGATGTCTCTGCTAATGAATTGAGTGGCAAAATCCCAAGGGAGTTAGGGAGATTGACAGTTCTTGAACAGCTTCATTTGTCGGAGAATTCGTTAACCGGCCCGCTTCCACCGGAGATCGGTAACTGCACGAGTCTTACCGCGATCCAGCTTGATAAAAACCAAATCTCCGGACAAATTCCGTGGCAAGTTGGGAACTTGAAGATGTTACAGAGCTTCTTTCTATGGGGGAATACGGTTTCGGGCAAGATTCCATCGGCTTTTGGTAACTGCAGCGAGCTCTACTCGCTTGATCTTTCGAGAAACAAACTCACCGGTGAAATCCCGGAGGAAATCTTTGGTTTAAGTAAGTTGAGCAAACTGTTACTACTCGGGAATTCGCTGTCAGGAAAGCTTCCTGTAAGCATTGGGAAATGCCAATCTTTGGTTAGATTAAGGCTCGGTGAGAACGAGCTTTCGGGTCCGATTCCTAAAGAAATCGGTCGATTGCCAAACCTTGTGTTTCTTGATCTATACACGAATCGTTTCACGGGCTTATTGCCTCGTGAAATCGGTAACATTACTGTTCTCGAGCTCTTGGATGTTCATAACAATCGGATAACGGGTGAAGTACCGGTAGAATTAGGTGAATTGGTGAATCTTGAACAGCTTGATTTGAGTCAAAACCGGTTCACGGGTCACATCCCGTCGAGCTTTGGTAACTTTAGTTACTTGAACAAACTCATCCTCAACAACAATCTGCTCACCGGTTTGATTCCCGGGTCGATCAAGAACTTGCAGAAGCTCACACTTCTTGATCTGAGTTCAAACAGTCTTGTGGGTCAAATCCCACCTGAGATTGGGTCAATCACGAGTTTAACCATTAGTCTTGACTTAAGCTCGAATCAGTTCCAAGGTGAGATACCCGAGTCGATCAACGGGCTGACTCAGTTACAATCACTTGATCTTTCGCGCAACTCGTTCCACGGGAAAATCTTGATCTTGAGTTCACTTACTAGCCTCACATCCCTAAATGTTTCCTACAACAACTTCTCGGGCCCGATCCCGGTTACTCCGTTTTTCCGAACCTTAACACCAGAATCATTCATCCATAACCCCGGTCTATGCGAATCCATAGATGGGTTTTCATGTTCTTCAAGACCACCCACAAGAAACGGGTTGAAATCGGCTAGAACCATAGGTATAGTGGTTCTGATCCTCGTCTCGGTGACCATCGTGGCTGCAGCCACTTGGATCTTTATGTCAAGAAACCACAGATACATGATCAAGCACTCGTTAGCCGACCCAAACCTTGAGACCCAAGGTGAAGACTTCTCGTACCCGTGGACATTCATTCCCTTCACTAAGCTCGGGTTCACTATCGATAACATATTGGATTGTCTAAAGGACGAGAATGTAATCGGGAAAGGATGCTCAGGAGTCGTTTACAAAGCGGAAATGCCAAACGGAGAGATCATCGCAGTCAAAAAGCTTTGGAAAACGAAAACAGACGAAGAGCCTGCAATCGATTCATTTGCCGCTGAAATTCAAATCCTGGGTCATATTCGGCATCGAAATATAGTCAAACTTTTAGGCTACTGTTCTAACAAAAGTGTGAAGCTTTTGCTTTACAATCACATCCCTAATGGGAATTTACAGCAGTTACTACAAAATAACAGGAATTTGGATTGGGAAACTCGGTATAAGATTGCGGTTGGATCGGCACAAGGGCTTGCTTATCTTCATCATGATTGTGTGCCTGCCATTCTTCATAGAGATGTTAAGTGCAATAACATTCTTCTTGATTGCAAATGTGAGGCTTATTTGGCTGATTTCGGGCTCGCAAAGCTGATGAATTCTACAAATTATCAGCATGCCATGTCTCGGGTAGCCGGATCATACGGATACATCGCTCCAGGCAAGTATCTTTTTGTTGTTATCTTTGAATCACAAGCTTGTTTACGGGTTGGATAACACGGGTTGGATAACGGGTCAAAACAGTTAATCTACTTTATTTTTGCATAAAATAACTATCGGGCCTGTTCTGACCCATTTGACCCGTTTCCTTTTTACCTATTTTATTGACATATGATGTCATTTTGCAGAATATGGTTACACGATGAACATAACAGAAAAGAGTGACGTATATAGTTACGGAGTGGTGTTATTAGAGATATTGAGCGGACGAAATGCGGTTGAAAACCGGGTCAGGGAGGGATCGCATATAGTCGAGTGGGTCAAGAAGAAAATGGGCAGCTTTGAGCCGGCGGTCACAATATTGGACGCCAAGTTACAAGGGATGCCGGATCTAATGGTGCAAGAAATGCTACAAACGCTCGGGATCGCGATGTTTTGCGTGAACTCTTCACCCGCGGAGAGACCAACAATGAAAGAAGTGGTTGCATTGTTGATGGAAGTGAAGAGTTCACCTGAAGAATGGGGGAAAACTTCACAACCTTTGATGAAACAATCATCTACTCATAGTTGTTATAGCATTCCACAATGATAATTTAGGGCTTTGTTTTAGATTTGAGGGTGTTTTAGTCATTTATGTGATTTGATCATGAGAAGAAAGATTTGGATAAATTGGTGCTTGTAGCTTGTTTATGGTAGATGGGTTTTTCTTTTAGCAATGTACATTTTATGTTGCATGATGTACAAGTGATTACAATATTGGTCTAGTTTTTTTTACTTTTTTAAATATCAAATCTAAAAACACCTCACAAAGCACTTCTAGTTCTATACGGTTGTAATTTTATGCTATAGTTTTGTAAAAATTATTAAAAGAAGTTAAAACCAGAGAAAAAGACAGCAATGTGAGTTTGAACCTTTACCCCATTTTAGTTCTCCCCATCCATTTGGTCCATGGTTATAGATGACAAGAAGAAGGCCCACAAGTCTTGTGTCTAACAAGATACATTTGGTCCATGTCTCCTTGTTTTGTTGTTAGTAGAATTTGGAAAGAAGCATGTAATCTGGTCAAAAAGATAAAAAAGGGGACTTAAAGATAGAAACAATGCCCATGAACCATGTCTCCTATTCACTATACATAAAAGATAAAAGAAAAACAAAATGAACAAAAAAATCTCATAGTGTATCCATGGGCGAGCGATACCTTCTGGTCCGGGCCCTAACTGCTTTTTTTACTCACTAGTGTAAATTTATACTCTTTCAATTCGTAAATTTTTTATATACTTATTCCGCCCTATCAGTTTTGATCCCCTAACTTTCGACCTCAACCGCCTTTGGCTCAAGCTTCACCACTAAATGTATCTACACTTGTCAACCCACACACCATTACATATTCGTTTTAACCCGAACCCTATGTTGACATTGTGTGATTATTTTACGTTTTCGATATAAAATATACAAAGTGTTATGCAATAACATATTGATATTGTGTGATTATTTTATGTGATTTTTACACCTCTATGTGTGGTAAACTCCATGTTTTTTTTACTTCAATCACATATGTGTTTTAGTCATGTAAAAACATACAATTTATTCTTGTGTGATAACTGTGTACATGTATACGCGAAACACGCACACTTTATATTGAATTTTTACATACATATAATAATTAAATAATTCTAACTCATTATACATTTTTATCACCATCATTATTTCATCCTCATACAAGGCTTTTCCGTTTGATAACTAGTTTTATGAAGTCAACGATTCTTCATTTTGTCAACTTTGAAGTCCAAGGTGGTTGACCAAGCAAGAAGATAGGGATCCAAAACTTCATATTTCTTGGATCAATAACACCCATAAACAATATGTCTCGAACACTTGAATCCCTACAACAATTTTAGGATCGTAAAAGTCAACGGCACCTTTGACTCCGAGGTTAACTAGTAGTTTCGTGTGTTTTACACAATCATTTGTAAAACACGAACTCCTAACCTTAACACATGTTATCTAGCTTTCGAGGTTGGGAGACAGTTAGATCCAAGTATATATCTAATATCTAGACAATAAAGAGACCAAGATAGAAATTTATCACCCTAAATTAACTACCTGTAGACTATTTTTTTCTTGTTACGGTGAATGATAACACACGGCTACCCATGACAACCCTATTGGCGTAAAGGACGTCCACACCTGGGAGAAGGCATAGCCATATACTCTCAAGTGTGCTAGGTAGCCCAAGCACATCGGTTGAGTCATCCCAGAGAAAAACCAACCGCCCGAAGGTCCATCCTGTGGTAAAACCTGAGGCCTCCAAGAATCGAACTTGTGACCTCTTGATCAACAAGTTTTTTCTATAGTCACCTCATACCACTAGGACAAACCTATAGTTTTACACTTTTATACATATTTCCCGGTTCAACTTTCTTTGCCTTAGTTTCGTATGTTGACAATCCACCTATAAGATTGGCATTTAATCTCATCCATCAACGCTAGAGTCATGTTGATTTTTTTTGGAACCGCTAATTGAAACATCCTTTTTACCCTGGGGATTCCCATGACATAAAGAGTCACCCACACCCGAGGGAACAGATAGTATGGCTATACTCTCAAGGGTGCCGCGAGAAGGGGGGGGGGGGGGGGAGCACATCCAGACACTTCCCACTAAATGAACTTTAACATTAATAGTAAAGCTGAGTGGCTCAGGGATCAAACCCATGACCTCTTTATTATAGGTCACCTATCATAGTCTTCTACGATTGAGACTATTGCTCTTTAGTAAAAAAGTCCAGTTGATGTGTTTGTTTTGTTGAAAATCCAAGCATTTTTAACCTTTCACAACAACCAAATCTACTCCTTAGTAAATGAGTATAAAATTGAATACTTGTCAGAATCACATTTTATCTTAAAAGAAAAATCCTGCCCAAACTCTTTCATCTTAATTCAATTAGTTGTCATTCTAACCCTTTTTATTTTTAAAAAACAAAATTTTAGGAATTTGATTTTACTCCATCTTCTATATGTACAATTTATTCAATAAACAAAATTCATAGAAAAATAATTATTTATTTATTTAATATAATATGTAACTCTAGTAATAAGGATAATATAAATAAATTAAAGATTGTATTTTTTAGTGATAGTCCGTGTAAGGATTTCCTGTAGAGGTATATATGATTAACAACCTTAATTTGAAGATGGATTTTTTTTTTCCTTTTTTAAATAGGAGTAGGTCTAACATTTTTTGTTTTTATTTTTAAAATAAGGGTAGTTTGGTCTTTTTCATGTTTTAATAGAAAGTCTAACTCTAGTTAGGCTAAATGACATAATTTGAAACAAAATATATTAATACAAAAAATCAGTAACATTTTTAAAATAAATGATGAACAACCTTAATTTGAAGATGGATTATATAATTTTGTCAATACTAATTGGAATTTTTGAAAGCCAATTCGATGTCAAACAATTACAAATTTAGATACCAAAAAACAAAAATAACTAATTATTAATTAGGAATACACATACAAATATAATAGCATACAAATAAAAAGATATTTTTTATAATTGAGTATTGATTTATTGTATATCTAAAGTATATCAAATCCATGTCACCAAACCCACAAAACATAAACCATTACACTTTGGACTTTTTCCACCTAAACCCATATCAAAAACCTTAACCAACCCACAAAACCACACTATAAAACATAAGTTTCCATGCACACAATCTTTAAGACCAACAGCTACAAAAAACCATAGCCAAAAACAAAGAACCCATGGCTCGACCGCTCCCGAACCACCTTCTACCCGGTGCATCGCACCTAACCCTAGCCATCGGCTCGGTTTTCTTTTGTGCATTCGCATTGTTCATGTGTGCGGGCCATTCCCGGAAATGGGTTCATAGTTTAAAGGCTTGCTACAGTTACAGTTATGAAGAACCTGTTATACATCTCAACAATGGAGGCATGAATCATGTGTTTCATAGTGATGAGGAAGAAGATGAAGAAGAAGAGGAATCTGTTTGGCAAAAGAATATACTTATGGGTGGAAAGTGTCAACTACCTGATTTTTCAGGGGTCATAATTTATGATGCTGAAGGAAATATTGTTCCCCCCAAGCCAAGGCTTCTTGCTCTCACCTGGAAATAAAAGAAGAAAATATTCAATAAAATGAATTAATCAAGTGCATTTCATGTCAAATTCGCCTAAGTAGCTTTTTATTATTGTGTGCATTTTATGATGGAGATGTTAGTTTACAAATCAAAATTTGCAAAGTTATGGTGTAAGGTGTAAAGGAGCTGAGTCACTCGTAAACTATTCGTGATCAGCTTACCAAAAACTCAAATCAAACTGTGCTTAAACAAATCAAAGACCAAGGTTCACATGTCGAGCTTAACTAGGCTCCAGGGCTGACCTAGGGTCCGAGGTTAACCGTGCATACTATTTACTAGTTACATTAAACAAGATTTGCTATCCACTCGTTGTCACGGGAATAACGCATGTAAACAAAGCAGTTGCATTGGTATAACTCTATATAAAAAAAACAAAATTACAAAAAAACTAAATAATGACGCTGAAATTAGAAGACGGACGCTTAAAGTATTGAACATACTACCTAAAAGTTATGTTAAACAACTATTCTCATTACACTTCAACTTATATGCTAAATTCGTTACGCTTTAAAAAAAACATAGCGACAATATGGCGCACCAAAATATTTGCATAGAGATAGAAACATAAAAGATCGCGTAATAACCTTATAATTAGAAATCGAATGCTACAAATATTTACTCTAGAATGTAAAAATTATGATACATAGCTCTTATAATTAGAAATGGAATGCTACATATATTTACTCTAGAATGTAAAAATTATGATACATAGCTCTAAATTAGTTACGCTTAGATTTTAGATCCAGAGAGAAAAAAGTTATCACAGAAAAAAGCTAAAAGGAAATCAAAGAAAAAACATAATGCTTTGCCGTTAGCACTAAAAATTACAATAGAAAGAAGGAGTTACTACTCCTTTGCCTTTCTTCATTTTGGTATATTTACAAATAATCAAAATATATACATTATGTTAGCTACATAAATCATACTTGTACAAAAACATAATCTGACTTCTATTTTTTGCATAATTCAACGAAACTCCAAACGATTACATCCTAGTTAAGTCATCACAACCACATGAATCTATTTAACAACTCAATAGATGATCCCACAAACACCCATAACATAGCAAACAACACACCAAGAACAGAAAAATACAAAATACCCCGGCTTGAACTCGACGGTTTCACGGTGGCGGTGGTGGTGGTGCCGCTAGCGGTGGCAGCTAAGTTTACATTTCTACCCCTGCTAAAGCTAGATATTCGCTCAAACGCCTTGTTCACAAGCGCGCTGCTTTCCGAAGCCGAAGCTGGAGTGGTTGGTATCGAATCGACAAACGACCATAAAGCAGACGAAAACCAGGAATCCGTATCGTTTTCCGTGTTTTCGGGGGCTTGATTTAGATGGTGTTCGGTTTTTGCAGGATTTTCTTCGGTTACCACACCTAAAAACACACGAAAAAACGGGGAAAAGGAGATGATCAGCTAATGATATTATACCGCTTGTGAAACGGGCTAGAAACGGTTGGTGTTGAACTCCACGAGTCGGGCTCGAGAGCTCTTGCCATTGGCCCGTTGTCCATCTGGTCACGAGCTCATATCGTTAGAAAAACCGTCAAAATAAAACACGATAAACGACTAAATGCAAACATACTAGTGTTGGTTTTCAGTTATTTATATCATCTATCTTTACAGGTTTACATGACCCGTTTAGAAACCACGAATCGATTCAGTACCTGATGACGGGTTGGAAACGGGCTCATGAACCGGTTGAATACTCATGATGCTGCTGCGATCATTTTGGTCATAATGATTCCATAGATCATAGCTTACTGGGAGTTCATCGAGCAGCTCGTGTTCTTGATTCACAGCTGCACTCACAAGCCCCAAGTTTTCAGGCCCGAGCCCGTACTCATGACGGGTACCGAAGTCATTGTAAAAATCAAACTCGGGGAACGAATCAAAACCAGTAACCGAGTTGAAATTTCCCGTTTCTGGACCGATCAAATCATCCATTTCAAGAAAATCTTTCTCTACTTGACACGAAGAACCCTCGAGCAAAAACTGATCTTTCTTCTGCAAGATTTCAGGTTCTCTAGGAACAACTTCGGGTTGATCGATAAGTTTATGCAAAAACTCCACAATATCGTTCGAGAATGGGCCCGTTGGGCCCGTTTCTTCTTCTTGTCGGGTACTTGTATCTTGAAACTCGTTTAACGGGACTGGAACGCGCTTATGAACCAGAAGAGAATCAACATCCAAACAATCTTCATCATTCCATTCTTCTTCTACAAACGGGGCACCGTACTGCTCGCCGTTTTTAGGCCCGGGTCCGCTTTTCTTGAAGATTTTGTACAAGATGTAGTGTTCTTGAGCAACTGGGCCTAATCTTTTGAGTTCTTCTTCAACCATGGTGTACTCGTGCATGACCCAATCGGTCCTTACACCCGCTGGTGCACGGCCCCGATAGTAAACAAGGGTCTTTTTAATCCCAACTGAAGATGATTTTCGTTTGATGATTCGGTCTTTTCCCGTTGCTTTCCAGTACCCGTTCTGTGTGGCCCGGCTTGATCTTCCACCGTTCGGGTATTTTCTTTCTCTCGGGCTAAAGAAGAACCACTGTCGATCCCCGGTTTTCAACTTAGATTGCCCTGCAAAGCATGAAGAATTGAGTTTAGAACATAAATCGCAAAATTAATCATCTTCTTGTTATTAAAAAACAACAATCGGGAAACAGTATCATGTGTTGGATGCATGAAAACAGTTATAAGATTATCTAATCATAAGAACACCAATAATTCAAAACATAACAATCCAATAAGATTCAACAAAATCAAAACCAAGATTAATAAACAATCATAAAAGTAATTCAAGAAACATGATCCAGCTGACCAAACTACACATAATCAAATAATTCACAGACCACTTACAGTTCTGAAAAAACTTGCAGTTGGTTCGAAAAAAGTTAGTTCGAAACCTACGAGTTTGTAAACGAGCGGAGCTGGCTCAGTCTTTAAACGAGCCGATCCCGAACTAAGGCAGGTCGGGCTCGTGGCTTGCTCGTTTACTTCATTTACGGTGGTGGTGGTGGTGGAGCTTGAACTTTAATATAACGGGGGCCCAAAAGTTAATTCGTATAAAATATACACTTTAGAGAAAAAAAAAAGCGGGGCCAACTCGATACACATAAAATTTCCGTACGAAATACGCGTAAGCGAAAAAAACATGATCCAAAACATGATAAGAAGATATCAAAACTACCACATAATCACATAACCAAAACATTAAATAATCAAATACTTAAAAGAAACAATATTCAAATCTAAACTAATCAAACCCATATGCTCAAATAATCACATAACCAAAAACATTGATAAATTAGCAATTGTAAGCGAGAATAAAAACAATAAGAAAGATCAAAAGTTCAAAACTACCACATAATCACATAACCAAAACATAAAACAATCAAATACTTCAAGAAACAAGATTCAAATCTAAACACTTTTAGCAGATATCAAAACCATCAAACAATCAAATACTTGAAAAAACAAGATCATAATCTGCACAATTAGCACAACAAACGAAAATCTTATTAAATACAGTCAATAAAATTAGGGGGTGATTCATAAATGTGTACATACCAGGTAATTCTTCAGGATCCCACTTATAAACATCAACTTCACCGATAATATTCATCTTCAGCGATCGACGGCAGATCTTCCTCTTCAGATAATAAAGCACCAATTCTTCATCAGTCGGATGAAATCTGAACCCCGGCGGGAAGCATTTTCCGGCGGATGACTTCGAATTCGACTTCGAATTCGACTTCGAATTCGAACCCGTCGCTGCATCGATCAACTCAGAACCCATCAAATTGGGAAAGAAAACACAACTTTTTGCGATCGATTGACACTTGACTAGTGATTGAATCAACTGAATCGTTGATCGGAATGTGATTTTGGGAGAATTGTGATAAGCGTGTAGGAGAAGAAACGAGGCCCCCAAAAGGGGGAGAATTTGGGGATTTCAATGGTATCTGTTCGAATGGGCGTTTACGGGTTTTTTTATGGGTTTTATTTGGTGAGTGAATTAGAATTTTAGGAAACGAAATATCGTGGAAGATATCATAGATTTTGGATAGTTTCACTTCGAGTACCTAGAGTTTGACTAATGACACATTCCATCCTCGTATTATTTTACTTTAGAATATTATGTAGACTAAGATGACAATTTGAAGTTTTGAACTAGTTTATTGGTGGGTATGAATTTTCTTCGGACCAAGTTATAATACATTTGATTAAGATAATAATTTGTTATGGTAGGTTATCAGAAAGTGTAAAAACACAATCACAAATATTAATGTGTAAATGAATATTTTGATCTTCCCACCTTGTTGAATTTTTTTACACATACAATTATTTCTCAAATTGTCTTTATCTATAGGCATAACCTTATCTATTTGTGTGTTTGTACGTGATTGGAAAAATGATACAATTAATAAATATTTTATATTTAATTATTATAATTTTTAAAAAAATTAGGTTTTAATAATCCAAGTTATTATCAATTGGTCAATATTAATCCCAATTTCATAATTAGCCTATATTAATACCAATTATTAAGGTGTTGGATTTCATTGGACCCCCGTTAAGTTTTCCTTAACTCCGTTAGTTGTTTGCTGACGTGGCATCCTACGTGGCTTTTATTAATCAGTGTCACGTCAGCAAAAAACTAACGGAGTTAAGAAAAACTTAACGGTGGTCCAATAAAATCCAACACTTTAATAATTGAGATTAATGTAGGCAAATTTTAAAATTGGAATTAATATTAGCCAATTGGTAATAACTTAGATTATTAAAATCCAATTTTTCCAATTTTTAAGCATGTCTTCTTAGCATGATATATAACTTAAATTAACAGAAAATCTATACATAAATTTGAAAAGAATATTTAGTTGATTTAGTTGTCTAAAATACTTAAATTGATTAAATTGTAAAAACAAAGTAATGTAATAATTATTATGCTTAGCATAAATTTATTTTTAAAATTGATAAAACATAAAAAATTATAACTATTAAGATTAAATTTATATAAAATATCTATATATGTATATATATACGCATATTTAATATCCGTATTTGATATCACAGAAAAAAATTAGTATTTTTCATTAATTTAAAAATTAATATTATTATTTAATAAAAGAGTGAAAAATTTAATATTAATAAAACACAAGAGCACGACACGTATCTTTTAAATACCTTTTATTTACTTTTATTTATTACTATTAGACAATCATCTACTCTTTGTATATGAGTGTTAATATTAATTTATATTTTATGTAATGGACTAAGACTAACGGGTGTTGTCACTTTCAAGTGAAACATCCTAGAATATTTGCAATACAAATGCATGGCCCATGTGTTATAATTTCATTCACATTGCCCCAAGTTTGATCGAAATGGCAAATACAACCCTTCAAGACAAAGATACCAAAATTATATATAGTTTAGTATATTCGCTTTTATGAAAATAGTATCTATTTTCAATTATTTATTTGACTTTGATAGTTGATACTATTATTTATAACTATTGAGTATTGACTCACTTAATAACTTTTGTATTTTTTTTAAATGTTTAAACTTATGTAATAGTAAATAAGTTTTTTAAATGTTTTAATAAAGTTACTTAAAATTTGTTGTCCTTATAAAGTTACTTAAGGTAGTGTTTGGTATGCAAGAATGGATGGTGGAATGAAATGAGTCATTACATTGGAATAAAAAATGACATGTTTGGTAGCACATTGGAATGGAATTGACCATTACATAAGGAATATGGTTTCTTCCATATATATAGATTTTCATTCCTTAGGGGTAGGGTGTTTTTCTTCCATTCTCTCAAGTAATGGAATGAAAATTTTATTCAGTTTAATTTTTTATTAGAATTTTAGAAAACAAAAAAAACCAAGAATAAAAAAATAAAAAAATACGAAGAAAAATATAAAAATAAAATACAATAATAAAATAATTATAATAAAAATAAAATATAACAAATAAACCCAAAAAATAAAAATAAAAGTAAATTTGCAAATAAAAATTAAAATTAAAATTAAAATAAAACTTAAAAATTAAAATATTTAATAAAATAAATTAAATAAAAGTTAAAAAATAAAAAAACTAAAATATATATATAAATCAAATATATTATTTTAAATAGAAATGTTGGTAAAACTGTAATCGGTTACTAACTATCAAACAACACGAAATTAATTTATTTCATTCCCACATGGTAACCAAACAGGATGATGGAATGGTAATGATCCATTTCATTCCATCAACCATTCCATTAGCTAGTCCATTCCATTCACTCGTTCATTCCATTACCTCATACCAAACAAACCCTAACTTTTATTAAATATTACGGCCTTATATTTTTTTTATATATGTTAAAAAATTTTAAAATTAATTTAGGCTAATAGAACATATATGAATCTTAATTACTATTTGATGAGTACTTTTTTTTAAATCAACTTCAAATAGAAGGTAATTGTCATATAAATGAAAATTATTAAATAATAACCAAGTATAATAATTGTTAATTTAAGTTAAACACTGGAAAAATTAATCATCAAATATTAACCAACATTCATATATGTTTTATATATATACAATTTTTTTTCTAGGTTAATTTTATAAAATTTTAATATTTATAAAAAATTATATAAATTAAAACACATAATAAAACTTGAATGACTTTGTAAGGATTAAAAAAAGTTGAGTGACTTTAAAAAAACAATTAAGAAACTTATTACTATTGTGTGGTTCTTTTTAATACCATTAACGAGCGTAGTATTGAAGCAAAAATAAATGTTTATAATGGTACGTCAGAGATGTCATGTTCGAACGTGAGCAAGCTCAAGGAGAAGAGGGCCCTTTTTATGTTTAGGCCTAGGGATGATAATGAAACCCGAACTCGACGAGAAAATTCGAAACCCGAACTCGACGAGAAAATTCGAAACCCGACACACATGGGACGTGTATGGGTATAATTTTGAAATTAGAACAAATATACGAGTTTAGGCCAATTAAATGAAGACACAGGACTCTTTCATATTCATGTGATTATTACACACCAGTATGAGAGGGGAAAATCCATGCACTATATATACGACGCCTACATGACTTTGTTTTTTTTCGTATTCACGTAACCATTACAAAAAAACCTACAATATTTAGTTTCAATATCATGTGTAACTCTATATTTACTATTTAATACATGATTTGGTAGTCACGAAATGGAAAATTGGATTTAAATAATATGAATTAACCTCTATTGGCCAATAATAATACAAATTCAGTTATTTGCCTACAATAATACCAATTCGTCAATTTAGTCTCAAAAATGATATGTCTGATCTGGTTGTATAATTTGCTCATGGTACCAACGAGCTCATAGCTCAATAGTATCAGGATTCGGCATGACATGAGACCCTAAGTTCTTGGGTTCAAAACCGGACGTGAGCAAAAATACTCCTCGGACTGCGTACAAGGGTTTTTTTTTCCAGAAATAATCGAGTTTCTACTAACATTGAAGATAAACATATAAAGAGGCAATGCCACTGAGCCCGGACATGTGGTTGAAAAAAAATGGTCATGGTTTGGAAAAAAGTGTTGCGCTCATGGTATTGGAAGGAACATTAAAAAAAAACTTATGATGAAGACTTGCACTGATTAAGACTTGGAAAAACATAAGTTATTTACCATTAAGGTGTACGTGTATTAATTAACAGCCACATACCAAATTTGACAATGGCTTAGACTGGTGGGTTCGTGACCAAAATGTCAATATCTTTCCAAGTTTGCAAACAAAAAATGGGTCAATTTTGACCACAATGTCAATCAATCAATCTACAATTTTACATCCGGTTTTGCAAATCACAGGCGAAACAGTACTCACCTGTAAACCAAATTTCATATCCACCATAAATTAAGAAACTACCAATATATAGAGATGTTCGTGAATCTGAACCGGTTAATGAAACGGGGTTCGACGGAGTTTACAAACCAGTCAGGGTCCAAACTAAACCGTCGGATCCATATTAGTTCGAGGTTTCATGTGGTCAAATCGATTCTAAAAAACTGTTTTTAACCGGAAATATTCAATAAATAATGGTTTTCAGCGGCCAACTAAAAGCGAACTGATTCCTATATGGTTTAGTTTTTAATGTCAAAGCCGGTTCGAACAAACTGGTTTGAACCCGAACCGGTTTTAACAGTTGACCAATGACCAAACCGTTTTGGTTAAGATTTTTTTTCTCTCTCTCCAACATCTAAGATATATATTATATAAATAAACATTTTAGTAAGTAGGTTACATTTTCTTAGTCTAAAACGACGAAGAAAATCTAACACTCTGAAAATTTTCCAAGCTAACGCGGCAGCTCGACTCCAGTTAGGGGCTCTGCTCTTTAAACACCGCTCTCTCGGGGGCACTTTCCACGAACCCCCGTCAAAAGTTTATGCTATCGGTCTTTAAAAAAAATCTAGTTCCACCCCTGCTCTCATGAGTCACGCCTCCCACATATTTTTTTTTTATTTAAGTAATTTTAGAAATTTAACCTTAATATTCTCGGAGTTAAAACTTAGAAGTAAAAAATCTAGATTTTCAGGTTATAACTATTTCTAAAAAATAATGAAGTATATTGAAGTTGTTTAGCTTAAAAAATAGTAAACAAATAAAAGTCAACAAGCTTTAGCTTTTCCTTTTTGTTCCTGCTAACAAATATCTTCATTTGACTATTTGAGCATAGAGTATGGCTCCACTGTTCTGCCTCTGACTGCATCAAAAAATAATTTCTGATCGATAACGCTTTAAGAGTTTTATCGTTGCAAATCGTTATTATTCACACCAACTTGAAAAATAATAACAATAAAAGTAGTTTGTCAAGTTAAAATAACATAACAGAATAATTTTAAAAAAAATGATATAACAAATGAAGATTTAAATTTGTCTATACAAATACAAACGGGTTATACCATCTCTAAAATTGGATAGAGCGGCTTCATTCAAAATATGTGTTTTCTTTGTGCCTGATAATTCGGTTCGGGACGATTAGCCCGATAACTCAAAGTGTCTCCGTTGGAGCAAATGATTGACTCTTACATGTAGCTATTTTAGTGTACTTAGGATTAACTATGACTTGATCGTGCTTATACTTTTTATCGTTCGGATTCGGTGGTGCGGGGTAGTGCACGAATGTCGTCTGATCGATAAAGTTTTAAGTCGAGAACCTCGAAAGGGGTTCCAAGGGGGCAGCGCCCCCGAGAGAGCGAGGTCCCGAAATTTACTTATAAATTTCTCAAGGACTAAATGTGTAAATTTTGAATTCGAAATACAGATAATTGCAAATTGCAGTTATCTGGGGACCAGTGTTTTAAAAACCGGTTCGAACCGGCCGGTTCGACCGGTGACCGGTCCTCTAGCCGGTTTTTTAAAGGCCGGTTTTTTGGCAATAACCGGACCGGGTTAGACCGGCCGGTTTTTCGGTTTTTTCGGTTCAACCGGTTTTCTGATTTTTTTTATTTTTTTTTATTTTTTTTTAACTTTTTTAATTTTTTATTATTTTTTAAAGTTTAAAACTTATATTTTCTTATGAAATACATATTTGATATTATTTTTGAGTGGATTATATTTGTATTTTAACTACTACTTTATTGGGGTGTACAAGTTTATTAGCATTTTTATAAAAAAAATATATATAAATCCCCTAACCGGTTCAACCAGCCGGTCTAACCGGTCCGACCGGTCGAACCAGTCCCGAAAGGTTTTCCGGTTTAACTAAAAAACCGGTTTTTAAAATATTGCTGGGGACGCTCTTGCCCTAAATTCACGATCATACGCATATTTGCAAGACGGTTCAAAATCCTACGCTCTCAAAATTCTCAAATTCATATTGTTCGTCTCGATCGTATCCGATCGATAATCTCGAGTAAACCGCGAGAATATTCAATCCGAAATTATTTACACGTTTTCTAGATAATCCAGGAAACTCTTGATTTCTAACATCACACAATATAAAATTTTTTTGGACGGTTGACGACTACCCAAGACAATATTTTTTTGGACGGTTGACGACTACCCAAGACAACCTGATAGCAATAAGCCTACTGCCTACTTGAAAACTAGTCGTTGAAATCTTAAACAAGTTAGTCCTTAATTTTCATGGGTATCCGATACAACATATGGGTCATCTAAAATGGGTGGATCAATACCCATAGGCCTTGCTTTGACCCATGATGGATGTTGAGAAAGTAACCATGCACCACGTCTTCATCAAAAAATCATTTTATACTCCCATTTCTTTTGTGTGCTTCTCTACTGCATTTTAGCAATTTATTCGTATGTTTTCTTAAGTGGTATTTTATGCTTTATAGTTAGTAATTTTCTCTAAAAATGTAGGACGTGGGTTAGTGGTAGTTTTGTAAGTTTCTCAATCCTATATGGCTATATGTAACGGCCGTATGTTCTAAAGGAGGATAGTGAATTTGAGTTATAAAAAACCTTTGTGTTCTGTAGTTTGGAATCTTAATTTGGATTACGTGGTGTTCGTCTACATCGTAATCAAAGTTTGGAGTGTCCGACATTTAATCTGAGTGGCGATTTCTGTATCTCCGATCATCCATTGCCAATCCGTTCGTTTGAATCCTTGATCCTATCAGTTTGCGTCACCGGATATACACACAACCCTATTGGCCTAAAGAGTGCCCACTCCCGAAAGAGCAGAAAACATAAATCATACTCTCACGTTTATTGGATAGCCCAAACATCTTAATTAAGCCCATCCCAAAAAAACCTACCGCCTCAAGACCACTTAATATTCATAATGTGTAGGAAAACGAAAGAGTAAATTGTCATTTTCGTCCATGTGATTTGCTCAAAATTGTTAATTCAGTCCAATACTTATAAAATTGCCAATTTCGTCCCTGTGGTTTGCAAAAATTGCCAATTCAGTCCAAACCATCAATTTTTTTGGACTGAATTGACATTTTTTGCAAAACCTCATGGACAAAATTGATAACTTTTTACAATATTTTGGACTGAATTAACAATTTTAAACAAACCACATGGACGAAAATGACAATTTACCTAAAACGAAAAGAACTCTATACTATCTTGTACATTATGCATGATGAGTTGTACATTTCTTGTTGACCCACCTCAATAATATCACCATTTTTCATAAAAATCTCACAGAAATACAGATCGAAATTGGCGCCCCTTTTCTCCTCCAACTGTTGATCCAAATCTCTCTCTAGATTTGAAATCAGTTTCTTCGCCATGTCTCTGCGAAGAAGAACTCTGCTCAAAGTCATCGTCCTCGGCGACAGTGGGTATGTATGTATTACATATGTTGAATCATGATTCATGATTGTCGATTTAGGGTTTCAATTTGTAGCTCCGTTTTGACTTTTAATTCTAATTCCATGGTGTGATATGTTTTCAGGGTTGGTAAGACGTCATTGATGAACCGGTATCCTACTAATTTCTGAGTTATTTTGACTTTATTTCTGTAATTTCAGGAAATTTTGTAATTGTTTTTGTTTATACAATTGAGCATCTGAATCTGCTTATTTATATGAACTTTTACAAAAAATTGTTCAAATTCTTACTTCTGAGTTTGATTATTCTGATCTCCGTTCATGATTAGGTTTTAAAGTTTCTGGATAGTAATATGATCATATACTTTCATCTTCTGTTGGTTATTGTGATCTGTTAACTGCTTTTAAGATTTGTACATAAGAAATTCATTCAACAATGTAATTTCAGAAAATTTTGAAATTGTTTATACAATTGAGTATCTGAATCTGCTTATTTAAGTGAATTTTTACAAAATATTGTTCAAATTCTTACTTCTAAGTTTGATTATTCTGATCTCCCTTGATAATTAGGTTTTAAAGTTTCTGGATAATAATATAATATTATAATCATATAGTTCCATCTGTTGGTTATTGTGATCTGTTAACTGCTTTTAAGATATGTACATAAGAAATTCAGTCAACAATACAAAGCTACAATTGGAGCGGATTTTGTGACCAAAGAATTGCAAATAGATGACAGGCTTGTCACTTTACAGGTGAGTTTTTTTTCTGTTTTATGTTGATAGATTTAGAATTAGATTTTAGTAACTGATTGATTGTGAAACTTCATTTGCAAGAAATGGTTTAGGGTTCAGTTCTGGTAACTGATTGATTGTGAAATTTCATTTGCAAGATATGGGACACTGCGGGGCAGGAGAGGTTTCAAAGTCTCGGTGTTGCGTTTTATCGTGGAGCAGATTGTTGTGTTCTAGTGTATGATGTAAATGTGATGCGATCTTTTGATACACTTGACAATTGGCATGAAGAATTTCTAAAGCAGGTACATTTTTATGTTTTTAAGTTCAATGTTAATACTTGTATTAGTTTCGTTTATTTGCAAACCTTTCTTAGGCGATAAATGCTTATCTAGAACTATAAGTTTATAAAACATTCTTCTGCTACAACATGTGTTAAATTTCATGTTTGAAGTCCTATATGTGAAGGGGGAACATTGCAATTGGTAACAAATTATGTTTAAAATTACTAAACAAAATGTGGTAGATGGATCATTTGAACTTTTGGGTAATGCTTTCCAAAGATTTTTGTACTCGGTTATTAGATATTATTTTCTTAATTTTCATGCCAAGTCTACATTTTTGCATCTTCGGTTTTTACTTGTGGTGCCTCTTTGTAGTACCTGGCCTCTTTTTAGCTTATAATCTTTATGGTTTACATGTTCATTCTTTATTACTTATGGATATACCATTTAATGTGTACATAGAACTAAGTTCTCTAGACAATGTTCTGTTTTGGTAGAATACTGTTGTTTTTCTTTAGAGTGGATAATGTTTGTTTATGCATGATTCATTTGCACTCAAACATCATTCTTAACCTTTTTGTTTTCCCGAGACCTCTCGTCCTTGTGTGTTATGTTAGTAACTTAGTACTTTGTAACTTATAAGTAAACAAACCTATAGGCTTTTTGTCAAAGAATAAATTCTACATCTTTATTTAATATAATTTTTACTGATTAAAATATTTTCGTGTTAGAAAGTCGGAACATGCAACATGTGGTTAAAATATTCAACCCATACTTATTATTCTTATTTTCAGGCAAACCCACAAGACCCAAGCTCTTTTCCTTTCATATTGCTTGGTAACAAGATTGATATAGATGGTGGAAATAGTCGTGTTGTAAGTTCCCCTATATATTTTCATTTTCAACTTTGAAAGCATCCTACAGTTTTCTAAAAGTATGTGAATTTAGGTTTCTGAGAAGAAGGCAAGGGAATGGTGTGCTGCAAAAGGGAATATTCCTTACTTTGAGACATCTGCTAAAGAAGACCATAATGTGGATGCCGCATTCCTGTCTATCGCTAGAACCGCAATGGCAAATGAGCATGACCAAGATATGTAAGTGCACATCATAACCATATAGCAATACATAATTACATATTTACATATATAGTGTTACTGCTTCTTTCTACTGTCTATGCTGTCAGATTTGATGATGCTTATGCTATTTTGTTCATGACTATAATATTCGTCAAGTCAAGTCTGTTGATTAATTGGGTTTTTAGGTTAAGAACTTCGCATCTTGAGATTAATCAAGTGATTTAGTGATCTGCTTTTTTAACAGAAGCATTAAAACTAGAATTGGTAATTCGTATTCTGAAATAAAGTGGAACTATAAGTCATAATCTGATGGGAAGTTAGTACTTAGGAATTAGAATGACAGCCTTCAAATATCATCCTTGTAAACTGGCTGTGTTAATTTTGGTCCACAGGATCTATATATATTTACGATCTTTTTGGACATTTAGCTATATTCTTGTACTTCAATTTCACTAGCAAGTTTGACCAATGAAAGGAGTATGTGTGATGTGTGTGTGTGTTTTGACAATAATGAAATAGAGAAGTTCTGCCATGAATTTTTGTTATGTTGTTGCTAAAACTTATATTTATATGACCCCAGTTCCCATTTAGTTTAGGCTAAAACTTTATGGGTATATATATTTTATAATCCTAACCGTTGATCATTTATCTGATGTTATGGATAAAATAGGACTAGCAGGAGTACCCATGTGTTTTACTATTCGATTATTAATTCTACTTTAACCTCAACATCATTACGATATTGTAAGCTTTGAGATACAAAACACGCATATGGATCTTTTATCAGTTGGAAGATAGGATCAATAGTGGATCTATAAAGTTTACTAGTTTAGAGCAGTGTTCTTTGTAATGCATAACTAAAATTATAAACTTTTGGTGAAATAAAGATGTCCTCACTCCCCTCTCTATCTATGATGGTTGATGACACACTCTTTAAAAGAACAAAAAGAAATGGTTATTTTGAAGGTAACAACTTTATCTGTATTATACTTTTATAATGTTTGACGTATGGCTAAAATTTCACTGAAGATATAACATTGATTTTTTGGTAAATCCAAACTTCGTTATAACTTGTTTCTAGGATACACATCTGTCATAAATTAACATCCTAGGAATTTAGTTCATGGGTTGAAATAACTAATTAAAGATCTCTCTAGATGGTGATTGCTTCACCATCTATGATAGCAAGCCAATTAGAGGTAAATGGGCATGTTGGATAAGAGGCTAAAACTAAACATTTTTTGCTCATTTCTTAAAAAATAACAAACGAGTTAACTATGGTTACAAAACACTATATTATGAAAAAAATGATACAACTTTTTGAATAAAACGACTTAAAAGGCGGTATGCTTTGAATCTACACTTGAAGCAAACTTTGACCCATTTTTGCTGGTACAATCTTAGCTCGATTTTTTTATCTGACCCGCCTAGATGAAGACTTGAAACAAAGCTCAGATATTAGTTACTTCAAAGATGTGTATCTATATGCATAAACAAGACCCATCAATATATACTAAATTTTGGTCATCTCAATCTTTTTGTTGGCGAACAGATACTTCCAAGGGGTACCAGAGGCTGTACCAGAAACAGAGCAACGAGGTGGCTGTGCATGTTGAACTGCTGATCCATTTCTGATTGATATTGTCACATTCGACATTTTATACGTAAGGCTAGCTCGTGCATGCGCGTGCTTAAAAGTGATTTTTCATGATGCCAGTTTTCAGGAACTAATCTGTATGGTTTTCATGTTCCAATATTGAAAGGAGTGGTTGATTTTTTCTACCTTTTTCTTGTTGAAAGAAGAAGGTTGTATTGAGTTGTTTTGTAATGTTTTCATGACATGTAAAATGATGTTAAAGTTTGATTTTTTTCATTGCTACTTTTAGGTTCCTGCACTAATGCTTTTATTCCTACTTCACATTGAAGCTTATTTTATATGTACACTAATTGAATTTAGTCTTTTTTTTTTACGGCCAACAAATTATATTAACAAACCACCGAGGTGATGGGGTAAGTTACAATACAAACAAAAAGAGGAAAATATAGCCACCAACAAAACCCCAATTACATCAAAATGCTAGAAAGATTAAAAGAGCACCAATCACCCCATGAGATCGTTCTTCATGAGCGACTCTTGAACCAAAGATAACTTAGGCTTTTGATGCTTTCAATAATTCTAGACGAGTCAACGGGAGCTTGATTAAAAACCTTGTCGTTTCTTGCCTTCCAAACGTTCCAGATAGTAGAGAAAATCACCAATTGGACTACTTTTTTCTTGACTGCACTTCCCCTTATGTGACGATGCATAATCAGGAGATCAAGATGGCTGAACATGAAAAAATTGGGTAGTTTACACCATCTTCCAACGGAGTCCCAAATGCATTGCGCGAGCCGACACTCGATGAACAAATGATTAACAGTTTCATCATTTTCAGCACAGAAAGGGCATGTGGTTTCATGTAGATTCACACCCCTAATCAACAAAGCATCAGCGGTAGGAAGTCGGTTAAGTTTTAATCTCCTTGCCAAAAAAGATACTTTCTTCGGGATCCAGTTATTCCAGTCGAAGCTGTTATCTAGAACCAAGTTTTTTGCATCATAGATCTTTTCTTTTAGTCAGGTAATTAAAGTGTGTTACGTTGTAAATCGAGACTGATGACAATAAATTTAAAAAGGAATATGTGAGTTTAGAAAAATATATTTTAATAAAAACATGTATAAATATGATTAGAACGATACTATAAAAAATATAGTAAGTTACACGAGACTTCCTTGTGGTTTGTCAAAATTATAGTTTTAGTCCCTTTACTATTTAAATTAGGGTTATTGGATTTAAATAATCTTAACTATCAGTAATTGGCCGATAATAATCTCAACTCAGGAAATGTTTTCTAACGAGCCAAACTTTCCCCCTATTTTCTTATGACAGTCCCAAACTAACAGAATGTTAACACCGTTAACTTTTGATGACGTGGCATGATAAGGTGGCAAGATAAGGGACATTTGTGAAAATTAATAAAAGATGAGGGTCTATATAAGAAAAATTAATAAAAACCCTCTAAAAGTCTCACCCATTCACCACAAAAATCCCACCCACAAGCAATTCCGGATTCTTTTTCCCCGTTTATGCCGGCGACAATTCCGGCGGAGACTCGTCCACGACACCACAAAATCCCACCCACGAGGTCGCGAACTCCGGGGAGCAACTCGTCCCTTTCTTTTTGATGCGAAATCTCGTCTCTTCTTCTCCCCGTTTCTTCCGGCGAGCAACTCCGGCGGCGACGACTAGGGTTCCGCCTAGCGGCAGCGCTACTACCCTCCTCTTTTCCGATAACCCTTAAAATTAAGCAGAATTTTGTTAAAATCTTAAACCCCAATTGAAATCGCAGAAACACAGAGAGAGAGAGGTTGAGGGCGGTGGGTTTAGATCCCGATTGCAACAAGAAGGGTTCCAGACTTCTCAATCATTCCATTTTTTGGTGTTGGAGGTAGATGATTCAGGTTCTTGATTTTGTGAAAGAAATTGAGGTAAATCGAGATGGTCATGCTGATTGGATTTCACCTGAAATTTTTCTTCAAGGTCATCTTTTTTCTTTAGATTTAATCGATTTTGGCTACAATGTTGACGTTTTAAATTTTTGATTCCATTTCACATGGAGATTATTCTCATGCTTCCAATGGTCTTTGTAGAGATTGATTAGAACATCATTTTTTTAGGAAAAAAGGTCGAAGTTGAGCTTCTTGTAGCGACAACGACGGGAGGTGTGTGGTGGGGTAAATCATCTCTGGATTACGGCTTATATCTGGATTTATATTAAAGCGCTACTGCCCTCCTCTTTTCCGATGACGGTAAGCTCGGAAGTGGGGTTTTGTTGGTGGTGATGTGTGGCGACGGGAGTTTTTTGGTGGTGGTGGCGGTAGTTTAGAAGACGACGGACTGTGAGGTGGGGGGAAGGTTGTAATATACTGTATTTATGTGTGTATATTATATATATATAATAATAATTTAGTAATTATAATTATAATAATATAATATGTATTACATGGCCACATCAGATTAGAATGCCACATGGACCGCCACCTATACAAGACATGTCATCAAAAGTTAACGGTGTTAACATTCTGTTAGTTTGAGATTGCCAGAAGAAAATAGGGTGAAAGTTTAGCTCGTCAGAAAACATTTCCTGAGTTGGGATTATTATCGGCCAATTACTGATAGTTTGGATTATTTAAATCCAATAACACTTTAAATTATAGTTGGAGTCCTTCAACTATCACTTTCGTCTCACCTGGGGTCCCTGAGCAACTAGTTTGTTAAACTAGAATGGAAACAATAAATATAATCACACCTGGGGTTCAGTTTTCAAGTTTACCAAATCCAGACTGCTCTTAGTTGATTAACTAGGACGTCGTTAAGAGAAATAGTGTGAAAAATTAGCATGTGATACTCGAGTTCTAACTTAAGTGGTTATAACGTGAATTACCGGATTTATTCACAATTAAGGATTGTGATGTGTGAATCTTTTACATAAACTAAACCAGTCTTGATTTACCCACTAAACCAATCCTAAATTACTTAAACAACCAAAAAACAAAAAAAAACCCTAAACCCAAATATGATCACGTAAAATTTAACCAATCATTATAACAAAAAAATCAAACATAGTAGCAATCAATCAAATAGTGAAAGTGTTAATAAATAAATCTAAAAAAATAATACTAAAAGAAATCACCGTTTTTGGCAATGTTTTAAAAACCGGTTCAACTGCCAACCGGTCATCATACCGGTTTTTTAATCCCCGGTTTTTTGGACATAACCGGACCGTTTTGAACCGGGCGGTTTTCCGGTTTTTTCCGATTCAACCGGTTTTCTGACAATTTTTAATTTTATTTAATTTATTGTTATTTTTTATTATTTTTTAAAGTTTAAAACTTATATATTCTTATGAAATACCTATTTGGTATTATTTTTTAGTGGATTATCATTGTATTAACATTTTTATAAAAATATATATATAAATCCCCTAATCGGTTCAACCGGCCGGTCTAACCGGCCCCGGAAAGTTTTGGTTACGAAACTTAATTATTTTTCAAAAACAACTCCGTTTTTAATAAAACTTAGGTCAAAATGTTCGGATTTTTTTTCAAAAACAACTCCGTTTTTAAAAGTTATCAAATAGAAATTATTAACAAAACACATATTAAGATACTTAATTAATTAAAAGAAATTTAAATTAAAATATTAAAAATAATTCAAATTGAACACTCGCCGTTTTGCATCTATTCGCTGTATTTATTCTCCATTTTCCAGATTCTAGTTTATTCTTATTTTACAGCGAATATCAATGGAGAATACTATACAATTAAAAGATAATTATATTATTTGGAGAATGATTTTATGAAATGGAGAATAAGTATGAAGAATACACATAAAAAGAAATGATGTGGCAACTTCCTATTGTTTAAACAAAATGGTAAACTCCTTGGTCAAAGGCCATTTTGTTAATTGAAATCGCATCAAAGGTCTCTACAGTAATTTTTCCTTTCGAATTTCGCCATTTTCAACGTTCGTGAAATGATAGTCTTATCTTCACACTAATTCTTAAGTTCAATGTTTTAAAAACCAGATTGAACCGGCCGGTTTTTGTAATTGCAATTCATATTCATAATCTTTCAAAATAGCAATTACATAGATGTATACAGAAACAACGATTGACTAGCAACTTCCACTACCTAATACTAACTTACTCATATGACCATAACATTATAATAAAAAGGACAAATGACAAGATAATAAAATACACTTCTAACCCAAAGTCCAAACTAGTGAATCTTGCTAAATGAAAAATGCCCACGAGCCATATTAGGTTCTTGAGTTGGAAGTCCGGGGGGCTCGTGTAGTAGTTCTTTTTAGGAAGGTAAACTGTTGAGAAAGCAACCCCAAGACCTAACAACGCACCACCAAAACAAATGGCGTACAGTCCAAAATGAGAAGTCGACATCTGTGGTGATACAGATGCCGGACCCGATCCAATCCCAACCCTGGTCCCTACCCCAGCTGCTCCTGACACGTCTTTTCGTGTCAAATTTAAGGAGAGGAACCCACTCTTACTAGGTGCATGGGCGACAACGATGTTGTCAATGGCGTACCTAAAATCGCATTTAGAATGGTCGAACAACTTGAGTAAGATGCACGCTGGGGCATCACCGACGAATTTTGAATCGCATCTAGAAGGGTCGGACAACTCGAGTAAGATGCACTTTGGGTCATCAGCAATTGGGGTTTAATTCCTTGCCTGGCTAGTTTCGCATACAAGCAACAGAACAAGCCAATCAAGGAATGAAACCCCAATAACTGACGACTCAAAGTGCATCATACTCGAATTGTTCGAACCTTCTAGATACGGATCCAAATTCGCCGGTGATGCCCCATCATGCATCTTACTCAAGTTGTCTGACTCTTCTATATGCAATTTCAGGTACGCCTTTAACAGCATCGTTGTCGCCCATGCGAATAATAAGAATGTGTTCCTCTCCTTAAATTTGACACGAAAAGACGTGTCAGGAGCAGTTGGGGTAGGGGTCGGGGTTGGGATCGGATCGGGTCCGAAATCTGTATCACCACAGATGTCGACTTCTCATTTTGGACTGATCGGGCGAAAACAAATCGTCACTTCGTCACTTGCTGCTAGAGCTTCTAAAATAAACCATCCATCGAAGATAACTGAAAGTCTGATATTTTTTTTTTGATAAATATAACTTGATTAGAACTTATATTGATATTATTTTGGATAATTGTAACTTGTTTTAAACTCTATTAAAGTTTATTAACGACATTTGTCGCGGTTAAAAGTTTATAAAATGTATATTGTAATTTACATGTTTGAATAGTCAATCCGGTTCGATCGTCCGGGTCAATCCGGGTCAACCGGTTGAACCATTTTTTACATAAGGCCGGTCCGATTTAAAAATCCGGTTTTAAAACATTGATTAAAATGCAATTTTCATTTATAAATTAACTTAATAATTATAAATGAATCATTTTAAATAGATTTGGTTTTAATAAGAACTCTAGACTTAAAAAGCTGATGCCAACTTTCACTTTCTAATTAAAACTCGTATTTTTAAATGATTTTCATTTTTAAATTTTCTTTTGTGAAATTTTATTATATTTAATTCTTTTATTCAAGCATAGTTAAAAGATGACTTCAAATTTATATATCATTAAGTAAATAAGTATTAATATTTCTATAATATTGTTAAGGATATTAAAAACTGTTTGCTTTATAAAAAATAATTATCAAATAGGTTAAAATATATTCTTTTATGAAATAGAAAATATAAAAAAAAAGAGAAGAAAATACTTTTTGAATATATTATCGTGGAGCAGATTGCTGTGTTGTAGTGTATGATGCAAATGTGATGCGATCGTTTGATACACTTTGACAATTGGAATGAAGAATTTCTAAAGCATGTACATTTTTATGGTTTTAAAATCAAAAACTTTTAATACTTGTATTAGTTTCATTTATTTGCAAACCTTTCTTAGGTGATAACTGCTTATCTAGAACTATAAGTTTATATATGGGAAAATTCCGAGTTTGTCTATTTTGAAAAATAATTTCATGAGTTTGTCCATTTGAAAAGTTTTTCCATATAATGTTCATGTTCTGTAGTCTTTCCCTTCCATAAAATTTAGGTTCGACCGACCTTCCACCATCTTATAGAATCTTACCACGTGACACAACGGTATGACCCGGACACAATTGTTTTAGGGTCGACCATTAATTTGACATATATATCTACGGTAGGACTCGAACCTCTGACATATATGTCTATGGTAGGACTCGAACGCAAAGATTTTAAATTTTAACTAATATTATATTCGTTTAATTAGTTTTGGTTAAATTTTTGTTTATCTTTTATAACTTTAAAAATATAATGTTTTACAAAATTTCGATTATAAAGTTGCGACGTGCTCATTTTTATCTAAACGTTTGACATACGTTTGTATCGAAACATTTGACATACGTTCCACTCGGCTCCGTTTTGAAAAAAATATGTCGGTATGTAGATAAAAAATGAGCACGTTGCAACGTCATAATTGAAATTTTATAAAACATTATATTTTTAAAATTATAAAAAGATAAACAAAATTTAACCAAAACTAATTAAAAGAATATAATATTATATAACTTAAAATTATAAAGAAAAAGTAAAGTTAGTCGATTTTCTTTTTTACTTTTTATGTGGCATTTTGTAATTGGTCCAAAAAAATATGTAAATGATATTTGATGTATGGTCGACCAATCATTGAGTATGGTAGGATTAGACCATAAAAAATGGACATTTTGAGAATTGACTTTTCAAAATGGGTAAAACCTTGAATTTTTTTTTCAAAATGGACATTATAGGAAATTTCCCTTTATATATTGCATTCAACATTCTTCTGCTGCAACATGAACCTGTTAAATTTCATATTTGAAGTCCTATAAGTGAAGGGTGCAACATTGGAATTGGTAACAAATTATGTTTTTTAAACAAAATGTGGCAGATGGATCATTTGTGTTAGGATTTTCGAGACCGAGATTTGGTTAGATGAGGTTGTTTGAACTATAAACAAAGAAGTCGAAGTATTTGTCAAGGGGGAGCATTGACTAACCGATGACATGACATTAGTGACTTTATTATTTATTGTTGTATTATTTATATTTGTCACTAAGTACTAGTTATTGCATATTTACTAGTTTGACATTGTTAGGTTATTATATTAGTGGACATATCCCATGGGGAATGTCATATAGGCATGAAAGAGTTAGTCATGGTTCTTTGAAATTGTGAGGGTTAATGAACCTAGGTATGAGTGAGGTAGGTAATATGTAATCATTTGAGCTATATCAAAGAGCTAGCGCTAAAATCTTCGTCATCTTCTTAGTTTGTGGTTTAAAATTGTTATACTGAGTGTATCATCTCAGCTTCTTTAAACCTTATATTCTGTTTTGAATATGGTTAACATCTTATATTATTCTAAACATTTTTCTTTTAATTTAATTCAACGCAAGAAAATGATGACGAGAACTTCTTCTTAGCCGAAAACGTATGGCGGTTTTTCACGCAGACGACCGACCCGTACAGCTGTTCTCTCCGTTCCCGGATAATCCACGGGAAGTGGTTTTCCAACTGGAGAACAAAAACGACAAAGTTGCATCTTTTGTTATACAGATGTCGCCGACCCTGACTCCGAATGGTGCCGTAACTTTTTGAGACACCTTTAAAGAGAGGACTCCACTCCACTGATGCTGGGCGTGTGGGCCATGACCGCGTTGTCTTTAACATACTTAAATCTAGACAAACACGCGCTAGACTATGATGAAAAAATGCTGTATGCAGTTTTAGTACTTGGAATTTCTAAGTACTGAAGCTGCATACAACATTTTCTGATCGTAGTCTAGCGCGTGTTTGTCCAGATTAAGTATGCTAAAGACAGCGCGGCCATGGCCCACACGCCAAGCATCAGTGGAGTGGAGTCCTCTCTATAAAGGTGTTTCGAAAAGTTACGGCACGAGTCGGGGTAGACGACATCTGTATAACAACAGATGCACCATTGTCGTTTTTGTTCTCTAGTTGGAGAACCACTTCCCGTGGATTCTCCGGGAACGGGGAGAACATCAGTACGGGTCGGTCGTCTGCGTGCAAAACCGCCACATACGTTTTTGGCTGAGAAAAAATTCCCGTCATCATTTTTCTTTCTGCGTTGATATTAAATTAAAAGAAAACTATTTAGAAGGGCAGAGGTATCGATTTTCCTCACACGAGGCACGACGCTTGTGATATGGTCTTCAATTCTTCTTCGTCTTCATAACAAGGGCAAAGATATCGTCTTCTTCTTCAGCCCTTACAGCCGGTGCTCCGCCGAGTTATATGTCTTCACCTTCACCATCTGCTCCGTGTGAGCTTCCACCTCCAACAACTAGTCGGTCATAGTTAGTTAATGTGCCTTTTAATATTTTAGATTTTCTTTTTATTTTAAAAACATATGGCGTCACATATATTTTATTTATCTATTTAGATAATCTAGTTTGCCATTTTTTTAAGAATCAACGTTTGTGGGTTTGGTTACGGTGTGTATCACTATTAAATTAATCGAGTTCTTTTTATTTAATGAACTCTTTTAGATAAAAATAAAGACAGAGAAAGAGAGAGTCGCGGTTAACTTTTTTTAAGAACATACTATTATTAAAAAACTAGCATGAGAGATTATATTTTGAAAATAAACGAGAATTGAAATCATAGCCTCTTTAATTACCTTTCAAAAACCTATTTATCATAACTAAATATATAGTAACATGAAACGCTAAAATCATGAGGAACAAAAATATAATATCATGAATCGATTTCCCCAAGAAAAATATAATATCACAATAACGAAATGAATAATACCTCCTATCCAAGCGGTCACACAATCCTAAATCATGATTATGTTTAAGATCAGACACATTTAATTTGAATCGATTACGCTGTTTGGTTTTGTTTATTCATTTACTTTTTTTTTTTTTTTTTGAACAGCGAATTCCATTAACAAAGCCAACCTAGCAGAAAGCAAGGAAGGCAAACAAAACAGAGACAACCGGAGGACGGATTACATCAAAAAATTATCCCACACCTCCCAAGAAAGACTCGACCACTTTCCTCTAAATTTAACCCAAAAAAACGAGGAACATTTAATTTCCTTAAACAAAGCAGCGATACACGACTTCGAGCCTTCAAATGTTGCTTGGTTCCTATGCCTCCAAATCACCCAACACGTCGTCATAATAATGGCGTAGAAGATCATTTTTCCTTTGCTATCAAAACGGGAGTCTTCAACCAAGAGGAGGAGGTCCTCCAATTCCAACGCAAAAATAGGAGGGACTTTACACCACTCCGACACCATATCCCATAACCCCGCAGCCAACCGGCACCCAATAAAGAGATGATGAACAGTTTCAACACCATCCGCGCAAAGTTGACAAGCCGGGTCCGAGATGGAGACGTTTCTTTTCGCCAAAGCTTCTTTGGTAGCAATCCTATCCTTGAGAAACCTCCAAAAAAAGATGTTGATCTTGTTTGGCACAAGTTTGTTCCATGGCATGATCACACCACCCGCCGGAGTAAACCACTTGAACAATCTCCGAACACACGCCACCGAAAAAACTCCCGACCCATCACCAATCCATCTAGCGCCACCACTGTCCCAAACGATTAAATTAAGCACATCAACACCTTCCTCTTTTAATTTCTCGTTGGAGCCACAGATACCATTCCAACAGCCCCCTAACTCCTTTCTTCTAGGGATAACACTGCTTCCATTTGCCCGGTTCCCATGAAAACCACTCACCACCGAATGCCAAAGCCTCCCAGGTTCAGAAACATACCTCCATACCCATTTAGAAAGAAGACACATATTAGATACCGCAAAAGGGACGAGGCCCAACCCACCGTCTTCGATTGGTTTTGAGACCTCCTCCCTACAAACCCAATGGATCGACCTTTGATCACCCTCCTTAAAACCCCACAAAAAACAGGATCTAATACTCTCTAATTTTTGGATGACTTTTAACGGAGCCTTGTAAAGCGAGAAGTAGTACGTAGGAAGACTTTCAAGGACCGATTTAGCAAGAACCACTCTCCCCCCCATTGAAAGGTTAAGAGCTTTCCATCTCGACAATCTCCCTTCCACAATGGAAATCAACTCGTCCCATCTCTTAACACGATTCATATTAGCACCCACAACAAGCCCAAGGTACTTAAAAGGAAATTCCCCACTCTTACAATTAAGAAGGCCGGCTTTTTGCTCAAGGTCAACACGATCCACATTTATCCCATGGAGGGCACACTTGGATAAATTAATTCTCAGGCCCGAAGAAAGACCAAAAACCCGAAGGAGACGAATGAGATTTTGGACATTCTCAAGAGACCAATGACCAAAGACAATCGCATCATCCGCAAATAGAATATGTGTTAACCTCGGACCCCCATTTGGCACTTGAATACCCAAGAACAAACCCCTATCCGCCACTTTAGAAACCATCCAGTGGAGAACCTCCATCACAATAAGGAAAAGGAAAGGAGAAAGGGGATCCCCTTGTCTCACCCCCCTCTCACATTGAAACTCCCAAGTCGGCGACCCGTTAATAAGAACCGACGTTCTCGAAGCCCTCAAACATCCCATAACCCAATTTCTCCATCTTGTAGCAAAGTTCATCTGCTCTAGAATCGAGTCAAGGAAATCCCAATTAACGGTATCATACGCCTTCTCAAAATCGATTTTGAAAAGGAGGGTGGGGTTGTTTCTCTTCTTGGCCCAAGAAACCAATTCATTAACAATAAGCGCCCCATCAATAATGTTCCTCCCTGCCAAGAAGGCCATTTGCGGCTCCGATATAACACTCGAAAGCGGGCCTTTAATTCTATTGGCAAGCACTTTAGATATAATCTTCGGGATGGCTCCAACAAGACTAATCGGCCGGAAGTCGGAAAGCTCTCTCGGGTCTTTGTTCTTAGCCACAAGATGGATGAAAGCCGCCCCACACCCTTTCCCAATCACCCCATCTCTATAAAAAGACTCGAAGATGTCCTCAAAATCTTTTTCAAAGAGATGCCAAAAACGCTTAAGGAACGCAAAGCTAATACCATCCGGCCCCGGGGCCTTATCGCTACCACAATCCCAAACCGCCCTTTTGATTTCCTCCTTCGAGAAGGGAACCACTAACGCCTCCTTATCGAAATCCGATAACTTATTAATTCCACTACAAAATATAGGAGGCCTCCAGGAAGCCGGTTGCCGGAATTTATCTTTGAAGAAGTTAAAAGCAGCCTTCTTGATTCTCCCCGGATCCGAAACCCAGATATTCCCTTCCATCAGCCCATTGACACGACTAGCCGAAATGTTGGCATTAACCATCCCGTGGAAAAAGCTAGTATTGGCATCACCGTCAATAGCCCATTTTATAAAGTTAATGGTTGTAGTTTTTTAGGAAAGAAAAGAACAAACAGAAACAAAAAAAAGAAAGAAAAAAAAAACCGGAATTCCATGTAGAACCCACGATCTGTAGTGAAACCAAATGTAAAAAAAAACCAATTAATCTAAGTACTTCTTTGTTTTAAAATTGTTATTAAAAAATTACTTATCATGTGTACGAACGTGACTGTCATCACAAATATATATACATATATATGTAACCTATGTATGTATGTGAATATATATATATACACTTTACGAAACTCTTTAGTCCTTCGAACTGATGTGTATCGTTGGCCAGAGAAGAAAAATATGCAGAATATATAGAAGCAAGGGAAGATAGATAGAAGAGTTTCAGAGGTCCTTTTGATCATTATTTTTCATATCTTTAAAAATTAAAACTCCTACGGCCTTTTATAGCATCACAATAAAGAAACCTATAACTACCCACTATATATTCTACTAATATCAAATGAAACTAAACAAGCAGATAATTATGTAGATATGCAGGAAAAAGTTACGTATAGTTTTAAAACTTTGGGTTCCCTATGGTCTCAAGAAGGATTCGAAAACAAAACATAGATTGGCCACAATGATGTGTTTTTAATGTTAGTTACAATCTATCTTAGCTTGTGTTTGTGTTGTTTCACATGGGGTTTTAGACACTTGCTAACTAATCATTTTTTTTTATAAAATCTTTGCTGTTAAAAAGAAAATGTAGATGTACAGGAGAAAGTTATGTGGAAAAAGTTATGGAAAATATCAAAACTTTGGGTTTCCTATGATCTCAAGAAGGATGGAAAAAGTTATGGTGTGTTTTTTATGTTAGTTAAGATCGTCGAATCTTTCTTTTGTTTGTGTTGTTTCACATGGGTTTTAGACACTTGCTAACTAATCACTTTTTTATAAAATCTTTGATGTTAAAAAAAAATGTAGATGTGCAGGAGATCATGGAGACCGGATATGGGTTTTGACCCATGGATCCTCATACATACATAAAATAAAATCAGTGAAGAGTGGGTTTTGTTTGTACCTAAAACACGCCGGTGAATGAATCTTAGAACGACGGCGACGGTGGTGGCGGCTTGCGGTGGTCCAACGGCGGCGGGGAGTGGCGGAGGGAAGCTTTTTGGGTTGCCGGAGATGTCGAAAGCCAAGGGAATTAGAGGGTGAAATTAATGGGGATATATAGAGGATAGTGCAAGTTGAGTCTTGATTTATTATTTTATGGTTGAAGAAAAGGAAGGAGGATGAAAATGATGGGTCGAGCAGGTCACCGGCATGATCTCCGGGATTTTCCGATTGATTTCAATTTCTTCTCTTGGCGTTCTGGTTAACTTCAGAATTGGAAAGTAAATGTTGGACTTTTCTATATTTTGACCAATGACACTTCGGTGTTTATATATATATTCTCATCTTCATGATTTATTTACTTTATGTTTGGTGATTATACATAAAACACACAAAATTGATAATTTCACATATATTTTTATACGGCGGTTTGGGACAAAACAACCGTATGAAGAGTATAAAACGGTTGTTTATGGTAAAACGACGACCGACTACCACATAAAATTCGGAGATGTCGTTTATATAATATACTATTACGTCATTTTGTCCCAGTGACCCGTTTAAGGATTTACATGGTTGTTTTGCCGCATACGACCGTATGAAATGTGTGAATTTATTATTTTTGTGTGTGGATATAGCCATATCCTTATGTTTTATATTTTATTACTCATCTTATAGTATAGTATAGTTATTTATTTTATTTTTTGAGTCGGGCATTATAAATAGACCTCGTTTTTCACAGTTGAATATCTTCACCTAATGACTTTGATTTTTTTTTAACAACCTTTTTGTATACCATGGGGATTGAACCTTCACCATTTGTAAAGACAAAGTCTTATCCAACACCAAGATACCGTTGAATCAAATAACCTTTGATTGATTTTTCTTTTTCTATTTTTTTCTTTAATCATAAAATTTCACATTCGAAATAAGTGTTTTTTGCCTTCCTTAATCTCATTCACTTCTTATAGACACTAAAAACGTTGATGATTTTATAGTGAAAGTTAAACCAACTGTTTTTCTTGAAATTAATTTTTTCTTTTTCTTGAAATTAAATGCTAAGCATTTACTTTACGAAAGATGCATTGGGAGGTGATAGCTCAGAGTTAACAGATTTTTGCACCTTATACACCAAAAGATAACCCTGCACTTATTCAAAGAAAAAAAAGTGAACTTGATGGTAAACGATTATAAATATCAATTCACAGAAATGGTAACTGTAATATTTTCAGCTCCAAACCTGATCATCCTGCTACTTTCTCATGTTAGCTAAATCTTAAAAGAATTATTGATATTATAATCGTCCCTATCTTTTGGTTTTTTAATGGGAAATAAATCACAAAGTAAAAAATACGAATAAATATTTGTTGTGGATGGTGTACTTTTGTTTTTCACTGTGTAATTCTAGCTCGCTAGTGTTTTATTAATAAAATTTTGCCATTCAAAAAATTAAAAAAAAAAAACCATTACTCACTTTTTGGACTTGAATGACCACCGTTAATATTTTTATAAATATTAGATATCATTAAATTATTTTTTTGGACTTGAATGACCACCGTTAATATTTTTATAAATATTAGATATCATTAAATTAAATGCGTTTGAACACAACATAGTAATATAGATATTTGTAAAGTGTTTGAACATTTAATTAGTAATTTTTTTTATATATATTTAATTGTCTCATAAAAGTTTATAAAAATAGGTGCTTAAGTCTTTATATTTGGAGTAAATTACGGTAACCGTCACTGTGGTTTGCACGAATTTTGATTTAGTCCTTAATAAAGCACTAGAATTCGTAACCCATGAATCTACACCCCTCCCGCACTACAGATTAAGACATATGTTAATCTCTTTCTTAGAATTCAAACACTATTCCTAAGATATCCCATCTGTTTACAGTTTCAACGGGTCACATCATCACGACCCCTAGACTTACTCGATCGGTTCCTTTCCTGTTCCAAATGCATCTGTTATTCTCTCTTCCTCTGCCAACATGCATCAATTCACTCGGCGATTTAAGATAATATGTTGCGTATAGACGACAACGAACGATAATGGTGAATTATTTTTTTACTCATTCATTCCATAATCAATCATTCGTAGTAACATTTAGTCCGAACTGGTCTACCTGATATCCATGATCTACCATTCAAGGATATGATAACACCAGCATAATTCGTCAAATGCATACAAAATCATGAAGTAATGTAAAATGACAAATGTATCAAATTTCTCTAATAACACTAAAAGTACATAACAACCAGAAACAATATTCAACTTTAAGCACTAAAACTAGCATAATCTAAAAATCATAATGATAGAGCTTCCAAGTTAAGCCAAAAAGGTTTTAAAATAAACTACAAGTAGTTTACTCAAACATGATTGTTGTTCTTGTGCTATTGATCACTTGGTGAGCTTCCAAATTTTGCGCGCTTTTCGTTTTTCTTCATTAATAAACTTGGAGTAAGTGGTAAAGATGTGTATACATTTTCCATCCCAAGGGACAGATATATCACTGAATACACCATCCAGTTGAGCTTTTGGGGGGCAAATAACACCAACATAAGCGACAGAGGTACAAGAATAAGTCCCAAGTAATTGAAAGTAGGTACGCGTGATCTCTTGTCTTGTTGAACATCATCAAAACAGAAACATGCAGCTATGATCCCAAAGATTAGACACATGAGCAAATACCTGATCCAATTGTGTTCATGGGGAAGAACTAACACCATCACAAGTGATAAAGGAGCAAGAAAAGCCGAGAAGCTACCAATAAACATCAAGAAGCTGTAATAGGTATGCAAGTAGATGTTTGTGCAAAGCAAAATCACAGATACGACTTCCGCTACAAGTAACGCAACAATGGCTATGATCATAAACACCCCGTTTCCGTTGATTTCAAAAGCGATCTGGTTTTCTTTTGCCATTTGAATCCGAATTATCGCTAATAGACCCATGAACGCAATGCGATGCAAAAGTAGAGTTAGTACAAAAATCCTGTATCAAAAATGGCCAATGGCTCTACAAGTTATTATCACCAACTCCTAAATCTTGAAACTTAGTGTCAATCTTACGCGAATCGAGACCGGACTTACTGTGGCTTGGCACTGGTGGGATGTAGTGGTGCAGCACCTCTAGCAGAAATGGTAACATGTGCACCTGTTGTTTCGGTTGATTTAGCCCACTCCATGTGTATGGCAGGTTCTAAATTTCCTAAACATATAGATGACCATTAATAATAATCTTCAAATCACTTGTTACCAAAATCAAACATTTAACAACAATACAGTGACAAGAAAAAAAAATATATATATCTATCTAAAATAACATGTATTAAGCTTTAGTTAGGGACACACTTTTTCAAATAATCTTACACAACATGTGAGAGTTAGGTCATGCTTGGGGCGTTTTCACACCAAAATGCCCAGAACACCGCCCCTAGGCGTTATTGGGGAGGGGGAACGGGGGCGTTTTGGGCACCTATGTAATATGATGAGAATAACGGGCTTGAGGGGAAAGTTTTTTTTTTAAAAACTTTTTTTCTTCTACACCAATCAAATAACTACACCTTATTTTCTTATTTTTAAATAAAACTCCACATTCACATAACCACCGTTCGCACAACTCCTCACCCACTACACGTTTTTTCAGCGTCACAACTCACACCACATATACATATCGTCCGAACATATTTTTCACCTTTATACCACCACACCACTGCACATTTTGCCTCACATTTGACTTTTTCTACAAAATTGGGCTTCTAACCGTATACAAGACATTCTAACTGTATACAACACAGACGGGTGGTGTGTGATTTGTTTAATTTGTCAAATTAAACAAATCGGACCACCCAATTCATCAAAATTTGTGAAATTAAACAAATAAAGTAAGCAATTAAAGATATAAACACACAAACTAGTTGAATTTTAGTGAGCGAAGATCAGATTAACAAAGAAACAAAGTTCAACTCACCGGTGTAAGGATTCAGCCCTACAAAGGAAACACGTGCTTCAGTCTTTCCGATTTGGATTGTCCCAAGAAACGATAAACACCGACCGTAGCCAGAGCCCAGAAATCGAATCCGAATCGCTGTTTGCAAGTTCAAAACCCCAACTTTAGTTTCTGTGTTCTTGTCGCTGTTCTGTTTGGTAGTTCGACTAAAGTATTAAACGGGCTTTATGGGCCTGATAACGGGCTTCTACTTCTTAGGTCATGTTTGGGATTCCATTTTAAAATGACTTTTGGTTTTTGGAGGAGGCAAAAAGTCAAAAATACCCCTCCAAAAGCTAATAAGTCACAACATTGTGGCTTTTTGCTGCTTTTGGATGGGCATTTTTGACTTTTTGCCTCCTCCAAAAGCCAAAAGTCATTTTCAAATGGAATCCCAAACATGCCCTTAAAATTAGGCATGTAAATTTTAGGGTTATTGGATTTTAATAATCCAAGTTATTACCAATTGGTAAATACTAATCCTATTTTCAAAATTGGCCTCCATTAATTCCAATTATTAAGGTGTTGAATTTCATTGGAGCCCCGTTAAGTTTTTCTTAACTCCGTTAGTTTTTTGCTGATGTGGCACTGATTAATAAAAGCCACATAGGATGTCACGTCAGCAAACAACTAACGGAGTTAAAGAAAACTTAATGGGGGTCCAATGAAATCCAACACCTTAATAATTGGGATTAATGTAGGCCAATTTTGAAATTGGGATTAATATTGGCCAATTGGTAATAACTTGGATTATTAAAATCCAATAAACATAAACTTTAAATGAACCAAAATGAATAACTTTTTCTATTTAGTTAAACGAATGAATACATGTACCGTTCATTTATATTTTTTTATTTATATTTATACTAGTTTTTATACCACGTGCATTGCACGATTGAGATTTAAAAAAATATATGTATTACACGTTGAGATCAAAGAAATTAATAGTGGCAATAGAGGACAGAAAATGAAACTTGTATAAAAGAAAAAACTGTTAAAGTAAATAATTGGTAAATTATAAAGTAAATAAATTGTAATTTACAAAAGTATATTATATATTTAATTTAGTAATTAAATAATTGGTTATTAAACAATTTAGAAGACTATAAATAAAAAGTTGGATATATATATCCAAACTTTTCTTTTAATAGAAATAAGAATCTTTTCATATTATGATGTTAAATATATTTTATTTTTTATCATGGAAATACAAATAATTGATTAATTATGGTGGTGATTATCCATACAATAAATATTTTTTATTTATTGCCATAGAAATACAAAAACTAAAAGTAAGATGGATGATTTGGGAGGGATCCATTCGATAAATGTTTTTTATTTATTACTATGGAAATACAAAAACTAAAAATGAGATAGATGATTTGAAAGAGAAAATTATTATGAGATGGAACATGAGAATGACACGTGTCCCAAATCTTTTCTTTTATATAATAGTATGATATGATATGATATGAAGTATGATATGATATGATGAAATGATGATATGATTCGCTTATGTTTGTATATTTTTAATAATAAATTTGTTAAAATTTATTTTATATTCTAAACTAGTTTTTTTATCCCCGTGTGTTACACGGGTTAATTTAAAATTTTGTGGTGATGTCAAGTTTCCTTTTTTATTAATTAAACTATGATCAAACTTTTTCATTATTATATAGTATAGAGTATAGATAGATATAGATAGATGTAAATTAATAATATTGTATCATATATTAAATTAAGTAATTAAATAATTGGTTATTAAATATTTTAGAAGACAATAAATAAATAGTGGATATATATATCCAAAATTAGAAGATTCGCTACAATAAATAAATAGTGGATATATATATCCAAAATTAGAAGATCTACTTGTAAATGTTTATTGGCGGGAAAAATTATTGAGGATGAATGTGGTTGTGCCACATGGCAAATTGTGGTGCCAAAAACTTTTCTTTTATTATATATATAGATATAGATTCTATTGTATAGCACATTATATGTCACTCGATTTTCTCATGTTCGAGATACCAACATTTCATAGTTCTGTTAGAGTTTAGACATATTAAGTACTCACATTTCTAGACCTAACGGAGCGCATCTCGAATCAGATGATCAAATCTTTTGCAAGTCTTAATGACTCTTTGGTGGAACTTAAATCATATTTTGAGAGTTGTTAATGTCCGTGTTTTGAAAATGTTTGTGTCGTGTCTTCTTCATGTAGCGGTGTTGGTTTATCCTAATATGTGTATTGGGATAAAATCCGATGTGTAAGAAGTGGTTGAACTTTTATAGTATAGAATTGGATTTTAACAGGGTTTTATATCATAAGGAAGTCACGTTACTTTTCAGGGCTAACCATGCTGAAAATTTTAAAATCTGGAATCATAATTCCGCGAGTGTTTAAAATATACCTTTTGAAATTCGGAGTGTTACGCTGTCCGTTTGTTATTATTTAGTTTTCTATCTTTCCAAAATCCCCCTTAACCTGCATATGACTTATAAGTTCAACAATGTTTAGTGTCGTCTAAATCTTGTAGTGTATCATGCCTAAGTGTGTCATGGTAAGACAATTATAATAAACATCAAGTAAAAATACGACATTATATCATGTACAATACGTAGCCATGTTCGACATTATTTATAAAAGATATTGAGTAGAATATAACTTACAGGTTTATAAGTGCAAGGTACAATGAGGAAAGGCTTGGTTTGTATTTTTAGGTTTTGACGAGTCCGTTTCTGGCCCCTCCACTGACCTGATGCATGTATACGCCATGCTTATCTAGGGCGTTAGCTTTGCCAATGGTATCTGGGGCTTTATGTCACAGAGTTAATATTCTTGACTCACGTGCGGCATTTAGATTCGATCTAAGTTCAACATTTGCCTTTGGCCCAAACTAGTAACGATTCAAAACGACTATAGCGAAAGTTGCAAGCTTTCGTTACAAAGATAACTTTGTATTACTATGAATGGAAGATTACATGAGTGTTTTACAAGTTTGTGTACAAAACTTGTAATAGTTGTTTGGGTGTTTTGCAAATGATCAGCCTCCACCTATTTATAGTTGTGCTATGAGTAATCTTGATTATTCTAGATCCTTCCATAATCTAGAGATTTCTATCTAAATATCTAGATAATTATAAAGAATAATTTAGATTGTTCCATGGAAATATACATGTATGGACGGTGCATGAAGTATTTTGATAATTCGAGAACTTTCGGATGACAATGAACTCTCAAGAATGTACTAGAAAATTCCAGATACTTGGAGTAGTGATTTTAAATTTAGGCGGACATGTAGCTTTATTTGCTTCAGTTCTCTGTTGTTCGATGGTATTTGTGTTTCTGATAGGAACCAAATGTTACAGTTATCTCATCTGATACGGATCAGGTATCCGACCCGTGAAGACCCGTTCGAGATCTGAAATCTAAGACCTAGTCACATCTGGTTTCTTGGATTTTATCTATCTTTAATTATTTTTGAATAATTTCTTTTAATTAATTAGTTTCCATGTTGGTTTCTAATTCCTTTTCTTGTTTATTCAAGTTTCTTTGTGTCTATTTAAGAACATTCTATTTCATTATTAGATGTTATGTTTTGATTAATAAAGAATTTTCAAAGGTTTTGTTAAACCCTAATCCAAGGATAGCCGGCTTTGGCTCTTTGTGTAACATTTGCAAATTATCCGATTGAGAAATCCGGCCCGTTTTGAACATACGGACTTACCGATTTGTAAATTATCGAAAACCGGAAGAATTTTCGGGTGTAAACACCCCAATTAATGAATCTAAATGATTTATAACCGATTTTCGAAACCGAATACTTAATTGCAATCAATTGGAATCAAATGTGGTGTCACGAATTGAAAGTAAAGCAATTTCGGGTTTTTACGCGATTTCGGTACGCGATTCGTCGTTTACCGGGAATCTCGTATTTTGTCACCATATATCAAATTCAACATTTTTATGAGTCTAATAATCAATTATCATGTCATTAGTCATCACACACCTAATCGAGTCACGAATCGTTGGTGATTTGCCCAAAACCGATACGTATGTCAAAACCGACCAAAAATGCCTATTTTGACCTAACTTGTGCATACGTTTGAGTTACGTGGCATATTTATTATCATTGTGAGTGGATTTAATGTTATGAACATGATGGGACCATTAATTGGGTGATTTGGGAGGAAACGGGAATCAAAAACATAGAAAAACGAATAACCGAGCACGCGAATCGTGAAATCAGCATTTAAGAACCAGACTGCCATCCCAGGGCGGTACGCCCACGGAGCTTTTTGGCAGAAACCCTAAATTTCGGGTATTTAAGCATCATTAACCTCTTTAGCCCCCATTTTCCTTCCCCAAATCACTCCCAAACGACCCTAAACGGCTAGAAACCCTAGAGATCATATTCCTTGAAGATTTGAGGTCCAAGATCAAGACTTTATTGCTTAGGATCAAGCTAGAATCATCCCTTTCGGTATGTGAACTTCAAACTATGTTGTTGTAACTTGAATCTTCTCTTCTACCCTCATCAAGATCTGAACTTTATATGATTTTTGGCATGGATCCATGTTGTATTTAACAGATCTAGGGTTTATATGAGTAAAGATCCCACCTTTTTGCTTGATCTTGTCATTTAACTTAAATCCATGATGAAATCTCTATAGATCTAGGTTTTCCATGCAATTTGAGGTATGGATTTTCATGAAAGTTGCAACCTTTAGTATAGATCTCAGATTTAGACATGATGAATCATTGATATGATATAGATCTAGGGTTTGCTTTGATAAAGATTGAATTTTTATGACACAAAATGACTAGATCTATGGAAAACATGTCATTTAGGGTTTGATTTAGTGATTTCCTTACCAAGATTGCATTTTTATATTTCAAAATGACTTGATCTACCTCATGCATGTTGTTTAGGACCAGATCTATATGATATGATTGTCAAGTTTGGGTGTTTTATGATAAAATGTCTAGATCTCAACATGTGTGTCATCTAGGGTTAGAATTGTGTGTCATAAACTTCAAAAATGACATTTTTACCTCCTAAACATGTTTAGATCTATAATATTCTTGGCATGTGAAGTTAGATCTGTATGTAAGACTACCAAATCATGAACTTTATGTGTTTAAATGTTAAGATTCACCCAAGCATGCTAATTAGGGTTTGTTTTATGCCCAAAAGTTGACTATCATGCTAGATTTGACTAATTCATGATAGATTTGGCTAGATTCATGCTATATATGATATGTTATGACTAGACCCATGCTAGGTATGATGCGTTATGAATAGGATCATGCTATGTATGTTGTGTTACGACTAGAATGCTCATCTTGTGTGTCCGTTCATGATTAGATTTACTAATCTCATGATAAGTTATGATAGAACTAGGATGCCATGATGACTCATGTTTGACCATTTTGACTTATGTTTGACTATGTTGACTTCTGTTTGACCGTGTTTGACTTTCATATAAATAGTCAAAATAGGATTCTTTAACCTTACCTTTAGTTTAGGAATTGGAGCCATATCGTACGTATCACCTTACCTAATCACCAACGAGTCGTCGAGTCGGCCGTGTCGTGAAGTTAATCTATTTATTATTTAAATTATTTATTGACTTATTCTTCCTTTATCTCGCTAGTCGTCAAGATTATCGTTGAGTCTATCCTTCCTCATTTCGTGGTGTCTTTTCTCTCAAATTGTATCTCCATCAGGTGAGTATTCATAGCCCCTCTTTCATTTCAATGCTTTGGGGTGCAACATGTATCGTATTCAAAACCCTTACTCGATATTCTTTACTCAAAAACTTCATGCGAACTCTATGTTGTTATTTGTGATTTGGTATGTGAACTTGTGTGCTTATTTATGTTGTGTTGTGGTTGGACTCATACTCATACCCATACTCATACTCATACTCGTGTGACATTAACTGTGAAAAGCCGGGGTTACGGTAATAGATCTATTGGCTTGACAAGCCCACTTGGCATGCTTCGCGTGTAGCGCCTTGTGATTTGAAACCTTGAGGTCAGGGTTGGCTCATACAACTGGTTACTCAATCTCATTCACTGGTTTACTTTACTCGATTACACTTAACTCATTGATTCGCATGCTTTAATCTATGTAGTACACTAAACCTATGTTTACTCACCAACTATTCGTAGTTGACCTTTATTTTATACATGTTGCAGGACTTGCTGATAGATGATGACTTCTTGCTGTTGACACTATAGGATCGCATGTGGACCTAGTGTGACCTAATTAATTAAGTTTATTTGATTCATTGTTGTTTATTTTCATCATGTATTGTATTGATTACTTATGTTTAATGAAATGGGTTGATTAAGAATATCGCAACATTTAAATAGTGTTGTGTGCATCTGGACAATCATCGCGCCCCGACATCTTCCGCCGTCGGTTGGGGTGTGACACTTTGCTCGAATTCATCCGAGGTTTTACTACGATTTTGTATCATCATCCTTATTAGGATTTAGTCCTGATTAGAATCTAGTTATCTTAGAGAACCTCAACACATGTGATCAAGACCTATATTAGGTCCATTATACCCTTCAATATTACAGACGTAGAACCAATGTTTTAAAATCGGATTATTAAACCGGACCGGTCTTGTCCAAAAAATGGTTGAACCGGGTTGACCCGGATGGTCGAACCGGACTGACTACTCAAACCTGTAAATTTACAATATACATTTTATAAACTTTCAACCACAACAAATATAAAAAAGAAACTTCAATAAAGTCTAAAACAAATTACAATCATCCAAAATAACATCAATACAAATTACAATACCCCAAGTTCGTCGATTGTGCCCTGGTTAATAACTTCGATTCTAGCCGATCACTTCGAGAATCTCATCCAAGTTCGTCGATTGTCGTCGATCGTCCCCCCCCCCCCCCCCCCCCGAGTTCGTGGATTATGGGGTTTTTTGTAGCGTCTTTTTGGTTTCCTATGGCCCGTGAACCGTGAACGTAACCCTACTTTTTTGTAACGCCTTTTCTGCCTTTTCTTTAGATTAACTTAAAATAAAAAAACTAAAGAAAAAAAAACAAACAAACCCGGTTCAATCCGGTTCCGGGTCCGGGTCTTTACCCGGTTGAACCGGAAAACCCGGCGGTTCACTTTCTGACCCAATATTGCTAAAAACCGGTTATAATCGAACCGGAAGACCCACTGGTTTCCGGTTGAACCGGTTCAACCGGCCGAGTTAATCTGGTTTTTAAAACATTGCGTAGAACTAATCTTTTCTAATAAATCTAACATATATATATATGCATCTATACCATCTCCGTACCGTCCTTTTACTCTTTTCTAATATAGTGTTCACAAGTTGTGTTTCTCATATATCTAGCATAAGTGATTAACTATATTTTCACTTATATAAATGAACGAAGTAGCCGAGTTTCAGAATTATCCCCTACTAAGGAAGGATTACCTTTGTTGGAAGATTAAGTTTGACCCGTTAAGGAACCAGTCACAAATCGTATAGGCTATTGTTCGATTTGTTGGACAGTTTTTAGTTAGTTATAGGCGGTTGGATAAGGTAGTTATTTACCAATTGTCATGTCAGTTGGATAATGTTGTAATCAACATTTTTATGTAATGCAAGTTTGCATATTTTATCTTCTGTTCTCTCAACTCATTCGTAATATACACACACACACATAGAAATGTCATCCGTGAAGGATGTTAATCTCCTACGGCTCTTCTTTTTGAACAATTGGTACTGATGTGCCCCGGCCATTTCTTTAATTTAATCCTTTAATTTAATTCAGGTTAAAACGGTTTGCAAAGTACTTTTTAGTTATTTCAGTATTGATGACGTATATTTAGATTAGAATCCTCTCATACAGGAGGCGAACGATCGAAATATCCATCTGCCCCACTCAGAATACTAACACATGTTACCGGTTAGGATAACAACAGAGTCCACATGACTGAACCAGACAAGGCCCACTCACAAGGTGTGGTTCGGACAACATAATACATGTCTCCTACCAACAAATCCGGCTCGTACAACAACCAAGCTCGTTCGGTTCGGAATCATAAATTCCGAATCTGACACACATTTAATGCTAATCATTAAGCGACGTTACCCGATATAGGTACGTACAATCTCTGGTCTAGGTGCCTACACATCAACAAATCGGGTAAATCATTAATGTCACAACAAGACAAAATGTTAGGTATTATAAATACCCCAAACTACCTAATTGGGGATTCATTAAGTCTATTTGTATGACTACACCGTTCATCCACAAACACTTATTCTCACGCCCAAGCTTGGTCGCAGTAAATACTTATGTTTTGTGACGAGTCTAACGGGTTTGTTAGTGTTTCAAGTCCGAAACACAAAAGTGAAGATCCAACCAAGTACCTTATTGAGACATCTTGTAGTCGACATATATACTAGTCAATTCGTCCTTGTTCCTATCACTCTGACCAACGAGATACCAAGTACCTTATTAAAACATCTTGTAGTCAAGCAGTAGTATACCAGTTGTTTCGTCCTTGGTTTACCACTCTAACCGTCCGGGATACCCCAACTTTTATTTCTACTATGTTAAATACCAATTTATTAACTATCATTGTTATTATTTTGTCACTTCTATTTGATATCACATTTTTCAAATTTTAGTTTTTTTCTTTTTAACACCAATGTGACAATGTCCTTATAAACCCTGCCACGGAACGATATAAAGTTATAAACCCCTTGTCGTCACTCATTACCTTTCACGCATTTCAAACTCCGAGAACTCGAGAAGAATTCCGGATGTAATTTGTAGAAGTGAACGGATATTGCAACGGCGATCTAGGAGCAGTTTCTACCGATTTCAGGTGAATTCCACCTTAGTTTCGAGTTTCGAATGCATAACAAACAATGTAGTCTTATGAACTTGTTTAGCGTCGATCGATTTAGTACTAATGGTTAGATACATGATGATTTTGTTTTCAATCTGAGAGCAGTTTCTACCGATCGGCCGGGGAGTGTATTCACGATTTCAGGTTAATTTCACCTTTAGTTTCGAATGAACCATTAATCGTTGATTGATTTGGTACCTAATACATTGTTTTCAATTTGAAGCAGGAGCAATTTCAACTCGTCGTTAGAGGAGTCAGTCTAATCACGATTTTAGGTAAATTACATTTCTGCTTTCAAACTAATCATTAAATTTAGTACACTGAACATTGTTTTCATACTCAAAATATGGATTCTGACTGAATGTCTAGGTTTATTATGGTTAACTGAAATTCTATGGTTTTTGAAGTTGTAAACAAACAGAAATTGTTAAGGAGTAAAGCTCTTTAAGCATGAGGTGGTTGCTATATGAAATTTAAATCAAATTAGGTTTTCTTTGAGCTGTGAATACTGATTCTAGAGGTCATTCATGTGGACATTAACTTGATATTGATTACTAGTTTTAGGCCTGTGTACTTTTCTGTGCCGGTGACCCAAAGTCCAAGCATGCCCGATTACATTCATATGGTATTGTCATCGCTTTGGATTTTCAGCTTCTAGTTTAGCCTAGTCCTGGTTTGATGTGAAACCGACTGGAAGACTAATACAGTCTAGACCGAATCCATTATTTTAGGCTGCCAAGATTGATTTCTTAATCAACCACCATTTGCTCTCCTATTAATCAGTAAACTTAATCACATTCCCTTTACATTTTGCCTACCATTTTTTTAAAGAATGACATATTCAAATACAGAACTTGCAATATTAATCAAAATTACATTCTTTGTAAGTAGTTTTAATGTTTTGCTAGAGATCTATAGATATAAGTTGTTAAAAGAATATATGTTTCATTGTGTGGTGGCCTTATGATTATGTGTATATAAATTTGGGTTTTACATTCAAAAGTCAAAACATGTAGGGATTTTTTAATGTAGGTTACTTAATCATTTAATGGTAAGTTACTTTAGCAACTCTTATTCTTTTATCTATCAGTTTGGCTTTATACTAATAATAAGTAGATGAAGTTCATTTAAAATTAAGCAAAGTAAGGAAAAACATTGCATTTCAATAAAATCTAAAACAATGCTTATTTAGAATGAACTTGTTAGAAAGTACAAATAGTGGTTCTGTGGTTTGAATGTCACATACCTTAATGTAAATTGTTTTTTACTTTGAAGTGAAAATCTATGTAAAAGTAAAGTAAATTGATAAGCAAATAAACATAGATAATAAGTTATAGACACAGTTAGTTTAAAAAAAGGTACATGGAAAATAGGGGAACTAAGCTCAGAATGATTGAGAAAATGAAAGTAAAAGAGTGATGAGACTGAGATTTTGGAATTTAGTAGCTTAAGGGGTAAGTGCTTATAGCGTAAGGATACGTTATAAGAGGTGTAGGTGCACAAATAGAAAACCAATCTTGTTACCATAGAAATATATCGCTTTATGCTCTATTGCATTTAAAACAACGAAATTCAGGAAATTATGTTCGATGAGGTGTCTATTTGCAGTGTTAATAAGCGAAGCAATAGGCACAATTTGATTCATAAAGCTGAATATAAATTTAAAGAGATATATAAAGTATAAGAAAAGTATGAAGGATAGGGTAAAGATTGTTTCTGATATACACCTAAAAACAATAAAAAAAATATTCTGCTTGATATAGGCGTATTAAAGATCGTTACTGATATGGGAATGTAATCAATGGGAACTGAAATATTATGCTTAATCTAAGTTGACAAATGAAAATGTGAATTTTGGTTGTACAAGTGAAGAGTCAAGTATGAGAAATATACTCCTGTTGAACTTATTGTTTGTTTCTGTATGCTGTTTTTTTTTTTTTTTCTTTTTTCGTTTTGTATGCCTCATTCATATATCAAAGTATAAAACACAAATGAGGATGAAAATGTTGTTGTTTTTGTTGCTGCCTGTTACAAAGAGAAAACACTGTACCACGTAAACTGACATGTAGTCGCCTAATTTTTTTAATCTATTTTTAACCATAAGGGAATTAATTAAATAGATACTAAACAATTAAGAATAAATTGGGAACATATTTGAATGCTCAACTGATCAAGGTGCTTGTTATAACCAGTGTGATGAAATTAGATTTCTTTTAGGTATCACTTATAAGAAAAAGTGAAAAAATTTAGATGACAATTTTAAGTTATTAAATTTTGCTTTTTTTTTTAATCACAAAAAGACTCCGTAGACTTTGATGTTCAGTCATAAGTACATAGGCTGATTATAAAGACCCATACAAACCAAGCATTTAAAGCAGCTCTAACATAAGGCTATGAATACACTGAAGAAGAAAATAAGCGTACTTTGGACTTTATTTATGTAGAGTTGTGAGACCTTGGTGTATTGTAAGATTATGTGTAGTTTTTTTTACTAATGTTTTGTTTTGTTAAAGCGCTGATTGTTACAAAGAAAAAACACTCTTAACGCATGACCTGATTTGTAGTTGCCTAATCTTTTGACCTGTTAAAATATTTGAAATCTTAACTGATGAAATGCTTGTTATAATTAGTGTAATGGAATTAGAATTTATTTTAGTTGTCACTTATAAAAAAGGGTGCTTGTTAGTTGTTATAATCAGTGAAATGGAACTAGAATCTATTGTGGCCTTAAATCAACAATTTACTCTTTAGATTAGACTTTGCACATAAGGCTATATCAGTGAACCTTAAAAGCAATCTATGATAATATTAGGTGTAATATTAACCTTGTAGCAGACCCTGCAATGTTTTCTTCAGGGTTCAAGCTTTGTTTTAATTAAATTTTGAATACTCGTTCTAAAGGACCAACAGTTTTTTATTAACATGATATTGATTTTTGGTTGCTAGTTTTTGGGTTGTGCATATTTTGGTTAGGTGTGCTTGTGATTTTAATCTCAACTATTATTCAAGAGAAGTTATTTTCTTGTGAATATACCTTCCCTCATAAGCTCTTAACAAATTTTGTATACTTGTTAGACTAAAAGTTTAAAGTAAAAAATTGATCTTTGATAAAAAAAAATTGTTAATTATCCTTCAATGATTGCAGGTAAAATGGATAATGGAGAGGAAAATGCACCGTTCTTGCAGCAGGAGCATGAGCAACACGAGCATCCAGATCAAGACGTACAGCAACAGTTGCAGCAGCAACAACAACTCTTGGAGCATGAGCTCATCCAACTTCAACAACAACATGACATACAACTGGAACATGTGGGAGTGGTAGGGGAGCATCAGATACATCAACAAGTGCAGCAGCTACATCAGAGGATCCAACTACTGTTGCAACATGTAGAACGACTACACCAACACATGTTGTTGCAGCATCGTCTGCTGCAGCAGCCACGACCAGGGGCGGAGCCTAGGTAAAAGTTCTATGCCAATTATTTTGACATAAATGCTATATTTTAGGGATGTGTGCATGGGTCAGTTCGGGTGGGTTTTAGACCCTAATCAAAAGCATAATTGAATATTTCAATGACCTAATTTGGGGAACACTGAATACTTCAGTTACCTACTTTTGGGAACTGGTTAGTTTTGGTTAAAATTGATTCTAATATTTGGTTTTTGAGCTAATAACAAAAAACTAACCTAAAGTTGAGTGACTTGAGTCCTACACTGTATGTCCTGATTAAACTGGCGATGTGGGAATCCTATTTATAACTGAATTCTCATCAAAACTTTGATTAAGCTCTCGAAATGGGACAATGAAAATAACAAACAGATGTTATGTTAGTATTGCTATACTACATTAAGTATCTAACTATAGTATGATATTAGTGAAACAATGTTTGAATTTTCAAAAGGAGCAGATCACCACTTGGTATTATTATAGGTAAATGTTTCAAGTTTGGTTTGCTTTCAGTTTTATCTGTTTATTAAATAACCATAACCACAACCAATTAATATCGATTTAGTTATTAGTTAACATTTGCCCACCTCTATTATATTGAGTTAACCTTTTTTTTTTGTATACGAATGCAGTTTTCGAATCCACATTTACCAAACGACATCAATGATTCTTAGCCATGTAAGCACAACTTATGTTGGCATGATCGGCATTATGGTTGCGCTATCTATCTTCGATCAACATTGGACCATCATCTTAGTTTCTACAAGTTTGCTGTTATTTTCAGCCGTGGTTTGTTATGGGATGCTTTCCTACTACTATAGGGTCAATGAAGACCCAGCGGTTCAAAACCGGTATCTACGTCTTCTGAGGGCGGGCTCATACTTGGCTGCTATTGCTTCACCGTCCCTTCTCGTTGGAGACGTTCTTTTCACCGGCAATTCCGTTATAGTCTTTAGGGCAATTGTTTTTTTTGTTTGTTTTCTTTGTGTGGTACTTTCATGGTGGTTTTACTGATTACAACTTAAACTTGACACCTGAAATTTGTAAAGAATCGATCAGAATTAAAACGATATTCGCCGACATCTAATTGCAAGTTCTTTTGATGAAAATTCTTGACTATGTATTAGGAAGCTACTGTTTGTTATGATCCGACCATTTGATCTCTAGGAACTACTATTTTTTTGGAATGTCTCACAATATGAATATTCAATTGATCCGACCATTTGATCTCTAGGAATTGTTATCTTTTTGGAATGTCTCACAATTTGAATACTCAATTGGTCGACTTTATGATCATAAAACATGTACATCTAGATGTTCGACTGGAAAATTGATGAAAAAATTAAAATACTAGCCGGTAAAAAAAAAACCATAAATTAAAGTCCACGTACATGCATAATGAATTGGGCCGATTCAGTTGTTATGGATCCGTTTGGTTTTTCGGTTTTTTATATAGCTAAAACCGAAACCAATCCGAAATTTTGGTTTTTTAGAAAGGTTAAACACAATACCTTCGAACAAGAACCACCTTAATTTAGTGAAGTTATATATAGCCTCTTACATTAGAAAAGCAAATAGGGTTCATATATAGGGCTTGTTTGGGATTGCTTATTTAAGTGCATAAGTGCTTTTTATTAAAAGTGCTTATTGGCTTATTACTTTTTAAAAATGAGTTTTTGAAAAAGTGTTTGGATTTGCTTATTTAATCGAATAAGTGATTTTATATGTGAAATGACTAAAAAGGGGTTGAGTGGGTATAAGATTGGGTGAATATAAGTTAAAATAAGGGTAATATGGTAATTCACCACTCAAAAAGCTATAAGCAATTTTGAAAAGCCAGAAAAACTTGGCTTATTAAAAACTGACTTATTAGCTTTTTGAAAAGTTAAAACCAAAAGTGCTTATTCAATTGCCAAACACTCAAAACTGCTTATTGACTTTTCAAAAAGCTAATAAGTCAATAAGCAGTTTTTAAAAGCAATCCCAAACAAGCCCACTGATGTAGCACTACACCAACTATCTATAAAGAAGTAAAAAACCAAGAACTTGTGGGGATTCATGAGCATAAGAAAACAATACTATGTAAAAGCCCAAGAAATTCAGCCACCTATCTTATTGTTCAAAACCTAATATGCATTCCTAATAACTAAAAACCATAACTGGAAATTCTATAGTTCTCTTTGGATGCAATCAGTTGACAATAACAATACACATATAAGTTATTACAAGCAAACAAACGTATCCAGTAAAATTCTTCTTAAAGAGTAAGGTTTAGAAATTATAAGATGAGGACAAACCTTACCTCCATCCTATGTGATAAAGACACTACACCCAAAAAGACTCTCAGTGGAGAAAGTACCTTATGCTTTTCACAAAAAATATATATCAAGTGGGATAGTAAGAAAGAAACAAAAAAGAACAAGTAATAAAACATGTACCCAAACTATGATTCTGATGTACTTGAAAACTGCATTAAACAGGAATAAAACGATATCCCCAAGTCTTTTTACCCCAACTGCTACAAATGATGTGGTAGATGATACTGAAGATGTTGCAGCCACTAGACTTCCCACAGCTTCCATCGTACCGCTGCTCTTGTTGACACTCATGCTTATGATACCACTGTCGGTCCCGCTGCTGCAGTTGTATGTGTTCTCGCAACAGTTGTAGGTGCTTTTGTTGGAAATACAACTCCATGTCTTGTTGGCGCTGCAAATGCAGAATTTCCTGATGCTGCAGACTTAGGTGTTGCAGACGTTTGCGCTGTAGAATCAGGTGCTGCAAACGCAGGTTGTGCAGATACATGTGTCGCAGGTCCTGTCGTTGTTCCACGTTTTGTTGCATTTGTAGTTGTTGTTTTAGGTGTTGTAGGTGTTCGTGATGCTTGCGCTGCAGCTGTTGGTCCTGCTGTTGCATTTGTTGCACTTGTTGTTCGTATAGTTTATGCAGTTGTAGGTCTCGCGTGAGATACTCCTTTCCTAATCGTTGCTTGGGCTCTTGCACGTCTTGCTCATGCATTTTCTGCACTTCTTTTTTGTTTCCAGCAAGAAGTAGGGGCGGAACTAGAGTTTTTTTTAATAGGGGTTCGGAGACAGTTCCCTTGAAAAAAATTATTTTGATCAAATTGCTTAATGAAGTCATCACAAATTACTTTCTTGATACGGGTTATATTGTTTCAAGTTTAAACCAAAGAGCGTTGCTAGTTTGGTGGTTGGTGCATCTAAAGTTAAGTGTAGATGCTACTTTGACCCAAGTTCGAATCTAGGGTAATGTTTTTTTTTTTAATATAAACAAAGCTGAAAATGTGAAAAGTTTAGAAAACGTCTGGCCAGGAACTCTAGGTCAAAATAAGTAGCGCCTACCAGCTGCTCTACATAGCTATATATTAAAACTTTTGAAACGAAATGTATCTAAGGGGTATCAAATATACATAAAATGATAAAACCTAAAAATCCCCAAAAAAAAATTTCACTTCCCGTACAAGTTTAAGTAATAGCACGGGCTAGTCCTAGACGTAAAAGAGTTTCGCAAGAAGATAACTTTTCTAGAGTAAACGTTTTGAGTTTCAAAGTAAAAAAGGTCACCTAACAAAGTGCAAACTAACCACAAGAAAGCTTCTAGCGAACCTATTTGGGTCATGGCTAAAATTTGGTTGTCAATAATCTTTAACAGCTAAGCCTAAATGACTGCAAAAAGTTATAATGTACTTTTGTATATTTACTGCAAACAAAAAAGCTACTTACTATTACATCATATTCAACTCCATCACAATTAAACGGTAATTCTTAAAAATTTGGTTCTCAATAATTTGCATTTGAGCGTGTAATTATTAAAAAAAAAAACTGGAGTTTGATTAGGATATCAATCTTGGAACCAATCATGTTTGTTTTCAGCATTGATTTATTAAAACCCAAAAGAAGTACTCTCAAGGAGATAGTAGGCACATGTTTGACCATAACACTGTCTTCAACGCGTTCGTCATTCGGATAAACGGATATAGTCAGCATGTCACATTAGTTTTTTAACTGTCCTTTCCACAAATAGGCTTTTATCCCAACGCAATCTTTCCTACGGAAACCTCATATTTATCTATATATATATATATATATATATATGTTTGTGAGGACAAAAGAAAAGAAAAAAAGCTATTAATGACGCACGTCGGTACGGACAGAGGCTGATGGACAGCCGACGAACACGAAGCAACAATACAGCACTTGGGACTGACAAACGCCTTGGAGGCGGTCTAAGAAAACCCAATTTAATTCAACCTTAAAACCCTAGACAATAAATTAACCATAATAGACTGCAGATTTAGCAACATGTTAGTTATTAATCATTCAACATTAATATTACAAGAGTTTATATTGATGTAATGGGTTACCTGAAGGATAGAAACTTCGGCGCTTTGGGATATTCTGAGTTTGAGTTGTGGCGAAAAGAAAAAAGAATGACGACAATGTTTTTATATCGATCGCGACCGTGATTTTAGCATATAGTATCGCGTTTTGATTATTTTAATAAAATTGAAGCAAACCTATAAATATTATTAAGACTTATGTATTTGGTAATTCTTTTTCCTTTCATCTTTAAAGCCCTTGGTTTGATTCCTCTCGTTATCCTTTCTTTTTAATTTGTTTGAAACCAAGCTTATCTGGGGTTAAGTTGCGAGTGTATAGTCCGTGCTCGCCGCTTTGCTCTCTTATTCTCTCTCGACTCTCCATTTGAAAACAACTAATTAACTTATTAGCTTTTCAGCATTCACAATTTGTCGATCCCGGTATGAAACGCCACCCCTATTCCTTAACTTGGCTCTTAATTTGATAAATTGCTAGCAAATTTTATATAACTTTATACATTTAGGTTTTGTTTTTAGATATGAACCGCCACTAATTAACTATTTCCGTTCTAGTTTTGCTAAACACTAATGGATTTTTGAAATTATGAATTAGTTATTATGACTATTGAGAGAATTTTCACCAAAAAAACATGACCTAGTTGTGAATAGAAGCATCTAAGCTGACCCAACTAAATCAATAATTTCAAAACTTTATTATTAGAATTCAACACACCGAAAAACTTGAAACCATATAAGAAAAATCTCAGGTTAACGCGCCAAGTTTACTGCTCATCTCTGAGAACTGTTGGTTGTCGGTCATGTCCTTCATTTCCCGCGCTTGGTCGACTGGGGTCTCGGTATTACGGTGTTGCTTCGTCCTCAAATCCGTCGTCGGATAAATATGTTCAAGTTGACTCTCGGGCTCTACCGAAGATGATGTTTTTGACTTTTTTGAGGGTCTTCTAGTTATCGTCATCAACTCGTGGTCTCTCCCCACCCCCGACTTCTATGAAGAAGTTCCTATCACCGAATGTATGAGAACAGGTCTCGTGTCCTTTGAAAATCGACCAAAGCTAGTCGTTAAATATCAGCGTCACTTTGACTACTTGCCCAAAAATCGAAGCGGGTTGGTATGTGTCATAAAAAAAGTTGGGACTTTGAGTTGATATCGGTCCACTTACCCGATATTGAGTCTCATAGACGGCAGTCCTCTGACTTTTGCATTTGCTCGATGAACCTACTTCAAACCCGATTCCAAAAGACGTTTTGTCTTTATGTTTCACTAAAAACAAGAAATAAGTTAGTAAGCTTTTATAAAAATAGTAGTGACAAATTATAAAACAAGTAAAATCTATTCATAATTGGGTACTCCATACGCCGAGCCAATGTATACTCCCCGTCTGTTCAAGGCAAAACCATTTTTATAGGAGCTTTTGCGAGGTTGCAACGACTCGCCTTGCGTTTCGGGTACAAACACATGTTAGCTTGGTTGATGCGGTCCTCCCATTTGCACTTGTAAACCATAACCGTCACGTTCCTGAAAATAAAACGAGCGTCCAACTGGTGGTGAGATGTTGGCTATGTAGGAAAAAAGTTGGTCAGTTTGTTGTGGGTTTTGTTGCTCGCTTTCACCAACCCTTCTAGGCGCTTGAAAACCCGAGTAATATGGGCCTCCAAAAGGTGAACTGTGTAGAAACATATGTTTAAATAATTAAGAAAATTTTATAAGTTAAAAGAGGAGAATATGTAAATTTGTGTGTAAAAGATGGTTTGGAAATTGAATATTTATAGTAAAAATAAAAGGAAAAAATATTGTTTATTTAAAATATAGCTGTTTAACGACTATAATATATGGAAAGTGATGAAATGAGGGAATTACACTCATGCCGCCTTGGATGGATTTTTCACCCATAACACCCTGAGGTCAGTGTTCCTAACGTTATAAGTAGGTATGACACCCACTACATATAGCCTTAGAATTATCTAGATCTTACAACGCGCATTGTCGCATCTTGTCACCCGTGCGTGTGACTTGTTGTGAAGGTGAACTCAAATTAAGCTACCTTGTTTACAAAATGGAAAGAGATATAAATCAAAAGTAAGTACTTCTTGATGTATGTCACTATTTCTTAGACATAGAATCATCTAAGGTTGCATGCATTCTAATGTCAGGTATGGCCTTCCCATCCAATCATGTCACTATGTGCTTTAACGATTTGATAGGGGCCTTCACATTTTAGGCTCATCTTTCTTGTTGGTTGTTAGAAAAATCACGTGAAGTTAGAAAAATCTTTTGTTTATGGTTCGAGTAAATCAAACATTTTAGCGAATCGATCATAAACCACCCTATTATGCCATGAACATTAAACCTACAATCTGATGGATGGAGTAGATGAGGATCAACACCTATGAATAGGTACTCGGCACCCATTCGTGAATTACCATGGTTTTTATCACTACGGATACCGTTTAGTACCAGAACCAAATTATGAGAAAATCAAGTACCAGTACCGGTACTCGGGACTAAAAGTTCATCTCTAATTTCAAAACACCTTAGTCGAGACTACTCGTATAAGTTATGGAGTGCACAAACAAACATTTAGACTATGGACTTGCTTGCAATATATAACCCCGGAAATATTAACACAAGAATATTTAAAAAATAAAACGATGTCCCCAAGTCTTTTTACCCCAACCATGCTTTAGGGTCCGACGTGGTCCCGGTCCCCCCTTGCTTTTTTGTTGCGTAGTATTAATTTTTATCAAGCTCCTTGGAATTTTTTTTTACATACTAGGTTTGGTCCCCATATACCGAGCACGGCTCCTCCTGAACTTTTGTTAAAGCTCCGCCACTGACCCCAGCTGCTACAAATGATGCGGTAGATGATATTGACGATGTTGCAGCCAGCGGCCTTCCCACAACTTCCATAGTACTGCTGCTCTTGTTGGTACTTCCGCCGTGGGTATTTCTGCTGCAGTTTTATGTGGTTTCTCAGCAGTTGCAGGTGATTCTGTTGGATACGCAACTGCATGTCTTGCTGGCGCTGCAAACGCAGTAGTTTCTGGTGCTGCAGGCTTAGGTGATGCAGCCGATGGCGCTGCAGAAGCAGGTGCTGCAAACGGAGGTTTTGCAGATACAGTTGTTGCAGGTCATGGAGTTTCTCGTCTTGTGGCGGTTGTTGCATTTGTTGTAGTTGTTGTTGTAGGTACTGTAGGTGCTCGTGATGCTTGCGGTGCAGCTGTAGCTCCTTGTGTTGCATTTGTTGCACTTGTTGTTCGTACGGTTTATGCAGCTTTAGGTCTCGCATGATATACTCCTTTCGTAATCGTTGCTTGGGCTCTTGCACATCTTGCTTCTGCATTTTCTGCACTCCTTTTTGTTTCCTGCAATTACATATGTAGGGCTGAAATTTATTGGATCATATTGATACTAGAACATTAATAGATGAAAGGTATATACACAAGAAAATAATCTTTCTAGAGCTCAAAGTAAGCTCAAAGTAAGACTTATAATTTTCTTATGCTTTTTTTTTTTTGCAAACAAAGAAAACTAGATACTATTATGGCATATTCAAGTCCATCACAACTAAAAGGTCAACAAGGTTTAAATTTTAAATTGAAATGTATATTTAGATTAGATACATAATGTTGTATATGTTCCTATTGCTTCTCCTATTATCCCTCAGTTCTCCATCTTCTATGGTTGTAACAACAATCGGCTGGCAACTCATGACAACAACACATATTAAGACTTAGAGTTAAATACGATTTGCGTCCCTGTGGTTTGTCAATTTTAACTACTTGAGTCTATTTTTCAGATTATTAACAAATATCGTCTCATGGTTGCTTTTCTTAACAAATCCATCCCGAGGTTTGTATATCGTAAACAATTGAGTCCGTGGAGTTAACAGGATTAGATTTCTTTTGTTAAGTGTAAAGGGTATTTCAGTCAATTTATAATGAGGGGCTACTTCTGTAAATTACAAAAAAGAGAATCCATTTATGTAAAATAAAAAACAAATCTAAAAAAGAAAAAAGAAAACCATTTAAAACCGCCCAAAAACCAGACCCAAAAACTAGTAACAAAAATCATGTTAATAATCACATGTTTGACCTTTAAAATCAGTAGCCACAATTAATAAAAAAGAGAACGGAACTTAAAAAACTCAATTTGATTAAACCTTAAAACCCTAGAGTAGAAGTCAATTTCACAACAATGAACACAAATACAAATTAAACAAATCAAGTAAGCAAATAAAGTTATAAGTATACAAAACAGAATTCCACTGAGCAGAGAAGATCGAGAGCAAAGTTCAACTCACCAGGAATTGAATTCCAATCGCAGTTTGCAACTTCAAATAAAAAACCCAACTCTAGTTTTCTGTTCAATAGCGACTATAAGTACTAAACACGGACTTTATGGGCCTGATAATGGGCTTCTTCACGGGGTGTTTGGTATTTCAAATCGACTCGAAATTTAGTTAGAAATTTTAAATTCGAATTTATTCCGATTCGATGTTATTTTGAATTGAATTCGTACTTTCAGATTAAATTCGATTCGATCTCCCAAATCATCATACTATTATATAAAAGAAAATTTTTTGAGACACATGGCATCACCACATCCCATCTTATTTTTGTTTTCCCGCCTAAATTGCCATTGCCCACTTAATATCATGATTAAAAAAACAACTATATGGATAATGATCTTTTGATTAAAAATTTTGATAAACCTTAACTAACATAAAAGTAAAGCGCAATTCACCGACTTCAATTTCTAGATAACATTCAAACCAAAAGTTAGAGAAAATCGTAACCTGAATTCGAGTTCGAGTGCAATTGAAGGAAATTAAATTCTCCAATTATTACTCCTATGAATGTTGAACTAGAGGGAGGCGAAACATGTTGCATATAAATGGTAACGAGGTTCCATTTTGAACCCTCAGTTTATGAGAAGTAACCATAATAGACTTGGACTAGAATTTGAATTTTAAACCCCAACCTTTATGTAGTTAGTTTAAAACGATTATATATATTTGGTCTAATGAAATTATAGTTATGTAACAAGTTCACTTAATTTATGACAAAAGATTAACATTAACATTAAGGGGCTGTTTGTTTCGTTTTAATGGTGTCTTATTGGGTAAATTCGCTGACCGATTAAGACAATTTAGCATATGTTGCTGTTTGTTTGGCCGGAAACCAGCTGACCGAAAAAGCCATTTCCGTCTGACCGAAAAAGGTAGAAACGGAAAGCTTTTTGATCCAGACGGGGCTGAAGGAAGGGACGACGAGACGAGGGGCTGGAAATGAAAAACGGGTGAAAAACGACGAGACGAGGGGCTGGAAATGAAAAAAAACGGGTGAAAAACAAATACCACCAAAAACAAAACTTGTGCTCGCCCCCAGTTTTCAAAACTGCATTCGTGCGTACGGGAAGGCAATTTTACCAAATTTGCACCCCCCCTACGCGCGGGTAGATCCCAGAGTAAAACACAACATAAGAACTTAATATGTCATGTAGGTTTTCATATATAAGCTAACCATGTTTTTGTTCGCACATTAATGTGGGACAAACTAAATGAAAGAAAAAAAAAATAGTGTTTTTATTCTCACACCAATATGGGACAAGGTAATGAAGGAAAATTTAGGTGTTTTGTTCCCACACCAATATGGGACAAGCTAAATGAAAGAAAAAAAATAGATTTTTTTTGTTCCCACAATGATTTGTTAGTGTTTTTTTTTTGTTTGATTATACAATTATTCAGATGTCCAAACAAACAACACATTATGATTCAGCACCTTATTGATTCAGCACTTCTTTACCATACAGACAGATTATTCATTTAGCACCAAATGAAACAGACGAACCAAACAACACCTAACAATTGATAATATCTAAAAAGTCAAATTGGATTTTAATAATCCAAACTATGAGTCATTAGCCGATAATAATCCAAACTATCAATTTGGCCAGCAACAGTCTCAACTTTCACTTTTGTTGCCAACAGCAATCTCAGTAACATAATCATCATACATTTACACTTGACCGTTAAAAAATCATCTCTAACTATTTTTATTTAAATAACTTTAATAGAATATTTCAGCCGTTACAGTAAACTTTCATATGTATTAAAGATTTCTATTATATAATGTGTTGTGTGCTTTATCTTATACGAGGTATATACTTATTGTCTCTTATTTATTAGCTAATATTTTGGAATTTTAATTAGTTCATTCTTCGATTTAAATATGTATCTGTAAGTGAAAAAATTATGTGTTTGATTTAATTTTCATCATTCAAATACGCTTACAATCAAGTACATTATTATTATTATCATTATAATTTTTATTTAAAACTCTAGCCGTGCGATGCACGGGTCTAACAAACTAGTCTACTCCATAAATAAATTCTTTCTGATTGAAAATTATATTATATTTTATAATCATGTTATATTTTTATTTATTTATATTTATGGAATCATGACACTCACATATAAATTTGCATCTTATTTATATTTAAAACTATTTTTTAAACTATTATTGTTTTTATTTTGATAAATATTTAAACAACTTTTAATACCAATAATCACTTATTTAACAATAAACATTTATGTTAATCTTTTTGGTAATCTTTCTTCTACGATGCTCTCAACTCACACACACTCTCCAAAATCACACACACTCTTCATTCGAGTTACTGATCCTCACGTCGGAGGGCTGATTCAAGGACTTTTTTCCCCCTGTACTGCCCCAATGGATTGTTTAGTATGCAAGTTTCGATCACAAGTCAATCCTATCTCCTCCTTCACCTAGCTCCGACATTGATGGTCCGAAGAGTTATTAAGAACTCTCGTGTGATCCTTCTGGTCCGATCGCATTAGTTTTCTTCGTATATATTATTTAATGATAAGAATATAAAATTATTATACCATTATCATCTAATAAATTATAATCAATCCATTTTTGTATTCAAACGGATGTCTAGAACCCCCGCCTGCTGGAACCAAATTGACAATTGTAGAATCGGGCTACCAAAGATGACTAGATAGGGGTTAGCCTAGGACGAGTCACCTAGGCAGTCGGACTACAAGTGGGATGAATCCAAGTCTCCTGGCTAGCAGTCGGCTCGGCTTCCTCTTGATTCAACTAAGACCTGCAAAACAGAAAACACCGTTGTTCTTGGAGGGCAGGACAGGGTGTCCTGCGACCAAGCTCGGGCGTGAGAATCAGTATGCGTTTCGAGAGATTAAGTGTAATCAGACGAGAGGGAGCGCATTGAATGAGAATTTACCTGGTGGTTGAGGGGTATTTATAACCCTCAACCTTTTGTCTCGTACTGTAATTAATGTGATGAGCCCAAAGTGGAGTGTTGCAGGTCTGACATCCGAATGGCGTCTAACAACAGTACCCATTTTAGGAAACTGCCTTGGCGGGTGTGTCAAGTCATTTCAGATGTCAACCCTGGATGTAGAGCATTGGTCTGTACCTATATCTTTCGACCTAACTAGGATCAGACAGCTAGTTGGGATATAGGTTGGAGTCGAAGGCTATTGGTCGACCTGGCGGTGGGTGATTAGCGGTCGGCTATTATCACCAGTCGACCTAATAGCATGCTGACTGGCGGTCGGCCATGTCGGGGTTGACTGGTCCAGAATATTGCTGTCGGTCAGCCTGGTAGCTAGGTGGCTGTCGGCCAGACCTACTGCTGTCGGCTGACCTTTGGTCTTGTAGGCGGTCGGCTCAGGGGCCTGTGAAGTGGTGGTCGGCCTAGCGGCCTGTTCTGCAGTGGTTGGCCTGGCGGCCTGTTCTGCAGTGGTCGGACAGTGGCCTGTTATACAGTGGTCGGCCTAGTTGGGCAACATAGCGGTCTGTTAAGCAATGGTCGACCACTGTCTGGGTCGACCTCTGCTTAGTGGTTGGTGTGTTAGAGATAAGGCTTGCACCATAATATGTTTGCGGTGTGGCCTTACTCGGACACACGTCATCAGCCCCCCAGTCCGGTGTGTAGTGGTCTGGACACTTCCGTCGGACTCTTTTTGTTCTCTCTTTTTATGCGTCGGATTTGTCCGAGCGCCCCCTGGGCCGAGCGCTTGTGTTTGGATATTGGGCCTTCGGCCTGTTATGGTGTGGACGCATTACAGCTGTCCCTACACGTGTTGGGCTTTTATGGGCCTAAGTGATGGTTATCCTGTGCTTCGCGGGTAACCGAATGGTCACTTGGGTTTTTTCTATAAATAGGGGTTTTTTCTCCTCATTTGTGTTTTTACCACTGTAAAATCTCTCTGATCCTCTCGGCCTTCTTCTTTACGCACTCGGCTTGCTTATTCGCTTCTTTTTTGGTACGTTTCTTTCCTCGTTATCTTGCTTTGTTTGTTAGCTTTCGTCATGTCAAAAATGGATGCTTTCCATTCGGTTCTTACCGAGGATGATCTACGAGATCATTGTAGAAGATATGGTATATCCAAGCGATTAGGGGTTGAGGTTCCGTCGCCGACCGCTACCATTAAGGATGCCCCCGAAGGTAAGGTCGGTCTATACACTAAATCGTTCTCAGCTGGTCAGTTGAGAATTCCTCTTTCGAAGTTTTTTCTAAGTGTCTTGGATTGTCACAAGGTTCATATTTCTCAACTACATCCTCTGGCTATCTTGAGGATTACTCATTTTGAAGTGTGCTGTAGAGTGGTCGGCAAAGAGCCAACATTAGGGGTCTTCCATAGGTTTTTCAAAATGGGTCGGCAGGGCGATTGGTATTCCATGGATCAACGTTGTGTTAAATATGATGATGGTAGTTTCAGTCCTCGTTATCTGTCCCAATTGCCGACTAACTTAAAATTTTTCAAAGACAAATTTTTTTGGGTGTCTTCAAGTATTCTAGACAAGGTTATACCTTGGAAGTCTGTTACTGCTAACGCTAAGATTGGAACCATTGCCGAAGAGCCTTTTGATGCCGAGACCGTTAGCAAGCTTGTTCAACTACAGATTCCCTTGAGGGCTTTTCCCGAGAGGGTTTTGATTTTGACCGGGCTGAGTAAGAATTGGTTGTTCATTGACCGAAAGCCAGCCTTTAAGTTAGATGGTCGGGGTAATGCCCTGTCATCTCTCCCTTAGTTATTTTGTTTTCTGTGCTTGAAGCTACTTGTGTTAATTTCTTTCTTTGTGTTTGCAGATATGAATCTCCTTGATTTCATTCGCTTGGATAACACTGATGATGTGATTCAAACTGATAAGCCTCTTGGTGAGGATGAGGATGACCCCGTGGATTCGACTACTCAACACCGATATGAGGATTTTTCTATTGAACATGGTAAGAAGACCATCATTGGGAGTGCCTTGAAGGGTGCGACCAATGAGTTAGTTGATGAAGAGGAGGAAAAATCCAAGAAGAGGGCTAGAGATAGAAAGAGGAAAGCTTCTGAGAAACCTTCGAAGGAGAAGCCGACCGCTCGTACAAAGCATTCGGCTAAGCGTTCGGCTTCTTCTCCTGAGAAGTCTAAAAGATCCAAAACTCCTTCTAAAGCTAGTGATGGTGCCGAGGCCGAGAGCCAGGATAAGCAAGTCGATGATGATGTTCTTGATTTGGGGTTTTCGACCGATGAGGGGGTTAATGTTGAAAGTGGGGAGGATGGTGGTGATACCCAGAAACATAAGAAGATTAAGTCGAAGGCTTCCACCACTGTAAGTGCTTCATCTCTTGCTATGGTTTGTTGGCAGCCTTCCGAGGACATTGATGGGGTTCTTCATTTCTTGCAGGATGGTTCTGCTGCCGACGGCACTATGTCAGCTCCTGAATTTCGTGGCAGAATGACCGACATGGTCCAGGACATAACCGAGTCTGGGAGGCTTTCGGCTAAGGATGTTTCTTTGGAGGGTGATTCTGATGCCTCACCTTGCCGAGAGCTACCAACTGGGTCAGCCAGTTTGCCTTTTTGTCCTACGTGGGGTTTGAAGAATAGTTCCAAGCTGGACACTCTGAACTTGTGTCGTCATTTTGCTCGTCTTTCAATTCCTCCGGGAGAAGTAATAGAGCAGAATAAGGAGTCGAACAAACAAGCCCGGGAGAAAGCTTATTTCAAGCTTACTCGGGCCTACTCGGCTGGTGTCAACTTGATAAGCCGTAATGCTCGTCTTGAGAGGAAGCTGGGTCAGGCTCGGCAACGCTCTTCTGACTTAAAAAAGGAAATCACCCAACTGAAAGCTAAGTGTGCTAAAGCCGACCCGACGAGGATCGCGCAGTTGGAGAAGGACCTTGCCGAAATGCGGGTCGGAAAAGGGTTGTTGGAGAAGGTCAATGCCGGCTTGAGGGAGTCGGTTCATGAGGTTGAGTCGTCGCTGGTGGCCCTTCGTAAAGAGAAGGAAGAAGCCCAGGAACGTCATGAGGCTGAGTTGGCCAAACTGAAGTTGGATAAAGACCGGTTGGAAGGTTTGTATAAGGGTGCGACTGCCCATGCCAAGCTATATGGTGATGATCGTCAATGGTTGATTGAGGAGGGTTTTCATTATGCTTTCGACCGTCTGATGAAGAGTACCGAGTTCATGGAACCGCTTGGTGCGCTTCAGAGTGTTGTTTCAGCTCGGGGTATGCATGTCGGCTATCTTGCCGGTTATGAGCAAGCTGTTGCTGGTCGGGCGAAAGAGAAAAATTCCTGTTACAAACCTGATATTGAAGATAAGTTGCAGAAAGCTGTTGTTGAGTTTTCAGGAACAAAATTTTCGTACTTAGATGCTTTGGCCGGTTGCCTTAACAAAACTATGGATGACCTTCGAGCTATCAAGCCTAGGTCCGAGCGTTCATTGTCGCAAGGGAACAAGTCTGGCGGCGAGAAATCTGTGGAGAAGGAGTCTGGGTCGGCCACCAGCGTTCCAAAGACTTAGATAGTTTGTTCATGTTTTGTATTTCTTCCCTTTCTAAGTATTGTAACCGACTTTTGAATGAATGGAATGAATGGGATGAATATTTGATATCGTAATTGATTATTTGTAATCGACTGTTATGTTGGTAGACTGCTTATGTTAGTGAGTTTATCATATTTAAAATATGTTAAGCTTTCAAGTCGGTCTTGTGTATGGATCCTGTGCCGACCGCTAAGTCCCTGGCCGAGAGCCCCCATAAGAGGTCGGCTATGTCTTCCTGACTTAGCATTATGTCTCTTTTTCAGAGTTTGTTAAGTGTTTAGGTCGGCCCATCATGCATTTTGTTGGCCGAGTGCTTTTTAAGCGGTCGGCTTGGTTGCTCAGCCATGCTGTGATAACGCTGAGCTAATGTAACTATTGTAATAACAAATTTCACTGTATATGATAAGTTTTTTCCTTTGTATTGGTTGTTGTCTTTGTGGTCGACTGTTTAAACTGTTAATGCTCGTCAGCACCTTTGTCAGTTTATGTGTGGTCGATCGCTATATGTCCTGTCGTTGATTTTGCAATCAACCCGGTCATCATGGCCGAACAGTGTTGTCCTGGTCGGCCAACATGGGTTTTTTTTTATCTTTTATGGAATAATTCTCGGTTGTACGGTCCGAGGTTAGTATTAATTTATGAAGTTATGTTTGTAGACATACTCCTTTCGCGCATTTATACCTAGGTTCGACCGAAATTCTTCAGTCTAACGTGGTCCAGTCTTACTTCCAGTACCTCTCGGGTCGGGTGTTAACTGCCCGACCAAGGTGACTTGGTTTTTTGCTGGTCACCCACTTAGGATAGAGCTGTGAGGAAGGAACTGGTTTATAAGTTTTCCTTTATAGCCCGGTACGGATAACCATCTTACGAATGTTGACTGTCAGTTATGTGAGGGGGTCGGCCTGTTTGTGCCGAGAGCTGGCTGGCCGTCTGCTGACCCCTTCTAAAACTAGCCAGACAAAGGTGTGGCCGTCGGCCTACCTATGATAGTAGTATAGCCAGTTTATTGGTTCTATCTGAAAATCATGTTATTTTGCTATCTTTTAAATTCTTGCCGACCACTGCTCGTCGGCTTAGGTAACTTTGCATATATGTATATAATTAAGTAGCTAGAAGACATCCTAGAACTGAATATTGCCTTGTATTGCTTTGGGACTTTAATAAATGCCCGAGTGATCAATGGTGTTACAAAAGTGGGACTTAAGTGAATGCCCAGCTGATCAAAGAACTACAAAAGTGGGTCTTTAGTAAATGCCCAAGTGCCTAGCAATTTTACAAAAGTGGGGTGCCTATGCCCCTTGCTTATAGGTAACATTTCTTGAGTTGCATTCCGTTCCAGTGTCTAGGAACAGGTTTGCCATCCATTGTAGCTAGTTTGTATGACCCTTTCGCGTGTGCCTCCATGATTTGATAAGGGCCTTCCCAGGTTGGTCCCAACTTGCCTTGATCCTCTTGTCGGCTAGCTTCATTGTTCCTGAATACATAATCTCCGGGCCGGAAAGTTACGGTTCGGACCCTTTGATTATAATATCCTTCCATCTGCTTCTTGTACTTAGCCTCGTTGATAGCTGCCATGTCACGGCGTTCTTGTGTGAGTGCCAGGTTGACCAACAGTTCTGAGTCATTGGTCGGCTCCGAGATGTTTTCAATTCGGAAGGTAGGTATACCAATCTCTGCTGGGATGACAGCCTCTGAACCAAAAGTGAGACTGTATGGGGTGTGCCCATGACTGGTCCTCTCGGTTGTTCTGATTGCCCAGATGACGCTTGGGAGTTCATTCAACCATCTTTTCCTTCCTTGCCTAGTCTTGCCTTGATCCCAGATACAATTGACCTGTTAGTTCTTTCCACTTGGCCGTTTGCCTGTGGATGAGCTACTGAAGTGAAGATCTGGGTGATTTGTAGCTCCCGGCACCATGACCTGAATGGGTTATCTGCAAATTGTTTTTCGTTGTTTGAGATGGCTTTTCATGGAAAGCTTGTATTGGTAAGTGGCTTACTCAATGTTAGCAATGTGTGTTACCTGCAAATTGCTTTCCGTTATCTGAAACGATCTTTCCTGGGAGGCCGTAGCGGCAGACAATTTGCTCCCATACGAAGTTGACAACTTGTTTACCTGCAGATTGATTCCATTGTCTGAGACAATTTGTTTGGAAAATCGTAGTAATAATGTCATTTGTGCTATAACAACGTTAGAGTTGTATGAGTACCTGTGATTGTAGCTACTGCTTTGACCTCTGGCCACTTGGTGAAGTAGTCTACCGCCACAATGAGAAACTTGATGCGTCCTGGTGCTTCAGGGAAGGGTCCAACTATATCTATCCCCCATTTGTAGAAAGGCCAGGGGGATGTTACTGGGATCATGTTGTGTTTTGGTACCCTCTGGACACTTGCATGCATCTGGCAGCCCTGACACTTTCGTATTTCTTTCTCAGTATCAGTGTACATGGTTGGCCAGTAGTACCCTAATGTCATCATTCGGGTGACTATGGACCGAGGGCCAGAATGTGTTCCGCAGATGCCCTCATGCAATTCTCTCATGATGTAATTCCCTTCCTCCGTTGTCAAGCATGTTAACAACGGCTGAAGGTAGGATTTTTTGTAAAGCTTATTGTTATGAATTGCATAGCTGTCAGCCTGAGCTTTCAGCTTGGCTGCTTCTAGTGATGAGGTTGGCAGTGTGCCATGCTGTAGGTAGTTCTTGATGGGAGTCATCCAGCTGTCGGCAGTGTCCTGCTCAGTGATGAAGGCTTCTTGTATTTCATCCGTCCGGTTGTGGATTATCTCTACCGGGACTTGTTTTGTTAAGTGCGCGTAGGCAAGGGATGCTAGCTTGCTTAATGCGTCTGCCTTCTTATTTTGACCTCTTGGTATCTGAATGATTTGGAACTCCTCGAACTGGGAAGCTATTTCCTTGACTTTGCTGGCATATTTCTGCATTGCCTCACCACGTATTTCGAACTCTCCGTTCACTTGGTTCGTGACTAAGAGTGAGTCGACTTTCACCGATAGCTTTTTAACGTTCATTTTTCTGGCAAGTCTTAGGCCGGCAAGCAAGGCCTCGTACTCTGCTTCATTGTTAGTGCTGGGGAAATCGAGCCGTATGGCGTATGTGACTTCCACTCCATTTGGGTCGATTAGTACGAGCCCTGCCCCTGATCCTTCACTGTTCTTTGCCCCATCAGTATATAGGGTCCATGCATCCTTACTTGTGATTGGTGGAGGTAGGGTATACTCGGCCGAGACCGACATGGGGGTGCTCGGGTCGGCCTTTAGCTCTGTCAGGAAGTCTGCCAGTACTTGCCCTTTGATAGCTGTTCTCGGCTTGAAGTGAAGCTCATGCTCTCCCAACTCAATTGCCCATTTTGCAAATCTGCCTGAGGTCTCTGGTCTTTGAACAATTTCCCTCAATGGGTAATTAGTGAGTACTGTGATTCTGTAGGCTTGGAAGTACCTACGCAATCGTCGAGCGGTATGGATTAAGGATAGCAGTAATTTTTCGAGCTTTGAGTATCTAGTTTCTGGATCCTTCATTGCTCTGCTTACAAAGTAAACTGGGATCTGTGCTTCTCCCCGCTCAGTGCAGAGGACCGAGCTGATTGCCTCTTCACCGACCGAGAGGTATAGGATGACCTCTTCCCCGGCTTCGGGCGCTGTGACTGTAGCTAAGTTTTTTAGCTGTTCTTTCAGTTCAGTGAAAGCTATGTCGGCCTCCTCCGTCCATAAGAATTGCTTAGTGTCTGTGCACTGTTTCAGGGTTCTGAAGAAAGGCATGGACTTCTCAGCTGATTTTGAAATGAACCTGTGGAGAGCTGCCAATCGGCCGTTGAGGCATTGGAGCTCTTTCAAACTTTGCGACGGCTTCATTTGGGTGATGGCTCTGATTTTTTCAGGATTAGCCATGATATTTTTGTCGGTGATGATGTGGCCCAAGAATTTTCCTTCTTTCATCCCAAATGAACACTTGGCTGGATTGAGCTTCATATTAACAGCTCTCAGCCGACCAAAGGTTTCTTCTATGTCTGCTATCATCCCTTCTTCAGTTTGGCTTTTTATGACCAGATCGTCTACATAGGCTTCCATGTTTCTTCCAATTTGGCTATCGAATGCCTGATCAATCAGGCGTTGGTAGGTTGACCCAGCATTTTTTAGACCGAAGGGCATTTTCCTGTAACAAAAAATACCTTTATCTGTATGGAAAGCTGTTTTTTCTTCATCGGCTTTGGCCATTTTGATCTGATGATAACCCTTGTATGCATCAAGGAAACACTTGTAGGTGTATCCTGACAGGGCGTCTACCTTGGCATCAATGGCTGGTAAGGGGTAGCAATCTTTTGGGCATGCTTTGTTTAAGCTTGTGAAATCAACGCACATTCTCCACGACCCATCAGATTTCTGGACCATTACAGGGTTGGCTACCCATGTGTGCCATTTTTGTTCTCTGAGTATACCCGCTTTAACCAGCTTTATTACCTCTTCGCAGACAGCTTTACTTTTATCTCTTCCCATTCCCCGCTTGCCTTGAACAACAGGTGGATAATTGGGGTCGACCTTTAGGTGGTGTTCGGCGATCTCCCTTGGAACTCCTGTCATATCAGCCGGTGTCCATGCAAAGACATCCGGGCTGTTCCGGATCAAATTGTACAACTTTTCTTTGACTTGGTTGGTCAAGTCTGAGCCGATCGTTATGAGCTGGTCGGGATAGTCATCATTTACTTTCCACTTGTTTTGCTTTGCTTCTTCGGTGACGTCGGCTGTGAGGTAGCATTCGGCCTGCACTGACCGAATGGTGGCCACCCCTGTTTCCGTTGGGAACTTCATCATACCGTGCGCCGTGGACACCACACATCCGAACCGATAAATTGCTGGTCGGCCAAAAAGGATGTTATACCTAGATGGCCTGTCGACCACGAGGAATGTGATCCGTTCGGTTCTTGTGTGCAACCCGTCGGATAGTGTCACCGGTAGTGTAATCTCGCCCTTGGGTAAGACCATGTCCCCACTGAAGCCGACCAGTGTGGTCTTGGATGGCTGAATGCTGTCTTTTATGCTGCATGGTAATTGTGAGAAACAAGATCCATACATAATATCTGAGGCACTGCCTCCATCAACATATGTTCTATGGATTTGAATACCTGTTACCTCTGTGGTGATTACCATTGGACTGAGAGTTGGAATTGCTGTGTCAAGTGATGGGAAAGAGATGGCTTGGTTTGCCCATGTTTCCTTTCTCAGTCTTGGTTTCTTCTGCTTGGAGCTGTGTGTCATTAAGATGACTTGTTGATCCCCCTTCTTTTCTTTCTTTTGTTTTTGTTCCTTTATCTCTTTCACCAAATGAGCTAGCTGACCCGTCTTCACGGCGTTGGTAATTTCCTTCTTGAGTTGGTGGCATTCATCCGTATCGTGGCCCCGGTCAAGGTGGAAATCACAGTATTTTCCCATGTTCCTATTAGCTGTGTTGTTTCCCATCGTCCTGGGTTTGTTGAATTGCCTACTGGCATCTTCTGTTTGCAATATTTCTTTTGGAGTCTTCGTGAGACTTGGGAAGTCATACTTCCTTTCTTTGTGACTTGAGGCATTTGAGCGGTCGTATGGGGCGAAGCCCGACTGCTTGCGGTCATCTCGGCCTCCCCTTTCCGGGCCCGACTGCCAAGGTCGGCGGTTGTCTTTTGGGTGGGGCGGTCGGTCGTGTGTTCTGTTATGACCGGAGGACGACTTGTCCCGGAGTTGTGCTGCCTCTTCTCCTCTGATGAACGCTTCAGCTCGGTCAAAAGCTTCTTGCATTGTTATGGGTACCCGAGCACTCATTTCTTTTATCAGCTGTCGGGTACGCATGCCATGGATGAAACCGGATATCTTTTGTCTTTCATCCGCGTGACCGATGGTAAGCGACTCCTTTTTGTATCTCTCCATAAAGGCTCTCAGAGATTCTTGTTCACCCTGTCTGATGTTATGCAACTCGATCGGGTCTTTTGTGCATTTTCGTTGCTGACCGAAGTGTTGAGAGAACAAATTCTTGAGTTGGACATAGCTGTCTATGGATCTGTCGGGCAGCGCATTGAACCATAGTCTAGCAGGTCCCGATAGGGTTTGAACGAACATTTTACACCATACTGCTAGCGGCCATTGTTCAATTCGGGCGGCCGACTTGAATGCATGCAAGTGGTCTTCCGGATCAGAACTTCCATCGTATGTTTTGACAGTGGAAGGTAGCTTTGTCTTCGGTGGGCATTCAAAGTTTTCGATTCGGGTGGTGAACTTACTTTCCTCTTCCGGTATGTATGGTAACGACAGGTCGTCAGCCTCTGGATCTTTGATTTCGATTACTGGTATCGCCTGGGGTGGTGTGACTGGAGTTGCATTTGTTCCTGCTGATCCGGGTGGCCTTTGTGAGAAGAAACTTGGTGGTAGCATACCGTACGGTGGGTAGAATGGCATTTGGTAGCCTGCTTGGCCATATGGCCCCATGTACGGTGGTGGGTAGAATGGTGGTGCCTGGTAACCTGAAAAGTTTGGCCGGGGTTGACCAGTGCTGTTTGTGTTCCCTGAGGGTGTTGTGTCGGAAGGTCCCGAACTTACTTGAGTTGGCTTTGGGGTGTCTCCTGATGAGGTTAGGATAGTTTCAACTGTCATTGTAGTGCTGTCTGTTTGGACAGCCGTTGGACCCCCACCTGTTCCTGTGTCTCCCAACAGTGGTATTGGGCCCAATATGGGGCCTTCGTCCTCGTATGACAGCTGAAGGCAGACCCCTTTTAGTTTCTCTGCTGCAATGTACTCTCTCATTGCTTGTCTCAGGGGCAGGAAGTTTTTGCTCACCATCTCTGGGGTGATGTTTAGTACCCCAGTGTCACCTTCTTCCGTTGAAGTCTTCGGAGCTTGCCTATCGCCGGGGGTAGAGAAGTCCTCAGTGGTGTCCCCCGGGCGATCGGCTGCATCGTCAGTCATTGATGTTGTTGAAAGTACCGTGCGGATGGCGCCAATGTAGAATCGGGCTACCAAAGATGACTAGATAGGGGTTAGCCTAGGACGAGTCACCTAGGCAGTCGGACTACAAGTGGGATGAATCCAAGTCTCCTGGCTAGCAGTCGGCTCGGCTTCCTCTTGATTCAACTAAGACCTGCAAAACAGAAAACACCGTTGTTCTTGGAGGGCAGGACAGGGTGTCCTGCGACCAAGCTCGGGCGTGAGAATCAGTATGCGTTTCGAGAGATTAAGTGTAATCAGACGAGAGAGAGCGCATTGAATGAGAATTTACCTGGTGGTTGAGGGGTATTTATAACCCTCAACCTTTTGTCTCGTACTGTAATTAATGTGATGAGCCCAAAGTGGAGTGTTGCAGGTCTGACATCCGAATGGCGTCTAACAACAGTACCCATTTTAGGAAACTGCCTTGGCGGGTGTGTCAAGTCATTTCAGATGTCAACCCTGGATGTAGAGCATTGGTCTGTACCTATATCTTTCGACCTAACTAGGATCAGACAGCTAGTTGGGATATAGGTTGGAGTCGAAGGCTATTGGTCGACCTGGCGGTGGGTGATTAGCGGTCGGCTATTATCACCAGTCGACCTAATAGCATGCTGACTGGCGGTCGGCCATGTCGGGGTTGACTGGTCCAGAATATTGCTGTCGGTCAGCCTGGTAGCTAGGTGGCTGTCGGCCAGACCTACTGCTGTCGGCTGACCTTTGGTCTTGTAGGCGGTCGGCTCAGGGGCCTGTGAAGTGGTGGTCGGCCTAGCGGCCTGTTCTGCAGTGGTTGGCCTGGCGGCCTGTTCTGCAGTGGTCGGACAGTGGCCTGTTATACAGTGGTCGGCCTAGTTGGGCAACATAGCGGTCTGTTAAGCAATGGTCGACCACTGTCTGGGTCGACCTCTGCTTAGTGGTTGGTGTGTTAGAGATAAGGCTTGCACCATAATATGTTTGCGGTGTGGCCTTACTCGGACACACGTCATCAACAATTAAATGATTTCGTCTAACAATAAAATCAATTTTGTTACCGTGGCTGCCACCATTGACAAATAAATAATTCTGTCTAGCTAGCATTAAAAGTAATTATGTTACCATGACAAAAAGACAACGAGAGGAAGTTTTTTAAGTAAAAGGAATTGAAGTAAAAGGGGGCCAAGTGAAGAAGTGAAAAGAATCGAAGGGGGTAAATTAAAATTAAAGAAGCATTAAAGAAAAGAAAAGAAAATTAAGTTAGTTGAGTTGTAGATAAAGCAAGCCCCGTACTTAGACCGACTCTCTCAAATTTAAAAGGGGCCGGGGCGATCGAATTAACTCATCTCATCGATCTCGAAAACTTACTTGGTGAAGAATCAATCATCGAGAGCCTGCCTGCCTGCCTGCCTGTAATATTCTTTTTCATAGTTTGAAATTTATTATTAGTAAAGTAAAATGGCCGGTGGATACGTTGTGGTTACCGTGAGATATGATATTCATCATCATCAGAATCAGAATCATGCTCCCGATGAAGACGAAGACGACCTCTGCAGCGAACGGTATACATATATATACTTTTCATCGATCCATCTATCGAGTATTTTAATTAATTAATATATGCATGCATGATTATATATGTATGATTAACTCCTTCCTTCCTGCCAATTGATAGTTTAACTAGTGGCCGGCATGCATTATTAATTATGCATATATCTTAATTAAATTTCGTTCGTTGCTTTTGTTGTTGTTGTTTCAGGATGGGGGAGTACATTTCACTTTTGATACGTTCAATCTTGATTTGGGGATTTGTGGGGTTCGAAATCATATGTGCGAATCCGTCTGCAATTGGTAATATCAACAAGAGTAGTGTGTTTGCTACCATTAGCTTCTACGCACCAGGCTGTCTTATAGGTATAGCATTATCTTTGGGACTATTCTTGCCGGGGAGGATCATCTGTTTCATCCGTTTATATAAATTTGCTGGGAGCTTTTTGGCGTTTCTCGGTCCTTTCTCGCTTCTCATGGTGCTAGTTCTTCCCCCCGAGCTCAACTGGATCGCGTACGTGGCGGTGTGTGTAATGTTTGGGATGTTAGTTATGTGTTTCTATGTGGACGATCAACAAGAATACAGTACTGGAGTACTGCCTACTCGCAATGAATACGTCCTACTTCATGCTGTACCGTTTGTCACTATGATGAGTCTTTTGTTGCTCCAACTGATGACAGGCGTCGATTGGTTTGTCTTTCAAACGATAAAAGTAGGCCTTTGGGTGGAATGTGCGTATCACTTCATCACCTACGTGACGTTTATTTACCAACAAACAGATGGGAAACCGAAAGCGATCCAACAAGACGACCACGACGAGGAGGAGGAGAAAATGATTAACAATCACGACAACGATCCTCCTCCTGCGGTATCATCATCTCGACTTTCGTATTTGATGCCAGTTGGAATCACACCATTTTGATGCATGCATGTTTCAAACCATTGGCGAAGCTTAGGATTGTCTCGGGGGCGATGATTCTAGAGTTTTTTTTTTCCGTCTAATAGGGTATATTTTTTTGATTTTTCGTAAAAAAACTTTATATGTATTTAAGTTGGTTCACTTGGTTTACGGCTCCGTAGTATTTACGGCCCCGTTTAGGTTTTTATTAAGCTTCGCTATTGTTTCAAAAATATATGAATTGTGATTTTGCTTCTCTAGGTTTCTTTTAGCTAGATATATTAATTAATGGTATATGTTACTTGTTATATATGCTCTTGAATTTCTCGTATACATCATGTGTTTAATCCGGTATGTTGAAATGACTTGTGGCCTCCTCAATCCCGAGTCGGGGTTATCGTTATTACATTGTTCTTTTAGATGATTTATACTAATTATTCCGGACATAATATCTTCTCAATATATAATTCTCTAGTGTTTCTATATTTCAAAATGTTCACCGACTTATTCAAACTCAATTTCAAACGAATAGAAAGTGTTTTCAATGATGATGATAGACTTCTAGTTTGTATTGATTTTTTTTTTAATATACTTGGTGTCTCAACGCGTATGAATTCCACAGGGCCGGCCCCGAAAACCTTTAGAAATGTCTGGGCCATAAGCGAGAAAAAAAATGGGCCCTTATAATAAAAGACAAAAACACATATATAAAAAGACAATATTTTATCGAGAGATTGTAATAACATTAGATAAAGTCAAGTTTTAAATACCTAAACAAATCGCGAGGCTCTCTTAGCGTTTTTAGTAGCAAACTTTTCAACCAACACTTCATATATAATCAACATTCTCTAACATATCGTCTTCAATAGATAGAATTGCCAGTCCATTTAGTCTTTCTTGAGTCATTGTAGATCGTAAATAGGACTTCAACAATTTCAATTTGGAAAAACTTCTTTCTGCTGATGCCACTGTAACCGGAACAGTCAACATGACTCTATATGCAATTAAGGCATTAGGAAAGAAATTGTCATGTTGCAGATGTGCTAAAGCATCAAAAGGACTCGTAATATGCCTTGGTAAAAATGTCTCAAACAACTTCAACTCCAAGAAAAGTTCGTCAGCATCAATATCTGAGTTTTCACCATACTTCAATGCATCCTGTAGAAAATAACAACGTGACTTCAGTTTTGTTTCTTCAAGTTCCCTCAACTTTTTAGGAAACAGAAAACCAAATATTTTTTCGTATTCTTTGTATTGTTCGAACCGTGCTTCAAGAGAAACAATCGCTTGATCAAAAAGAACTAAAAAGTAATTGACTTTAAAGTTCTCCTCGGCTGAAAGTATAACTTCTGGTTCACTTGAAGACTCATCAAACTGTTTTTTCCTACGAATCTATCGTCTTTGAGGGAATAACGAATCAACACCAATTTTAATGGCAATTTCCTTAGCTTCGACATTATCTCCATCCAAATTAACATCATCATCCTCATCCATATTAGCACCATCATCTTCATCTATATTAACATCCACATTAGCTTCGACATTATTTCCATCCAAATTAACATCAACATCCACATCTCCATCCAAATTAACATCAACATCCACATCTCCATCCAAATTAACACCATCTACATCCACATTAGCATCAACATTAGAAGTTGTAGATTGTTTTGAGAAATTACAAAATATGGCCCCCGCTTGACATTTTATCAACTCATTTTCCGATTTTTTCTTTTTAAGCTTCATAGCCCCGCTTTTGTATTTGTAAAAGGATTTGGGAGGCATGATCTAATACACAAAAAATCAAATTTACATCAAAATTAAACCTTAATTCACTAAAACACAAAATTATACCAAGAACATAAACCATAAACACAAACTTCAACCCTAATTCACTTTCACTAATGCATAAAGCATAAATCATTAATAGAACCAATGAATCATAGAAACTAAACTATATATTCATCTAATTACACTAGAAAATTCGAATTTGTAAAAAAACAAACAATTAAACACTAAATCAGAATACCTCAATGGCTCAATTAAACCCTAGGTTGGAGAGTAGAGAGGTCGCCGGCTGTCGTCTGGGTCAGACAGAGGTCGCCGGCCGGAGGTCGCCTTGGTCGGAACTCGGAGTCTGATGAGTGAGTAGAGGCGGCGAGAGCAGAGGGTACAGATGGAGAGGTTTTAGAGCGTAGATTGGGATTGGGGTTTTCTTTGACCTGTAGAACTCGTCTGATTGTTTGGGAATAAAAAAAAGTTTTGAAAGTTTACAAAACTAGTCCTTCTTCTTTCAAAACAGCGAAATTTTATTAAAAAAAAAATGAAACAGAGACCAGCAGATTAGAACCTGCGACCTCTGCTTCTTGATTCCAAGGAGTAACCGGCTGCGCTGCATTTCAGTTGTTTTATTATATCAAACGTTTAATATGTATATTAACATACTGCCGTTCCAAAAAAAAATATGTATATTAACATTAATATATATATATATATAGGCTTAGTATGTGATGGAAACCTTGTTGAGCCTTGAAAACCCTACAAACCTATCAAAGGGTTTCACAAGCCTCCACATCATCAATTTTTTATCATTTTTGTCTTCTACTAAAAAGGATAGGATAGTCATTTTAACTCCAAATTATTTTAATATTATCAGATTTATCTCAGATACATACCAAGCGCGAATTCAAATTTTTTAAATTTCATTTTTTTTTTCAATTCAAATAAAATTCTCTCTCTCTCAACAACCAACCATGGCAGCAGATCTGGAGGTCAAGGTCTCAAGGTTTGTCTCCGGCAACCCACTCAGAAGCTTCGTCGGAGCTGGAAACCCACCACCGCCCACCGCCACCTAACACCTCGACCACCGTCGTCTCTGCTATTCCATCTCATCTGAGATTTCTAAAATCTCGTAACACCAAACCCCATTGCGGCTAGGGTTTCGCCGGTAGGCGGCGACACCACAGTTTCCACGCGCCTCCGGCGGGGTTATGCCTTCTCGAACTCCGAGCGACAGTCTTGAAAGAGCAACAACAACTGTCACGCAACAGCGTCGCCGTAACGCCGTCGTCTTATCCTTCAGATCTGGTTCGCATATGGCGTTGAAGGGCAACACACCTTCCGTCACGCATCCGGCGATAGTATAGGCGGCTGCCGCGACGTTATGCGCCGTTGTTCTTTTTAGATCTTGTTTTAGTCTTCATCGGCGCCGATTGAAAATTTTAGTCGGTCTTCCCACTTGATTTCACAGGTAGTGTACATATTGTTGAATTTATTGAACTTTTGTGGAATATGTTTAATACAAATTAGATGTTGTCGGTCCGGCCACTTGATTTCATAGGAAATCGCATTTCCGATGTTGCTGTTACTTTTAAGAATATATATAGATTAATACATTTTTATTGAATATAATGGAATACATTTTTGATAGATGTGATTTCAGGTATTGGAATTTTAAAAAAATATACATGTATTACTTTTCTTTATTTTTTTTTCCTAAAACCAATTCACAATTTTACAAGCCTTTATTTTCCTAAAATTGTATTTCATCTGTGTTGACTCATCCAACCCTCTCTTTTTCTCTGCAAAGAAAACCCACGAGCTTCTTCAAGAGTTTTAATCGGCTACTTTGGACTGACACTAGGGGTGTTCAAAACCGGATACCCGGAATTTCGGATATCCGAATTTCGGGTATCCGAAAATTTCGGATATCAGTTTTCGTTGTCCAAGTCCAAGTCCGAAATTTCGGATATCCGAAATTTCGGACTGAACTCGGATAGTTAAAACGGATATCCGAAAATCCAGTTTTTTTTTAAAAAACCACAATTTAACAAAAAAAAACGACAAAACGACAAAACAAATAAACATTTTCCAAGTCTTCAAATACAAATAAACATAAGTTCGACCTAAAAAACGACAAAACAAATAAACATAGTCCAAGTATTCAATAATTTCTTATTTTTTTAATATAAAATTTATTTTAATTTATTTAAATTTTCGGATACCGGGTATCCGAAACTTCCGAAAATTTTGTAAATTCTTGTCCAAGTCCAAGTCCGAATTTTCGGATATCCGAGTTTCGGATATCCGAAATTCCGGATATCCGAAATTTTCGGATAATTCGGATACGGAATTTCGGATAATTCGGATACGGATTCGGACTCGGATATTTTTGAACACCCCTAACTGACACACATAATATCTTATTTTTAATCGGCTACTTTGGCTACTTTACATACGTAATTAATTTTAGGTGCTTTTAATTTAGGTGCTTTTACATATGTAATATCTTATTTTTACATATGTAATATATTTTAGGTGCTTTTAATTTAGGTGCTTTTAATTTGTTACATATGTAAAAGCTAATGTTACATATGTATACTTGTTACAAACTCACGAGTATTGATTTTTACATATGTAATATATATGAAATATCTTATTTTACATATGTATACTTGTTACAAACTCACGAGTATTGATTTTTACATATGTAATATATATGAAATATCTTTAAGGTATATTTAATGATATTACATATGTAATAACTAATGTTACATATGTAAATGTGCTTATGTAAATAGGATTTGCATTACATTTAGTAGTAAAAAAAAAAAACTGCATGTTTTACATATGTATATGAACCGGTTCGAGTTTCATTGACATCCCTTCATTTTGTGTTATTAACTAGTCTGGACATATATATTTTTGAGAAACGGGGATGTTGCATTTAAACAAGTTATAAAAAATGTAGTTTTAATGATCTTTACGTATATTAAAACGGGGATGTTACATTTAGCAGTTTTAAAAAAATATATATATTTTTCAAGTTATTCTTTTGTATCCACACGGTTTATTTTTTGTGTTGTTAATAATTAGTTGCGATTAATATAGTTTGAAAACATGAATGTTACATCTAAAAATAATATAAAAAATATATTTTGTTGATGATTTACATATGCAGATTTACTTACATATGTAATATATATGTAATATCTTATTTTACATATGTAACATATATGTGACACTAGGCTTTGTAGGTCAAAAGCTGGTTCATAATCTTTTACATATGTAATATTTTATTTTTACATATGTAATAACTGATGTTACATATTTTTACATATGTAATTTTACCACTTACAATCTCATGGGTCTTTATTTTTTGATCTTCTTTTAAATTGTAGTTCGAATATATGATTAAATATGTAATATATATGTGTAATGATGTATAGGTGCTTTAATGAATTATAGTTCGAGTATATATACATATGTAATAACTTTTATTTACATATGTAAAAACTAATTACATATGTAAATTTACTTACGTGACATGTTACGTCTCGTTATATATTTTAATTTACATAAGTAATATGCTATGATTTTTACATATATAAACTGATGAACTTGTTTTCTTTGTAGGTTATGAGATTTTCTATCAAAGACGAAAATGATTATCAAGAACTCAAGCATAATTGGTTTTTATATTTTTTATTAGCTTGTTATAATTTTTGTTATCATTTTATAGAACACATGTTGTTATGTTTAATGTTGATTGTGACGGTTACTTATAAATTAATAAAATATATTTGTTATTTTTTTATTTCATTTGTCAAGATAATTTACATATGTAAAATGCTGAAATAAGAATGTTTAATAGCAGTTACAAATCTTTTACATATGTAAAATTCGTGTCTAAAAATTAAAAATGTAGGAGAGAGAAATATAAAAAGTAGGAGAGATAGTAATGATTGGTGCATTGGAAATTGAAAAAGTAGGAGAGAAAAGGTGAGTAATATTACTATCTTACCCTTTTCTACATTTTTGGCTATTAAATAAATGAAAAAGAAAATGCAAAAAGTATGATTTAATCTTATCCATTGATGAATGAGATCAATGGCCCATAAAAGGTTTTCAAGGCTCAAGTGGGTTTCCAAATTATCCATTCCCTATATATATATATATATATATATATATATATATATATATATATATATATTTCAAATGAGAACTTTTTGTTTTGAGAACTTTTGAGAACTAAATCTCCACCACTAATTTCAGTTGGGGACCACTACAATTCATGGGAGGGGGGTATATGTAAATACAACTAGTGGCTTAAAATGGTTCTCAAAAGTTCTCTCAACCAATTAGTTCTCAAATGATCCTCTCCCTATATATATATATATATATATATATATATATATATATATAGAGAGAGAGAGAGAGAGAGAGAGAAAAGATATTTTGGAACCCTCCTTGAGTTGGAGAACCATTGGAACCACCTTTTTAACCATTGATCAAGTTAATCCAAAGGCTCTTATTTATTCTTGAATTTAGAATTAAGTTATTACCCTTAATTACTTATAAAGTTGCTTTTAAGGGCATTATGGGGAAACTTTTTGTCCCCCTCTCCCGATGCACACTCCCACCGTACAACACACATGTTGGCGGTTTCTTTTTACTGTCCCACCGTACAACACCGTTTCGATTTCTCTTCGACATTCAAGATTTCATACCATCACAGTTTTCAAACCTAATCTCTCTCATACAAAAATCAGTTTTCAAACCTAATCTCTCTTCGACATTCAAGATTTCAAACAATCCTTGAGATGAAGTCATTTCATCGATTGCTTGAATCTGGTTCTAAGAAGGGTAAGAAGAAATTAAAGTTTAACCCAATGTATATCAAGAGTAAGAAGCACAAAGAGAAATCGAAGTCGAAGACCAAGAGATACCGTATGGTATGGCGCGGCGATGGTCCACCGTCTGATTCGTATGTTAAATACGACAGTCAATTTCAAGTTAGCAGAACGCATACAAACAGGAAATCAACATCTACTGCTTCAACTTCAATGCCTTCCTCATCTATGCACTGTACAGCAACGTCGACCCCCCTTCAATGCCTTAATCATGTTACTGGAAAGGGGAAGGCAAAATTACAAGGTAATTAATTATACATTGTATTAATTAGATTTCCCCCCAATTTTTGATATATTTCAATTTTGTGATTTGGTAGAGTATTTCATCACAAATTAGTATTTTAATGAGATTATTTTGTCATAGATAAGAATGTGTAGTTTTTTATTTTTTTTAAATTTCGTGATTTATATTATTATGTACTTTCAGGTCCGCTTGCAAACTTAACAATTCCTGATTCTTCTGAGGACCCACAAGTGATCAAACACGTGAAAAAGAAAAAGAGTAATTTTGTTTGTTTCTCATTTATTAAACATCACATGTTACTTTTGGATCACAAAAATACCCTTTCTACATTTTATCATTGACAACACATTATAATTTTTTGTATAGGGAAAAATGACGATATGGATGAACAACCTAATGATGATTCTGACGATATTCCACTTCAAGCTTTGTTTAAAAGAAAGGGTAATCATTTTGATATATAGTTTTATAAGCTTAATAAACACGTGAAAAAGAAAAAGAGTACTTTTGTTTGTTTCTCATTTACTAAACATCACATGTTAATTTTGGTTCACAAATTTTTTATAACATTTTATCATTGACAACACATTATGATTTTTTGTATTTTATCATCAACATAGGCAAAAACGATGATATGGATAATCAACCTAATGATGATTCTGACGATATTCCACTTCAAGCTTTGTTTGAAAGGAAGGGTAATCATTATTTTTATATAGTTTTATAAGCTTTATATTTTGTTATGTTTTCATAGGCTGCCATATCTGCACAATGTTTAGTAATATAAATATGTAACTTTTTGTAATTAAATGTTACATATGTTCATCTTCAACAAACCTATTGGATATCTACATATGTAACTTTTTAGTATGTTCACATCCGTAATAACTGTTTGTTATTATTAGCAGCTTCAAGTTCAAAGAATAGAGGGAAGAAAAGGAAAGCATGTGTAAACAAGGATGTAATGGTTGATCCAGTTCCAAAAATATCATTACATTCCATGCCTGGCCTTAAAACTAGGTCTTCTCCTGCTCAATTCGCTAGGTTGATATCTATTCTTAAACCTAAGCAACGGGATTCTGTCTATAACATGGGATTTGGCCAGTTGCTCACATTTAAGTGTGATGGTATTCCATCAAAGATTGGTTATTTTGTTGTTGACAATTTCGATCCCCAAGAAATGGAGATTAAAGCTGCCACAAGTTCTGTTAAGGTTGATAGTGTTTCAATCAACAAATTATTGGGTATTCCAATGGGTTCCAAAAGTTTTTTGAAGAGTAAAAGATCTAAACGTAGAGATCCTGCTGTAAATGAATGGAGGAAGCGTTACCCGAACAAGGATGTGTCCCCGAAGGAGTTGGTTGACCAGGTTATGAGTTCTCCCGATGAGGATTCATTTAATTTCCGCATGGACTTCTTGATGTGTTTTATTTGTGTCATGGTTGACTGCTCCAGTCAAGGCAGAGTTAAACAAAAGATTGCCAAGAAAGTATATTCTGACATTGATTGGTCAGATATAAACTTCTGTGAATACATTTTGCAAGTGTTGAAGGATTGTAAGAATGGTTGGAAGCCTTCTTCAAATTTTAATGGTCCCTTAACAATTCTCACGGTTAGTTATATTATATATATCTCCCTCCTTCATTGTTTATATATAAATTTTTACAATTTCTAACTTTTTTTCTGTTTTCATTTATTTGTGAAAACAGCTTTTGTATGTTGACAGTTTTGTGTGTGAAGGTATGGATATTGATGAGGACAAAAATGCTATCTCTTTTTGGAACATGGAGAATTTGCAGGTTAGGCAAAAAATGGAGGCACGTAATGGTGGTTTTGGCCTTGGAGAAAAAAAAGAGTTGTCTCATGTAGTGGATGATGGTACCTCAGTGTTGGTTAAATCTGGTTTATTTGTCTCGTTATCGGTATGTTTTTTGCAATTTTGATTACTTTTAACTATATACGTTTTTATCTATCTCTTGAAGTGTAACCATAATTATGATTTTCGTTGTTATAGGAGATGCTTTCAGAGGCATCAAAGAATATTGATTGTCTATTATCAGCCATTGTGTCAGCTGACACATCTATACGTAATCTGATTGAAGAATTCCCCGAAGCACCTGAGGTTATTTTGTTACAAAAAAAATATGACACCATATTTGAGGACAAATCTAGTACTTCTGCAGGTAAATATTTATATTAAATCTCCCATAATATATATACTCTTTTGTTTATGTAGATTTTTTTTTTATATTTTTAATCAAATGTGTTCCTCTATTTTTTTATTAATAGGCTTTTTAAAGAAAACTAAAAAAAACCAGGTGGGAGACGATCTTCAGTCTGATAGTTCGTCAGAAGATGCATCAGATGATGAAAATAAGGAAGAGCTGCACGATAGTGGAGATGATGCAAACCACGGAGAAGATCATCAATCAGATTATGATACTGATAGTGGCGATGAAGGTAATAACAAACTTGTACACAAAATCAATGGTTTATGTTTGCATTTCCATTTATTGTACTATAATGAATCGGTTCACCATAATGATATATATATATATATATATTTTTTGTTTTCATTTTTTCTTATTTATTATAGGCAATGTCCCCCATGATGAAGAAACAAATGAATCAGGTGATGAAGATACCGGTGAACAAGAAGATAATGGATCGGACGGTGAAGAAAGTGAGTCACAGCAGTCCACTAAGTCAGCCACTGAAGATAGTCAGTCGGAGGAGCAGTCAAAGTCAGGTGATCAATCAATTCAGTTAATGATATCCATCGTTTATACCTTTTATAATTTTTATATATGAAATATTAATATTTTTTTTAAAAGTTACACATGTAACTTTTATAAATATATATATATATATATATATATATAATTAGTTTGAATTTATCATTTTACAGGAGATCCTTCACAAGATGAAGAACCCAACGATTCAGGTGAAGACGAATCTGATGACGAAGAAGAAAATGATTTGGAAGTTGAAAAAAAAGATGAAGAAGTTCAGTCGGAGGAAGAATTGAGGTGATGAATCAAGTGGAACAGAGGAGGAATCTAACTCACCAAATAAGGCTTATGATCGTCATGGATCTCCCCTGTTTCAAACTCCCATCTCAGGTTTAAAATTTAGTTACACATGTAACATTTTTTATTACATATGTATATATACGGGAAGCACATGTTATTATAAGTAAATTCAACAACACTATGTTTCAATGTTTGTGGATTATAAAGGTTCAGGTGCAAATGAATTGTCAAACGAAGAAGATAAGTTTTCAAACCATGAAGATACTCAGTCAGAGGAGCATCCCAGGTCTGCTAATCAAGATAGCCACATTCATGAGCCTAATCAGTCACAAGGTGACACATCAGGTTATTAAAAGTTACACATGTAACATTTATAAACATACATATATATATAATTAGTTTCACTTGTAACATTTTACAGGAGATCCCACACATGATGAAGAAACAAAGTCAGGTGATGAATCAAGTGGAACAGAGGAGGAATCTAACTCACCAAATAAGGCTTATGATCGTCATGGATCTCCCCTGTTTCAAACTCCCATCTCAGGTTTAAAATTTAGTTACACATGTAACATTTTTTATTACATATGTATATATACGGGAAGCACATGTTATTATAAGTAAATTCAACAACACTATGTTTCAATGTTTGTGGATTATAAAGGTTCAGGTGCAAATGAATTGTCAAACGAAGAAGATAAGTTTTCAAACCATGAAGATACTCAGTCAGAGGAGCATCCCAGGTCTGCTAATCAAGATAGCCACATTCATGAGCCTAATCAGTCACAAGGTGACACATCAGGTTATTAAAAGTTACACATGTAACATTTATAAACATACATATATATATAATTAGTTTCACTTGTAACATTTTACAGGAGATCCCACACATGATGAAGAAACAAAGTCAGGTGATGAATCAAGTGGATCAGAGGAGGAATCTAACTCACATAATAATGCTTATGATCATCATGGATCTCCCTTGTTTCAAACTCCAATATCAGGTTTAAAATATAGTTACACATGTAACATTTTTTGTTTTCATATATATATATACGGAACCATTTTTTTATTATAACTAAATTCAATTGTATGATGTGGGTTTCAACAACACTGTGTTTCAATGTGTGTGGATTATAAAGGTTCAGGTGCAAATGACTTATCAAACGAAGAAGATGCAGAAAAATCAGCAGTTCAGCCTGACAGTGTGGTTGTTCACAATGAATCAGTTGAGAATGAGAAGATAGAAATTAACACAGGTCTATTTTTTAATACTGTAAAAATTAGCTTAAAGTGTTAAGTTTTTGAAATTAATTGTAACTTATGCCCACACCATGATTTTCTAAATTTTTTTTTATACATATGAAGATGAACAATGTGCCACAGTTGATAATGTTGCTAATAACAATGATGCTGAAAACTCAAATGTTGGTGGTGCAAATGTCCACGAAGGTTCTCCGATCGTGTTTCATACTTCAGTGCAAGCTGAACCTAATGATATAATTTCTGATGTGTTGAAGGATATAAATACCCCCTCAGAGGACATTTTTATTGAACCCAATTTGGCTTCTGATATGGATGGTTTCAGTTTGGGAGTTAGCCAAATCCCTCTCCCTGTTGATAGCCATGTCATTGATGATAAAAGTACGACAGCCAGTTATTCTAATGCAATAATCCCGATTGTAGATTTGGGTAAGTTCTTTTTATTAAGTATTTTTTTTAAATGTTATTAATTGTAACCATTTCGCATAGGTACGCCAGAGAAAAAATCATCACTTCGTATAGATTCAGCAGTGGCTCTCAATTTGCAATTACCTGGTAGATATTTGTTATCTCATATTATACAAATTTTAATTTGAGTTTCAATAAAAGATTACATATGTAACTTTTTTTTATTTTTACTTTTATGTAGGCTGCCCAAACGTTAAAACTTCAGCAGATTTATATCCATATGTTTTTTCTGAAGAGCCAGGTACTATAAAAAAACTTTTACCTTTATCCATAGGCCTTTTAATGTTAAAATTTTTTTTTTGTTCTTTCGTTTAATTGTTTAAAATTATACAAATGTAATTTATTGCAATAAGTTTTTGTCTATTAGACGGGAACATTATTAAATGTATTGATGCCAAGCCTCTAACTTCTGTGCATTCATGAGAGGAAGTCCATCTGAAAAAGTTAGATTCTACAAGAATAAACCCTCTGAGGCAGACAGAGCTTGATGAACAGCAAACATCATCTTCCCATAACTTGGACAAAGCTGATCATGATCCAAAGGGGAAAAGAGTTCGCACACAAAGAGAAATAGCTTTTTCAAGTTATCTGAAGTCCCCTTATTTTGATAGGGGTGTAACTATTGAAATTCCATTCACTAAGGAGGAAAACAATCTCTGGGATCTAATAATGAAAGAAACTCCCCCCACACCCCCAAGGTATTTGATATATTTGTTAATTTACATTTTATGTTCTTATTTTATTGGTGGAACAATTACAATATAAACTGTAATATATTATAGGAACAAAAGGAAGTCTGTGAATAATACGAGGAAATTTCTAGATGCAAGGTGACCTTCTACAACGAACCTTTATATCTGGAAAAAATAAGTTACAGATTAATATATGTTTTTTTAATAACATTTCTTTATGTGAGTTAACTTATTTTTTTTTAAATTTCTTTTTGAGCAGTGATTCAGTATTTTATAGTATCACTGGTGCCCAAGTTTCAAAGTCAACCATGTCAACACTCAATTACATTTCAAATGTTGACTCTAATGTCCTCAAAGCTTTCACTGATGTTATGAACTGGGATGAGAAGAAACGATCTGATTCGTCTCCTCACCGTTTATTTTTACCTCCCCATATCATTGTGAGCTTATTAAACTTATACTTTGTATACTGAAGTTACAGATGCAACTTGTTTGTATAAAGTTACAAATGTAACTTTTTGATATACGTACACTTTTACCAAGAATTTTTTAGGACTATAAATCTTAAATATGTATCATTTTAGTAGAAAACTACAAATGTAACATTTATACAGCTAATCTTTTCTGGAAAATACAATACTTTTACATATGGATATAAAAAGTTAGATATAGTCATAAGGTTACATATGTAACTTTACTTACACTGTATACTAATGTTTCAGAAAAACTTACACATGTAACTTTTCTACACAATTCTTCAAATGTAACCCATTAAAATGTTTACGTATGTAATTTTTTGATATATGTACACTTGTTAATCAAGTTATTGGGTACTACAAAATATTACATATGTAACATTTTGGCAGAATGTTACATATGTAACATTTATACAGCTTAACCTTATCTGGAAAATACATGTTTTATACAGATATAAAAAAAGTTACATATTTATTTATAACGTTACACATGTAACTTCCCGTGTACTGTATACTAAAGTTAGTTAAACTTTCACATGTAACATTTTACACAAATCTACCAATGTAACTTTTTAAATATGCAAGTTATTTGAAGTAGCAACCTATATTGTAATCTTTACATATGTAACCTTTCGATATATGTACATTTTTTAACTAAATCTGACATACTTAACATTTTAGCACAAAAGTTACATATATAGTGATAAGGTTACATATGTAACTTTTCGTACACAGTATACTAAAGTTACGTCAGTTTAACAATATATGCTACATATTATTATCAATAACATTTTTTAATGTTTTTCTCCAAAGGACCAGTGGACGCTGTATGATGTTGACACTGATGAAGCTGCTAGGCTTGATAAATTTGATAAAAACGTGGACAAACTTGTTAAAATGAATAACATCACACGTGATCTTAAGGGTGTTGATATGGTGTTTATCCCTGTTGAAGAGTCAGAACTCTATTACCTTCTTGTTTTTGAACTAAAGTATCCAGCCATATCTGTCATTGACAGTTTATGCCCAAACAAGCCGTTGATCAATTTAATCGATCATGGTTCTTATGAGAAGAATGGTTCCGCCTACAAGATGGTAACTTATGTTTCATTAAATTTATGTTTATACATGTAAGTTTTGATATATATATCTGATTTATCATTTATGCAGAAACAACTTTTTTGTGGTTACTTAGACAACATCAAACACCCTAAGTCTGACAAAATAACGCCGTCATCTATTGAAAGGGTTGCAATAGACTGGGCTACAGCTTCAAACTTTTGTGACAATATTATTTTCTGTATGAGACACATGGAAAAGTATATGGGACGGAACGAGGTATTTGAATGTGAGTTTGCAAGCCATGGTTCTACAAGGAAAGCTCAGTTGAGGAAGCTGCGAAAGAAGTATGTTTCGGTGATCATGCTGTCTGATGCCAATCTATTGAAGTCCAAGATCAATTGTTATCTGAAGTAGTCTATAATAACCAGCAGAAACACTATCCCAGTTTAACTTATCTAAACAATTTGTTCTTTTACTTTTCTTTTATGCGTATTTCTGTATGGTATTTAGTCATCTAACCAACACTACTCTACAACATATGGTATGTGACCTTTTTGGTTTTGTATTAAGCTGTTTATGTTTTTGGAATTAGTTGCATATTTTGCAGTTCAGCAAATGTTTGTCATAAATGTGGCATAAAAAGTTAGCTATAGTTACTGATACGTCAGATAAACTTACACATGTAACATTTTTAACAACTATACAGATGTAACTTTATAATGCTTAAGCTGACTTAGAGATGTAACGCATCCAAATGTTACATATGTAACTTTTTTACATATGCAACTTTTCTGTCAAATATCCTTTATATTATTCCCGTAATAATTACTAAGTCAACATGGGTATGTCAGCATTTTTAACAAGGAAAACAAAGCATAATAAAACGACATATATAAAGGCATTAAAGGTGATGAAAATACATTCATTAATTCGATTAAACATGAGACACATTTTTGAAGGCAGAATATGCCTTCAAAAAACCAACATAAACGAAATAAAACTTAAACATAATAGATAATTTCATTTTACAAAAGACAACACTTGCGATTCCTAACACCATTAGTTACCATCCTTTGCATTCCATCTCACCTTCAACATAAAAAAAAAATCATAAGGAAATGGATTTATTCACAATTAATTAGAAAACCATTTAAAGATTTTAACCTTTTATATAGAAATATTCTTACCACTTGCCCTTTGGACTCCACCTAGCATCCTCGTCTGTTGGATCATCTTCAAATGGGTCAAAATGTTTGTCTGAGTCTTCAGTTTCGGTATCACTTTGGTCTAGGTACGCCTCAACATTATCAACTGTTATATCTTCCCTTCGTATCTTCGAACTCTTCTTCGGTTCATTGAAGTGCTTGTTGTTGTTAAGAAAGTTAATCAGCGCCTCTTGGAAATCGGGATCATCGGAGACATATTGTTCAAACTCAACGTCGATGCTTTCCTTTTTCTCCAGTTTGTTTTCTTGCAATGCTACCTCGGTTGTCACTGCTGGGGGGTTGTATATCCCCCCACCAGAAGTTGAGCCTTCACACACTGTTTTTAAATTGCATTTGTTAAAATCACCTATTACCTTATGAACTCTTTTTCTAGCTGTAGTGAAGAACTTTTTGTTTGATTCCATGATGTTTGATTACAATTGTTATCATCATCCTATTTATTATTGTCATCCACCCACCATTTCATTTAAAGCATTTATGGTTTCAACCAACTCACCAACCACCATAAATGGTTATGTCCTTTTTAATCAAAATATTTTTGAATTTATATCAAATTCATAAAAACGTATTTCTTCATGCACTTCTAGCTATTTTGTAAGGATTACATATTTTGAATATTTTGAATTTATAAAATTCATTAATTCCGAAAATGTTTTATGTGTACCTGCATACATACATACATACATACATACATTGTAAAGGTTAAATATATATTATGTGTACCTCTAGCTCTTTTACCACTTTGATGCTTTTGTTGTACTTGATTGAATTCATCTTCTTCCTTGATTCTTAGATTAGCAAGTCTTAGCTCAGAGCAAAATACAAAGGAGTTGTTTGCATGTTGTACAAACTCATTTCCTCTCTTCAAAGTCTTTAAAGCATTCAGATTTGTGACTGGACGTACAACATGCGGATTACATGCACCATTTTCAACCTTCGGTTTTTTCAATTTCATCTCACTTCTACCACTCATTATAAATCTTTTGATGTTTCTTTTGTTGTTTTTTCTTTGTGTAGAAAACCATTTGGTTTAACTATGTATATATATTTATAGAGATCATTTATTGTGGGACTTTGTGTTGGTTATTTATTAAAGTTGGCTTGTAGCATTCATTACACATTTCCAATTGAAGTTACTCTGCAAATTAAGTACATCAGATATGATGTGGACCTAAAAGATTAAGGCATTAAGTGTATGCATTAATTATACAAATTATTAACACAATAGAATTATCAATAACATATTTTAATACAGTAGTAAAATTGTAAATTTAGAAATATGACACTTTAGTAACAGTCTCAAAATAAATTTAGAAGGGATGCATACGATATATATAAAGTGTTTTACAGGATAGTTCAAAAGAGATTACAAGAAGATCGAACAGTTAAGAAGTGTTACATATGTAACATTTATTCAATGTTACCAGTAAGTAACACTTCTTGAAAACTAAACACTTCTCCCTTTTAAAATGTGAAATAATAATAACAAGCTTCATATTTCAGATTCAGGCAAATCCATTTCAGATGCCTGCGCGTTACTTCCGCCTGTCACCTTCTTGCAATTTCTTGAGTCGTGCCCAACAACATATTTTTTGCACGACTTGCAGAACCTAGGTACCTTTGCAGGTTTTTGCATAGCTTTTTCACCAGGTCCACTTATTCTTCTTTTTCTCCCACACCCCTTTGTTCTTGCAACATTTGGGTTTGTAACATCTACCTCCACATCAACAGTTTGACCTAGAATTGTTTCAACAACCGCAACATTTGTATTTTCAGCCTCAGTAGTTGAGGACCCAGACATCAAGACATTTTCCTTCAATTCTTTAACCTTTTCAGCCAAATTCAAGAGTCCAGCTTGATCACATCGAAATGCTTCTATACATTCGTTCATAACCTGCATGATTTCTTGTTTCAGGATAGTCTCTGGCCTATTATCAATCCCATATCTACCTTCAATTGTGTAGACATTTCTGGGAAGAACATCTTTACGCCACCTTTTGTTGATGTAACAAGCAGGGATCTCATCAACCTGATTCACACGAAAAACACAAAATATATGGCTACACAAATAGCCAATTCTATTGAAGGACATGCAAGCACAATCCGCCTTCTTCTCAGTCTTGTCATAAGTAACCTATTACCAACAAAAAACAATTAATATAAATAAAAATATAACTGTTTTTACATATTAAAAAGCTGTTAAGAAGGTTACACACGTAACTTTTCCAAACAGGATGTCAAAATTGTACATATGTAACTTTTTTATAAATTGTGAAATCCACAGGATAAATGTGTGCTCACCTTGTAGGTATGAACTACACCAGCCTGATTTCTCTGGCTTACTGAATAAAGCAGTTTGGTATCTATTACTTCAGTATTTTCTATGTAACTTGAATACATACCCTTGCTTATCTCATTCTTCACCTCTCTGAAGATTCTATTAGTGTAAACTTCAAATGCATGTCGTTCGATTGGCACATCTTTTTCAGGAATGTATGCAAGTGTTGAGGATTTGAAGTCTGCACATCTCTGCCTATACCTTTGATTTTCTAATCTTGTTTCAAAACATAACATGAATTGAATCAATGTATTGGCACTACTTGAGTTAACTTTGAACGATGCATTTGAACTCTCACAAATAGATGTAGTTTTCAGCAGACAACACATAGGTATGTCTCTAAAATAAGCTGGAACCCACTTCTTTCTTTTTGCATACATAATTGACAACCATTCATGGTCCTTAAGTGAAAACATCTCCATTAACTCCGCCCATTTGTTTTCAAAAGTGGTAGTTTTCATATACACGCTCCACACCAATCTGTGAAGTCTGCTTCTGAGGTCGGTATTTTGTAGAAGGTCACCTTCAATCTGAAGTTTTCGAAGACTCGTATAGTCAGATTTCACCATATGTAACATTTTATACATATGTAACATTATATACATATGTAACATTTTCTAAGTATATGTACATAGTTATTTTATTACTTTAATTCTACATATGTAACTTATTAGATGTGATTACCTTTGAGGGCAGTTTTTTCATAATATGCCACATGCAGAGGCGATGTTTAGACAAAGTGAATACTTCCTTGATTGCTTTCTTCATTGAACGGTCTTGGTCGGTTAAAACCAGTCTTGGTTGTTTTTCATGAGCTATTAAGAACTTTTCCAGCAACCACTTATATGATTCTTGTGTTTCATTCGACAATAACCCGGCTCCGAACGTAACACAATGTTTATGATTGTCAACACCGGTGAACGGCACGAATATCATATCATACCTGATAACAATTTTAACACGAAGTTACAATTTTTTACAAAAGCAATACATCTCAAAATTAATGTTACATTTGTAACATTTAAAAATACTTACTTGTTTGTTTGGTAAGTTGCATCAAATGCTAGCACCTCCCCAAATGCCTTGTAGTTTATCTTGGATATTTCATCAGCCCAAAATAGGCTCCTCAACTTCCCATTCTCAGTCTCATAATCAAAATAAAATTCTTTCCTAATTCTAGCCCGCTCACGCAATTTGTTTAACAAAAGCTGCGTATCCCTAGCTCCGATATAAATTCTTGTTGTCCTTGCATGGTTCTTGAAATCATTTGGTGTCCCATTAACCAGATGATGCCCCCCCATCATTGACACCATGAGATGATGTGCCTTAGCCGGACCGATGCTATTTAAACTCATTTTATGGATGAACTCTTTAGTTGTAAAAGGTAACTTTCTAGAAATCTTTGTTAAATCCTTGTTAAAATCTTCTACAAGAGAATGGTTATGACTTTCTTCAAACTTTAACAGACCATAAGATGAAGACCCTTTAATCTTAACAACATAAATATTTGCTTTGCAATCAGTTGTTTTAAAACTTGTTTGCCTAACTTTACTATTAGCATCAAATTTTTTACCTTTCTGAGGCTTGCCCGACCGGTTACAACGATAATACTTAGTTATTGTTTCTCCTTCTTTTACCTTTCCCTGGTTTATCCTAACTGTGAACCCACAAGCAAAGGCATAAGCCCTGTAAAACACAAGAACAGAATCTAGGTCCTTGAATATCATCCCCTCCACTGGTTTCAGTTTGTCATCACAATGTGGAAACCATGTTTTTGTCCCATTAGGCGATATAAACATAGAATCTTGAACAGCTCCCTCATCAATGTTGTCTTGTATAGAAATTAAATTCATCAAAAAAAAATTAAAAACAAAAAATAGAGAACACATGAGACAAAAAACTACTTTTATTTGTATGTATAGTTAATGAAAGGAACCTATATGAATTTTAACGTTTGAAGGTCAAACTGTGTGACAAAAGTGGACAAAAAACACCATCATACATGATTTTTGTCGCTGGATTTTTAAGACAAATTTCTAAATAATACCTTCATTAATGACGTTATTTGGTGAGTCTGAGTTATTATTCGTGAAAATCACGGACTCGACCTCATCCTCTGAACTGTCAAAACCTTCCTCATATGAACCCTCACTTAATGCATCCTGGACATCTAGATTCATTTGGAATACGCGCGTGGGAGACTCCATAAATGCTGTCTGATCGCTGCTTTGAGAGACCTCCATATCCATTAACTGCGAACAGTGGTCTGGTTGTTGAAGCTCCATTAATTCCGAGAATGTTTTATGTATTAAATTGCCTTCTTCAAGCTCCATTAAATATCAGCAATAAGAAGAAGATCTCGATATCAATTTTGATATGTTAGAAAATCTATGTGAAGAGTTGACCAATTGTAGTATTAAAGAAGATGGGAGAAGCTGAACATAGTACAGTAGCTGGATATTTATTGGAAAAGGGGGTAGCTGTACCTTTTTCTGATTGTGTGTTGGTTTGGACTTTGGATTATGACAGGTCTGCAACCCTTTTGTACAAGCGCCGAAATTTATTTAATATTCACTTTGGCTACATTACCAAAATACCCTTTAAAGCATTGTCATTGAAGAACATGTGGACAATTCTAAGCCACAGCTTTGGGTTCCAAGGTTTCTCCATCTCAAAGTGGGTTCAAATGAGAACTTTTTCTTTTGAGAACTTTTGAGAACCATATTTGGGCCACTAATTTTCAAGGGGGGAGCATTCAAATTCATGGTGGGAGGTTTTCCATATATATAAACTAGTGGCTAAGATTAGTTCTTTTTAGTTCTCAAACTCAATTAGTTCTCAAATGATCCTCTCCCATATATATATATATATATATATATATATATATATATATATATATATATAGGGTTAGGTTCAAATGAGAACTTTTTATTTTGAGAACTTTTGAGAACTAAATCTCAACCACACATTTCAGGGGGGACCACTACAATTCATGGGATGAGGGATATATGTAAATAAACTTGTGGCTCAAATTAGTTCTTTTTACTTCTCAAACCCAATTGGTTCTCAAATGATCCTCTCCCTATATATATATATATATATATAGGGGAAGGATCAAATAAAAACAAGATGTTATTGCGAAAACACGAAAACAAATATTAAAACCTCTATAACTTCCTCATACGTTAATAATTTTTTAAAAAATTTGCATCAAAAGTCTTAAAATTATGTCACCTTTAATTCTGGGAAAAAAAATTAAACATATAAAATTTCGTGATTTTTTTTATTATTGCACATGTGCATAATACGCATTCATTATATTACACATGTGCAATATTAACAAAAAAACATTAATTTTTTTTAAAATTTTTTCAACAATTAAAGATAACAGAATTATAAGATCTATGGTATAATTTTTTATCAAAAATATTAACGTATGAAAAAATTATAGAGGTTTTAATATTATTGCACATGTGCAATAATAATTTTTTATTGCACATGTGCAATAATAATTTTTTTTAAAAACGTAGAATTTTTTTTTATTTTCTCCAGAATTAAAGATAAAAGAATTATAAGATTTATAGTGCAATTTTTTATAAAAAATTTTAACATATGAAAAAGTTATAAAGGTTTTAATATTATTGCATATGTGCAATAATAATAATAAAAAAATTATTGCACCTGTGCAATAATAATTTTAAAAATTTTTTTGATTTTTTTAAAAAAAATTTCCAGAAATAAAGTTAACATAATTTTAAGGATTTTGGTGCAAAAGTTTTTAAAAAATATTAACGTATGAAAAAGTTATAAAGGTTTTAATATTTGTTTTCGTGTTTTCGCAATAAAAGTTGTTTTCACATGATTCTTACCGTATATATATATATAGGGTTAGGATCCTGCGTAAACACATTTTTTGTGAAAACTGCGAAAACACATATTAGAACTCACGTACATTTTTCATACGTTAACGATTTTTCATAAAATTTGCGCCAAAAGTCTCAGAATTACGTTATCTTTAAATCTGGAGCAAAATATTAAAAAAAAACTGAACTTATTTTTCCCTTGTGATGCACATGTGCATCATATAATTAAAAAAAAGTTATAAAATGCTATTTTTTTCTTTAAATCTAAAGATAACACAACTATAAGATTTAGGGTGCAATTTTTTTTAAACTATTAATGTATATCACATGTATGAGCGTTTTTTTTGGTATGATACACATGTGCATCATTCAATAAAAACGCAAAAAAAATGATGAAAATATATGGTGCGACTAAGAAAACAAAAATATTAACTCATACTAAAAGTATGAGTTTTTTTTGTGATGCACATGTGCACCACACAATAAATTATTTAAAAAAATAAAAAAAGCGTTAAGTTTTTTAAAACTTTTATAGGATTAAAGATAATATAATTTTAAGACTTTTGCTGCAAATTTTAAAAAAAAATATTAACGTATGAAAAAGTTATGTAGGTTTTAAGATTTGTTTACGCAATTCTCACAAAAAAAGGTGTTTTCGCAAGATCCTTCCCCTATATATATAACAAAAAATTTTAAAAATTTCGGGCCCTCCAAAACCTCGGGCCCTAGGCGGTCGCCTACCCGGCCTATGCCTAGGGCCGGCCCTGGAATTCCATTCAACAATTGTCTGAAAAGAAAAATCATCTTTATAATAGATAGTCTTGTCTTTTAAGTCTTTAAGTCTTTAAGAGACATAGGCTAACATGAATAGAGTAATACACGAAGTATTACTCTTGTCTTTATACGTGCTTGTTAGATACTGAAAGGACTGAATTAATATTATTGATAAAGAGAGATTACATTATATAGATAATAATCTCTAAACCCTAATACCTAATGGGCTAGTGGGCTCTATTAATAACCCTAATCATAATATAGTCTAATACTCCCCCGCAGTCATAGCGGAAGGAAACCGGATGCTAATACTAAAAAATAAGAAAAACATAAAGATAAAGATAATGATAAAGACTAAAAAAAACCAGCTTCAATTTCGGTTCTCAACTCCAAGTCTCAATCTTCTAGTAACCAATCCATACTGTGCTTGAATGTGCCAAATTAGATGTTTCAATGTCATCGACCCCGTAGTCCTCTAGCAAAAATCTTCAATGCAGTGGCAAAAGTCTTTAATGTGGTGGCGCTCCGACATAGTTTAGGACCCTAGTCCAAAAGGCAGTGTCATGGCTAGATCCGTAGATCGTAAAAGAAAAGAAAATAAAAGAAAAGACGTTGATCATTGTCAATGATGGTCATTTGATTCGTAAATCGAGTGATGAGATCCGTAGATCAAATAAAGAGAGAGACGAAAACCGGTGACTATGATCAAACGATGGTCTTCGTAAGAGAGAAAGAAAAGAAAGAGACTTGATCAACCTCTGATTGGATCGACTTAGATTGATGACAAGGGTGGTCAGATAAGAGAATCCGGGTGACAAAATAATGATAGTAAAGATGAGATATATGTTCACGAAGACCCAACCATTAAGAAGAATCAACCACATAAAGCAAGTTGGTAAACAAAATAATTATTTATAAAATAATTTTGTGCATAAAAGCAACTTCAGAAGGTTGCTCGTGACAACTTTAAAAGACATGCTTATAAATATAAATTAAATTAATTGTAAATAAGCACACACATATGATCGAAGACAAGAACAAAAGTCGGCAACCTCCACAAAAGATCAAAGATCGATGAACGTATAATCGATTTCGCAGAGAAAGATGATCATTGTAATCTTGAACCGAGACGGAACTTTATTAAAAATAGAACTTGCGCAAAAAACATGAAACTAAAATAAAAAAACGAAGTTGGGACAGGGCGGCGGCGGTGGCACACCGCCCTGTGTAGGATTTGAACCTGGTAGCGACGGCTAGGGTTTGGATTGTTTAGGCTGTGATACCATATTAGATAATGAAAAGACTGAATTAATATTATTGATAAGAGAGATTACATTGTCTCTAAACCCTAATACCTTATGGGCCCGTGTACTCTACTAATAACCCTAATCATAATATAGTCTAATAGTGCCTTCATAACAAATTGTGTATTTGTACTTTTTTTATAGTCTTAGAAAGATATAAAAGTCTATTATCATCTAGGGTAAGGTTCACTTAAAAACCCCCTTTATCCTAAAAACCTAAAAACCTTTTTTTATTAAACTATTTTCTCTTTCTCTATCCCTATCCACGGTACACAAACACATCTGTGAAGAAAATGTCGACCTCCATGAGAGATCTTGAAGAAACCAGCGACCTCCAATCGCCTCTCCGGCTATGACCACCGTTCCGGCGAGCTTGGCCTCGGGGTTTAGTCAGACGATTTCGAAGATCTGGCGGCCGAAGGAGTTGAAGATGCGGAGTTTGCGGAGGGCAGATTCGGCGTAGAGCTGAACGATTTTGGAGTCGTCGCGGATGACGGCAATTAAACCGCGGAATGGGGCGCAAGCGACCTTGTTTCGAGCGAGATCGATGTTTCTCCAGCGTAATTGGTAGATTTCTGGCTTGCGGTGGTACTTGTCGCCGAGAAGTTGCCATTCGGCGGTGATGGATACCCCTGCCATCTAGTGATCGCCGGTGACCTTCTACTGATTTGGTATTTAATTAAACTGTAGTTCTACAATTTACACCCAATGATTTTGAAACAATAATGGATAAATTACATGTATTATAATTTTTTAGTGTAATTTAGCTCTTTAATAAGTTGTTTAAAGCATGAATTTTGTCGTGCGCACTCTCCCCCAAATCAATTTAGGATTTTATATCTTGGGAAATTGATATCTTCATTCGAAGCATGAATCTTGAAATCGCATATGGAGGTCAAAATTCTTGGAGTTAGAAATAGAAAAGAAGTCAGAGGCTTATTAGTTGTAATTTTTAGAATAGATCTTTCATGTAGTAGTTTTTTTCCTTTGTTTTGGTGATGTATTTGTTATCCAGTTCCTTGTTGTGGGCTTTTGGGTGTAGATGTTCTTGTGTTTTGGTTGAACAAAGTGTACTATAGCATCGAGTAAAACGGGTCAACGGAATGTCTTTTACAGGGGGGGTTCGGGTAAATACATCTTTTGGTGTGTATTCTTGGTGAATACGTTAACCGCCGTTGTGGGATAGTGTGTGTTTGGCGTATGTATTTTAATCGGGGGATAACATTGGAATGGTGACACTTGTGTGTGGCATAATGGTGCTTGACAGTTAATTGTATTTTGTTTCGTGTTTGAGTCGTCAAGTGATCATTTTCTTTTAGGAGGATCGGGTCTAAATTGCTTGTTTCATCTTATCATTCCATCAGCAAAGGGTTAAATGCATCAGGAAAGCTGGAAATTAGTTTACATCAAGGGAAGCACAATTGAATTGGGTGGTTGTAGTTAGGGACCTGACTAACAAGATCTAGAGTTCATCTCAAACAGGGGATAAAGAAAAATGAGGTGGATGAAGAGTATGAAAAAGTTGATAATTGGTAGATTGAGAGTATAGTGTTGGGCCAGTGGATAAAGGTTTTTCGTCTAACATGATGGAACAATTTGTCTAGGTACTCCACCAGACTATATACAAGGTGGAGGCATACAAATCTGACTTTTGATAATGGTTCTTCTTGCTCTAATTGGTTTCTATGTGCATGTTACAAATATTGCAAAATAATATGACTGAGCCTTTCGCATGATGCTTGGGAAGGAAAATCTTAGAGTACTTGGCTACTGCTTTTTCTCCGTTATTATTTAACTTTCTTGTATCTTTGTAGTGTTTTTTTTCCTTTTTGTACATTTGTTTCTTCTCCTAGCGTCTCGCTACATTTTTTCTAATATAATTCGTATGTTAAAAAAAATGTTGCATGTTGTATAATAATATTGAACACAAAGTTCTACCAAGAGTAGGTATATGTAGTTCATAATATTAGTATATATGCAACAAAAGGTGTTGCGTACATGCAACGTAGGGTAGTACACATATGCAACATAGGTTGTTATGTATATGCAACATATGGTGTTACATATGTAGTCGAATGATTATATAAACCGACCGGTACACTGAAACAAATATACACGTAGGGTTGTATATGTGAAATTAATGAACGAACCTAAAATATAGAATATTGCATATATGCAACATAGTTCGTTTACACCGAAATAAACATACACGTAGGGTTGTAAACGTGAAATAAATGAACGAATGTAAAATATAGAATATTGCATATATGCAACATGGTATATTACAGTAGAATATCATAATATTTAAAACTATAAACACGGACATGTTGCATATATGCAGCATAAGCAGAATTATGGTTTATTTAATGTTGCATATATGCACTAGAGTAAATTGCACCGGAGGTCCCTGAACTTTGCAAAAATATCATATTGAGTCCCTAAACTTTCGAAAGTGCAAGGGAAGTCCTTAAGGTTTCACTTTTATCTCACCTGGGGTCCCTAGGTCTAACACCAAAGGTTTACTTTTATCTCACCTGGGGTCCCTAGGTCTAACACCAAGGGACCCCAGGTGAGATAAAAGTGAAACCTTGAGGACTTCCCCTGCACTTTCGAAAGTTCAGGGACTCAATATGAGATTTTTGCAAAGTTCAGGGACCTCCGGTGCAATTTACTCTATGCACTATATAGAATATTGCATATATGGAACATAGTATATTGCATCAAAACACCGTGATGGGTAAAACTATAATCAAATACATGTTGCATATATGCATCATAGACATGTTGCATATATGCATCATAGACATGTTGCATATATGCATCATAGACATGTTGCATATGTCAACAAAAGCAGAAACATGATTTTATTTGATGTTGCGTATATGAATTTTATATTGTAGTGGGAGTGGGGGTTGTATATGTGTAGCACAAGGGGATGCATATATGCAAAACAGAGTGGGGGCAGGGAGAGTAGGGTTATATATATGCAATATAATTATGTTGCATATATGCAACACGGGTGAGGGGGAATGGTTGGCTTGGGTGCGGGTTAGGGATTAGGGGTTATATATATGCAATATATTTATATTGTATATATGTAACACGTCGGGGGTGTAAGGGGGTGCGGGTTAGGGTTATATATATGCAATATAATTATATTGCATATATGCAACACGAGGTGGGGGTGGGGGTGGCTGGGGTACGAATTAAGAGTTATATATATGCAATATAATTATGTTGCATATATGCAACACAGGTGAAGGGTGGGTGGGTGGGTGGGGGGGGGGGGATGGGTGGCTTGGGTGTGGGTTAGGGGTTAGGGCTTATATATATGCAATATAACTATGTTGCATATATGCAACACGGCGGGGTGTAGGGGGTGCGAGTTAGGGGTTATATATATATATGTAATATAATTATAATTATGTTGCATATATGCAACACATGATGGGGTGGGGTGCAGTTTAGGGGTTGTATATATATGCAAATAATTATGTTGCATATATGCAACACGAGGTGGGGGTGGCTGGGGTGCGGATTAAGAGTTATATATATGCAATATAATTATGTTGCATATATGCAACACGGGGGGGGGGGGGGGGCGGGGGGGTTGGGGGGGGGGGAGTTGAGGGGAGTTTTATAAATATATGAAACATGGAAGGAGTGTAGTAGTAATAATAATGAAAATTAAATATTAAATTACTTTATTAACCTTCATTTAAGTGGTTTTTAGGTTTTTAGGTTAAGAAGTGGTTTTCACATGATCTTTGCCCTTATCATCTAATAAATTATCAATTCTTCTATCCTTTTGTATTTAAATGGTTTCCTGCATATGCCCCTAAGGACGGCACCATCACACCATTGAAAAATAAATAATATTGTCTAACTAACTAACATTAAAATTAATTTAGTTATCATGACAAAAGACAACGAGAGGAAGATTCATAAGTATTTCGGTGATATAATTGTAAAGAAAAAGGAATGGAAGTAAAAGGGGGCTAAATGAATAAGTGAAAAGAGTCCAAGGGGGTAAAAGAAGATCAAAGAAAAGATAGATTAAAGAAAAGATCGAAGTTGAGTTGTAGATGAATACTAATTAACTCCATGCATTTAAAAAGGGGGGCCAAACTCATCATCTCATCAAGTGGATTCGATCTTCGTGGTGAAGAATTGATTAATTAGTACGTAATTAAGTAAGTAAATGGCCGGTGGATACGTTGTCGTTACCGTGAGAGATGCTGACCATCATCATCATCATCATCAGGACCCCCCACCATCCTCACTAATTTCCGAAGACACCTCCACCTGCAGCGAACGGTATATATTAGGTCTAAATAACTAGCAAGTTAATTACGATCGAGTTTCTAATTTATGAATGCATCTTTTCGTCGTCCGTTGTTTTTTCAGGGTTTCGGGTTACGCTTCACTTTTGCTACGTTCTATCTTCATCTGTGTATTTGTGATGGGCGAAATTATATGGGCAGATCCGTCTGCATTGGATGATGTTCACAAGAATGCGTTTACTACCATTAGCTTCGCTACACCAACCATCCTTACACCTTTAACAATAAACTTGGGAATCGCTAACGCCGATAATTCCATATTCTTCGGTTTGGTGAAATTTGTTGGGAGCTTGTTGGCGTTTCTTGGTCCTTTCTCGCTTCTGATGGTGCTAGTTCTTCCTCCGGAGCTCAACTGGATGGGGTACTTGGTGATGTGTGTAATGTTTGGGATGTTAGTTACATGTTTCTGTGTCGACAATCAAGAAGAAAAAACCGGACTGCCACCTACTCCTCATGACTTCCTACTTCATGGTATACCGCTTGTCACTATCATGAGTCTTTTGTTGCTCCAATGGATGACAGGCGTCGATTGGTTTGTGTATCCCGTGATAAAAGTAGGCCTCTGGGTGGAATGTGCGTATCACTTCATCACCTACTTGATGTTTATTGACGAACAGACCGCTGGAAAACCACAAGACGAAAAAAACAATGATCCTCCTGCACCATCATGTCGACTTTCGTACTTGATGCCGCTTGGAATGTCACCGTTTTAATTGATGCATGTTTCAAATTAACTACATATATATGAATTGGGCTGTTAATTTGCTTCTCTAGCTTTAAACTTTCTTTTTAACCTAGCTAGATTAATAACTAATTAGTGGTATATATATGTTACTGGTTATATATATATATATATATATGCTCTTGAATTTGTCATACATGATATCATATATTTAATTTGCCTAATTGATTTTGAATTATTCTCAAAGGTGGTTTTAACTTTTAAACGAAAAAGAAGTAAAGGGGGGCTTAATGAAGGAGTGAAAAGAGTCGAGGGAGTCATAATAAAAAATAAGTTGATTTATTTATTCATGAAGACGTAAACTACACAGACTCATTCTCCTATTAAAACGAATCTCATCTCATCTAAAAAAACTTTCTGAAGAAACAAGGAAGAGTGCAATTAGCAAAGCGGATTCTGCATTTCGCGGTCACGAATCGAGGGTAATCCTTGTTTAAAATTCTCGTTAACTAGGGATTAAGGAGTGCTTGTTTGATTGAGTTTCCGTTTATCACAAGTCAGAATTTTTTTTATTTAACCAAATTAACGTATGTATTAGTTATTGATATGAATCAAACGGCAATAGAGATTGAAATAGGATAAAAGATAGAAGAAGATAGAAATGTCAAGAAGAGATTTCTCAAATTATCGATGATCTTCTTTTGTTCATCAATACATATATTTGATGCAACGAGCATTTACACTTATAACCCTCTCACTTTCTAACAATGACCTACAAACCCCTATACTATTCATCATGTAACAGTTATGAAAGTTGCAGATTGTTCATATAATTTTTTTGTTTAGAAACACTGAAATGGGTGAACACGTCACGATTACCTTGAGATATGGCGACTCATCATCGCCTTCCAACAACACCGCCAACGAAGGATAAGTTCCATTTTGATTACTTTCGTTTCGTCCGAGTGATAATAACTAGTGGCATTTGTCGTATATCTTGTTTTGATAGTGGGGTTGTCTAAGCCAGTCGAGGAGGATGAATACTATTACTTCAAAACTTTGAAACTTATGGGTAGCTTCTTTGCTTTTCTTGGTCCTTTCTCACTTCTGATGATGATGATGACAGTACTTCCCTCGAAGCTCAACTGGATCGCGTACTCACTCGTGTTTATAATGTTTGGGCTCTTGGTTACATGTCTCAATTTGGATGATCGACAAAACACTAGACCATCTACTTGCATTGACCTGGTACAGAAATGTGTATCATTTATTGGGTCAGGCCCTGATTAAACACTCTTCACTCACAAGTTCACGTATGTGTATATGTATATATTTGTAGAAGAAAACTTTCAATGGAAGATAAAATGAAATATGGGGAACTCTACTTCTTTATTCAATAAAGCAACAGGCTTTATATAGCCTTACAATCCTAACAACGACAAAACAAAAGTTAAGCTACCTACCTAAAAACTAGGCATACACCATGACCAACACTCACCACTAACCTACACCTCCATCTAATTCGGTCAAACCATAATACCAAGTCTTCTTGCATTTAAAACATGTTTAAATTAGCTAACGGATGCAACTCATGTGACCCGTTTGACCCGTGATCAAACCCGATTAATCCAACATCATTGGTCACTTTGTGTAGTATTTTTTTCCTTGCAGCAAACCTTGATTGGATTTTGTATCCAGTGATAAAAGTATGCCTTTGGATGGAAAATGCATCTCACTTGATCACCTACTTGATCAGGGGCGGACCTATGCCCAGCCCAGGAGTAGCGCCCGCTACCCCTGAACTTTTCCGGTGATGTGCAATTTTATTTTTTTTGGGTTTTCGGTAATTCGATACCCCTGAAACAAATTTTTCGCTATCCCTAAAAATAGGGGCGGAACTACAAGGGGTCATCCGGCCGGCAATGTCTTCTCAACGAGGAGATCCGTCACCTGCTTGATTTTATTTGTTTGACCCTCAAGAATGTTAGTAGAAGAGGAGTAAGTTGGTGTAAAAGAAGTTATGAGTGAAAATGGTATAGCAGATTTTTTTTTCGATTTGTTCTAAAGTTGCAAAAGGAAGTAGGGTTCTGAGGAAGACGATGGGCTATTAATTAAGATGAGGGGCATTTTCGTAATTAAACAATTTTAATAAAAAAATGAAACACTGCAAAAAGCAAGAAAAAGTCGTCGGGCAGAACTTTCTTTTACAAACTACTGTACTATAATTTTATGTAATAATAATTTTAGATCTATTATTTTATTTTCCTAGCATTTGTTTGTTATTTATATTTACTTGTGACTTTGTTTAAATATATATATATATATATATATATATATATATATATAATTATATAACTTATATGTATATATATATTATTGACCCTCCGGTTGAAAATGTCTGGTTTCGCGTAATAATTACGTTACCATTCCAAATTTTTTATGATTTTCATTTAAATCCCAAGATGAAAATATGATCAAAACGTCCGTTAATTATCTAAAATCGAACAACTAATAAGTTTGTGCACTTTGAAATAAAACTTGTAAGTAGAGGGTATTATGTAATTGTGTTAAACTAATATAAGTCAAACAAAATGACACATTTTGGCCCCTCAAATTTAACTTTATACATTTTCAGACATAAAATTCTGATGCATTTTTAATGAAGGACTTTTGTTCAAAATAAAAAAGTTTCGCGCTCACCTGGCAGCTCGACCCCAACCAGGGGCTCCGCCCCTTGGACCCCGCCAAGGGCGCTGTCCCCGAACCCCTGTTAGTCCTGACAAAAAAAATTGAACGCTACCCCTGAAATTTTTTTCTGGATCCGCCCCTGTACTTGATGTTATCTACGGAAAAAAAACAAGAACATCGAAAGCTCATCAGTTGATCCAACAAGACGAGAACAACAACAATGATGATCCCCCTCAGCTTTCGTATTTGACCATTGCGACCCAACACCCCCACCAAACCGTCGCAACTTGTAACGAGGAAAGACCCGGAGACCCTTTTGTGTGAGGACTCCTATTGGAGATCTCGAAGCTTCCTTTTGTTCTCTCGTCTCAAACCGTACATCTCATAGTGTTTCAATTCGTCGCCTAGCAGTAAGCTAGAGGTATGAACTTTAGACGTCCCGTTTCTTGTTTTTGTTTCACCGAAATGTTCATCTAAGATAACCGACCAAAACCTCATGCTTTATGAAGATCGTTTTAATAAAAATAATGTGGTTTACTAGACTAGACTCAGTTGCATGAAATAATGAATGTGATAATATGAATGTGTATGACTTTGATGATGATCATGCTGAATGATGAAAATGGAGACATGGACTTATGAAAATAAAGAAATCTTGCATGAAATCATATGTCGCATGAGTAGTATATGTTAATAGTTCATGAATATATATGTGATGAAGTTCATGATGTATTGAAATATTTGAGCATGAAAATGAGATGATAATGTCATTGTATGATGATTATTTGATATGTGTTATATATGACTTTGATAAAGTTGTCGTGGTGGTAGTTTACGTACGTAAATGCTACTTGGAATGGTGACTAGACTTGTAAACAGGAATCATGACTTGATGAATCATGTATATATAGTATGATATCATGGTTATTTTGTCGTTATACTGTTCGATGAGACGTGAAAATATACTATTTGGAGTAAATAGTTAAGTTTGTGACTAGTGAAAAGTTGTTGGCTTAGGGTGGGCGGTATACATGCCGCCATCCTCGGTATATCATTGGCACCAATCATGCTGATTTCGGCATGTATACCGAGCCCTCCCCTTCGTCCGGCTTCGGCAAGTTTTGAGTGTTTTTGTGTCATTTAATCGCCGAGGGACGCCGAGGAGATCCGACCGTTCAACGGTCATTTTTTTGACCGTTTGAATTTATTTTTTTTAATCAATTCCTTCACTATATAAATCCCTCCAAAACCAACAAATTTTATACACATTTTCTCCTAAAAACAAAAAAAACTTCTAGTTTATTTCTCAAAAAACATGAATCGCCCTCGCCCACGCTATAAAATCCCACCCGAGCTTATGACTTCTTCTAGTAGTTCGAGCGATTCGGACAATGACGCGATGACTTTCATGAATCTATGTTATCGTACTGTTGTAGACGAAGAATCTCGAGAGAATAGCACAAGGACGAGTATTTATCGAGATCGTAGAGCAAGCCATGATCGTTTGATTGAGCTATATTTCGCCGACAAGCCACGTTTCCACGAAGGTATTTTTAATGATAGATTTCGAATGTCTAAGAGATTGTTTAATCGTATCTTGCATGATATTGAGAGTAACTTCGAGTGGTTTACGTCTCGTTTCGACGGGAGGGGGCGTCCAAGTTTCACTGCTTTACAGAAATGTACAGTAGCTATTCGTCAATTGGCAACCGGTAACGTGCCTGACGAATACGATGAATTTTTAGAAATGTCCGAAAGAACATCACGTGAATGCTTACACTACTTTTGTGATGCTATAATTAAACTTTATAGAGATGAATTTTTGCATTCACCCACTAGCCATGATCTTGCTCTTTTATATGAGGCCCATTTAGAAAGACATGGCTCCCTGGCATGATCGGTAGCATCGATTGTATGCATTGGAAATGGAGAAGATGTCTAACAAAATATAGAGGACAGTATCATCGTGGTGATCATCCAAAACCAACGGTAATACTCGAGGCAGTTGCGTCTCAAAAAATGTGGTTTTGGCATGCTTTTTTTGTTGTCGCAGGTTCAATTAATGACATAAATGTGCTAAATCAGTCAACATTGTTCACGGACGAGTTGAAAGGTATTGCTCCAAAAGCTCCTTTTGTTGTTAACGGTCAGGAATACAAACGGGGCTACTACCTAGCCGATGGTATATATCCCACTTGGTCTACTTTTGTAAAAGCGTATACACATCCATACGCAATCAAGGAGAAGAAAATGAAGAAGGTGCAAGAGGGTGCAAGAAAAGACGTCGAAAGAGCGTTTCGGAGGTTGAAAGCTAAGTGGGCGATAGTAGATCGAAAAGCACGGCCAACAGACACAGCTTTGATGGAGAATATCATATACGCTTGCATGATACTTCACAACATGACACTGAAAGACGAGGGTGTGGCTATTTCACCGGTACACATTCGCGATCCTCCAGTATCGCCGACCGACACTGAGGATGTTCATATGGAGATACGCGACAGCGAGACACACTTCCAGCTACGATTCGACATCACTGAGCATATCGCCAACAATTTGGAAGTCGTGCTAACTGAAGAAGAGTTGAATGCAAATCCTCCACCACCATAGATTTGTATTTTTTTTAAATTGAAGAATAAATGTTGGTTTTTTTAGGAATTTGGTAATTTTTTTTTTATTTTTAGGACTTTGTAATTTTTTTTTAAATCTAATGAATTGGTTTATGTTTTTATTTTATATTAAATGTGTTAGTTTAATTTTATTTGTTTTAGATTAAAAAGAAAATGAAAAAAAAATATTTAATGCATGCCTAAATCATGACTAAATGAGCATACCCCCTACAAAATCATCATTTTATATCAATTCTATATCAATTTTCTCTCTCATGTTGGCATCATCATATTGGTCCAATTTGATACCTAAGGTATGCCTTAGGCAAGCATACCTCCCACCCTTATGACTCGATCGTGTGAAATATATGTTAGGTGACTAATTGCATTTGTTCTATACGACTAAGTGAAGTCTTAAAACTGTCACAACTGACCTGATGATAACTGGCAACACATTTATATCAGATTACATAAAATCGATTGCTGGAATCACAATTATCAACCTGATTCGCATTCCTTGCTTAGATCTTATGATTTTTACTACAATATATGATATATATAGGGGTGTTCAAAACCGGATATCCGGAATTTCGGATATCCGAAAATTTCGGATACTAGTTTTCGTTGTCCAAGTCCAAGTCCGAAATTTCGGATATCCGAAATTTCGGACTGGACTCGGATAGTTAAAACGGATATCCGAAAATCCAGTTTTTTTAAAAAAACCACAATTTAACCAAATAAAAAAACGACAAAACGACAAAACAAATAAACATAATCCAAGTCTTCAAATACAAATAAACATAAGTTCGACTTAAAAAACAACAAAACAAATAAACATAGTCCAAGTATTCAATAATTCCTTATTTATTTAATATAAATTTATTTTAATTTATTTAAATTTATTTAAATTTTCGGATACCGGGTATCCGAAACTTCCGAAAATTTTGTAAATTCTTGTCCAAGTCCAAGTCCGAATTTTCGGATATCCGAGTTTCGGATATCTGAAATTCCGGATATCCGAAATTTTCGGATAATTCGGATACGGAATTTCGGATAATCCGAATACGGATTCGGACTCGGATATTTTTGAACACCCCTAGATATATATACCATTTTCATTTGCCAATTACTCTCGTTATCATCAACAAATGCAGTTAATTCTTAATCAAGCACCGGATAGGAAATTTAATTAAGCACGATGGGAAAAGTCAAGAACTGAAGATCGCAGTCGGGTAGCTCATATGGATTTTGAATGTTTATTCAAAAAAAATTTAGAATTTTGTGTGTTTTTATAGCTTAGAAAGGTATGTAATGGGGATCTAATTTTAATTTTTTTAATTTGTGATGCATTTGGTTCATACTACCATACTGTAAATCAATATGGTTGGCATTGAAATTCCAAAAATTTGGAAAAATCATGGCTGGAATTAAGCTCAACTGTTGGAAGTAGTGGAGCAGTTTTAAAGAAAACAATATTGTGTCCAGCAGTTAACATATTTTTAGAAAATAATTCGAGTATTTTTTTCCAACAAAAACTGCATCACGTTTTCACCAGTTATTTTTTCGGAAAATAATTGCTTCAACCGCAAAAAGACGGTTACAAATTTCGCTCTACGGCTGAGATCATCTGAAAATTTGACTTTCAACGGTGAGGATGGTTCCATGTAGGGTAACCACCCACCACTGGTAATTGTTATATAATAAGAGTGGTGTGTTTACTACCATTAGCATCTATGCACCAACCATTCTTATAGTAATGGCACTATATTTGGCAATTTTGGCGAAGATGATCTTTTTTATTGGTGTAATGAAACTTATATGTAGCTTCTTGGCGTTTCTTGGTCCTTTCTCGCTTCTGATGGTGCTAGTTCTTCCCCCCAAGCTCAACTGGATCGCGTACTTGGTGGTGTGTGTAATGTTTGGCATGTTAGTTACATGTTTCTATGTGGACGATCAACAAGAAAACAATACTGGACCGCCTACTCGCAATGACTACTTCCTACTTCATATTGTATCGCTTGTCACTATGATGAGCCTTTGGTTGCTCGAATAGCTTACTGGCGTCGATTGATTTGTCTTTCAAGCGATAAAAATAGGCCTTTGGGTGGAATGTGTGTATCACTTCATCACCTATGTGACGTTTATTTACGAACAAACAGTGGAAAACCGCAACAACAAGACGACGACGAGGAGGAGACCATAATTAACGATGACAATCCTCCTGCGGTGTCATCTCAACTTTCGTATCTGATGCCGGTTGGAATCTCACCGTTTTGATGTTTCAAACCATTGGCGAAGCTTAGCATGGCGATGATATATGGGTTTATGGAAAATGAATTAAAAGGTTTCCAATAATTTTAATTCTTTTTAAAATTAAATTAAATAGTTTCCAAATTTTCAGAAATTGTGTTTATGAAAAACGAATTAAAAGGTTTTCAGTAATTTCGTATTACCATAATTAGTTTTAATGATTTTTTAATTGTGGCTAAAAGTGGCTATAACTTAAGGGGGAAACGAGCCAAAGAGGGTTGTGGACTTGTGGTGAGTTAATGGGTACTTAGAGATAATTTGAAAGAAACTAAAACAAGAATCTAGAAATATATATAAATATAACGTTCATGCTTTATCTTAATCCTAATAAAATAATAAAATGGTTTCCACATGTCTTTTTTAAGGTGTCCACATCAGCATTGCCACATTTCAAAACCAGATTCAGTTATCAATTTAGTAAATTTCCAATTAACTAATTACCATATTTATCTAAATTAAATTTTCATTTTAAATAAGTCGGCAAACATAATGTAGATTTGATAAATTACTCAATAATTTGAGTCTTTTTAAGGAAACAAATCAAGAATTTGTCATTTTTAATGCATTAAATTATCAATTAATATTTTATAATGAATTATTTCATTTATAATTTTCAAATTTCTTAATCGTTTTTTATATTTAACTAATATTATTAACCTAAATTCAACCTGTGTAGTACACGGGTTACTAACCTAGTTTTAGATAAGGGACAAAGATTAAAATTTTATAGAAAGTAAAGGACTAAAGTTGCAATTTACTGTAATTATTGTTGCCCTAAAAGTTCCGAACGAAGGCGGCCCATTATTATTTTACCATGTCCGGCCCAGATTTGTTGTCCATAAATATAATAGTGAAGGTGTAGTTATTCTATTCTCCACCAAACTCTCTCTCCCTGTTCTAGTTTAGGGTTACAAGATTTTTTAAGCTGAGGGTTTTAATGTCTTCTTGAAATGCAAAGTTTTTTTAAAGAGTTTTTGTTATGTGTTTCATCTCTAGTTGTCTCTCAAAGTAAATCCTCAAATTAAGGTTTGTTTTATCACTCTTCATTAGTTTCATTTCACCATGAAACTGGTTGAAAATGATCAAGGTTTTGAATAGGTTTTGAATGTCTTCTTGAATGTAAAGATTTTTTCAAGAGCTTTTGTTCCAAAGAGATTTACGTACTTACCTGAACAGTATTTTTATGACAATTTTGTGTTTTTTGAAGATTAAAACTATGTTTTTCTGCATTTCATTGGTTTAGTTTTAAGCTTATCTTTAGTTTGTTTTAAAACATATCCTCAAAGTTTTCTTTTACGACAATATAGTGTCAAAGCTTGGGCCGAAAGGCAATTGAGGCCGAAAATCGCGGGGTCAAAAATGATGGGGGCGGACTAAGTATATACAAAAAAATTCGAACTGAACGAGTATAAATTTACAATACGGAGCGAAAACGGATGGGGTCCGTGTCCAGTTTGACCCGTGCTAAGCTTCGCCCATGCCACAATATATACTAGTTTCTTTTAGAAGGATATACAATTTTTTTTGTTTTAAATAAATGTAAGAATATATTCTTATTGAATGGTTGTGCTGTATATTTTAGTGACATAGAGAGACCAACTCCGGATCCGAGCTATTCAGTTGTCCTAGATCCACCTTTGGTTCAGTACTATGCCCCTAATAATGCACACCCCCTTCGGCAACTTGCTCTTACCATACCCCCACCACGAGATCAATTTCCACACGTCGTTACTAAAATGTGAAACCTAATCCCAGGTTTTCAAGAAAAAATTAAAGAAACCGGTGGCTACATATCTGCTGCATGGGGCACAACTCTATTATTACTGGCTTACCTTCGCTCTCATATAAAAGGGTACGCCAGAAACAGCTGAGTAGTGCCCCATGCAGCAGATATGTAGCCACCAGTTTCTTTAAATGTTTCTTACAAACCTGGGTTTGGGTTTAGCATCTGAATAATAACGTGTGGAAGTTGATTTCGTGGTGTGAGGATAAGGTAAGAGCAAGTTGCCGAGGGGGTTGTGGATCATAAGTGGCATAGAGCTGAATTAAAGTTGGATCTATGACAACTGAATAACTCTGATCGGGAGTTGGTCCTGCCATGTCATTAAAATATACAACACAACCATTCGATATGAATATATCCTTACATTTATTTAAAACAAAAAAACAAATTATATATCCTTCAAAGAAGCTGGTATATATTGGGGCACGAGCGAAGCTTAGCACGGGCCAAACCAACCCGGACCCCATCCATTTTCGCTCCATATTGTAAATTTATACCACTCCGAAAAAAGTTTTATATACTTAGTCCGCCCCATCAGTTTTGACCCCATATTTTTGGACCCAATCTTCACCACCGTATTGTGGTAAAAGAAAACTTTGAGAATATATTTCAAAACAAACTAAAAATAAACTTAGAACTAAACCAATGAAATGCAGAAAAACCTAGTTTTAATCTTAAAAAACACAAAATTGTCAAAAAAAACATTCTTTAGGTAAGTAGGAAATCTCTTTGGAACAAAAGCTTTTGAAAAAATCTTTACATTTCATGAAGATATTCAAAACCCTGATCATTTTCAATGAGCTTCATGGTGAAATGAAACTAATGAACAGTGGTAAAACAAACCTTAATTTGAGGATTTCTTTTAAAAGAAAACTAGAGATGAAACAAAGAACAAAAGCTCTTTAAAAAACTTTGCATTTCAAGAAAACATTAAAACCCCTCAGCTTAAAAAATCTTGTAATTTGGGAATAGCTCTGATCTGAATAGCCCTAATTACAGTAAGATTGGTTACGTTATAGTCGTATACGGATCGTAAGGACTTTCATCATATCCATGGCTGATCTAGACCAAAATCCAGGGGTAAAGTTTAGCGGAAAATTTATTTCACGCATAACCAAATACCTAAAACGTTAAAAAAAAAAACCCACTACGCGGTGCAAGTTCAAGGATAACGGGTACTACTACTACCAATAAGTTGGTCCGCCCCTGAATTCATATCAACACCTACGACCCCATATGAGGGCAGAAATGACAACTTGTGGGCTCACAATATAAAAACAAAATTATATATGTTGTAGCGACATAACTTAGGTGAAAGTGAAAGTGTGAAACTATAGAAATACAATGAACTATAGAAATACAATGATTTTAGATGCACATATTAAAGGAAATCACGCATGCAAGAGGGTCAATTTGACCCTTAATTTGTACCCCTAAATCCGCCCATGTTTTCAACACTTCATGTTTTTACCTTGCTTTTTATAACACATTTGCCACTTTAGTTTCTTCAATACACGTCTTGCAACTTTGATATGTGACTTTGCAAAATCTTGCGGTATTCATCCCGAGCCTAGAAACGTTTATTTTTTGTTATGTTATCAATACACGTCTTGCAACTTTGATATGTGACTTTGCAAAATCTTAAGGTATTTATCCCGAGCCTAAAAACGTTTATTTTTTTGTTATGTTAGCATGTCCTCTGCTGATGAGGGCTATTTTATCCATTTAACTATAAAATTTACTGCCAAGTGTTTTTGCAACTCTCATTTTGAATCAAATTTTTTACTTTAGTCCGTAGACTAATTTTCTTGTATTTTGATACCCGACTCATTAAATATTATTGTAATTCAAGCATCAACAATCAAGAACACACAATTTATGAGAAACCTCAAGGAGAGCTATGCTCAAAAAACTCAATATGATAAACTCTCATACCCTTATAGTTCGAGATATATGATATTAGATAGGAAATTGACAGCTTGGAAATCAAGTCACCATCTTGTTTCTAATATAACTCTTATCAACCCTAATTTGTCTTGGCCCATATGGGCACCAAACTAGACGCGATTTAGGCCACCCCATACGAGCCCTACAATTGGAATTATGAATCCAACGGTATTCATCCCCGAGCCTAAGAAAATTCCTCTTAATGTTGAAAGTAGGGGTGTGCAAGAATCCGAAAAAACCAACTGGAAACCAAAAAACCGAAAAAACCAAACCGAAAAAATCAAATCCAAATAGAAACCAACGGTTTTTGATTGAATTTTTCTAAAATACGAAATTTCGGATCGGTTTTGGTTCTCTAGCTTTGTTTTTGCTAGAATAATTGCGGAAGCCTTGAAGCCGGGAGAGGGAAGCCGCACCCATACCCCCACCCTAACAATGTTTAACTTGTGGTTATTGTAGTTTGATCACAGGAAGACAATATAATTGAAACCGAAGAACGAAGAAAAATCCAAACTTATTTATCTTCATGTTAATTTTTTTATATTAATAGCGACATAACAAGCAAGATGAGGATTATTTATCTTCATGTCAATTCTTTTTTATATTAATAACGACACAACAAACAAGATGAGGATCAGCCACATTACCCACATTGTTGAAAAGTCACAGCCTCCATACAAATAATGGATGTTGGCACCAAATAATCTATGGGGGAAAATGATAGTAGCCTTCATTTATTAGTTAATTTAATTTAATATATATATTTTTAAATTTATCTTATTTTATGTTACCCTTTATTTATTTATCACTCAATTGTTAGATTATCATCATAGAGTAATTGCCGCATAAGAAACTTAATGTGGCACTTATGTTTTCATAAGTGTGTGTATATAAATATATATTTTTTATGAATTATGGAGTAAAAAGTTAATAGATAGAGATACGAAGCTACCTTTTCGACAGCAAATGAAAGATTGAGAACTTGATATTCTATAGGGAGAAGTGAAGAAACGTCTCTAGTAGTTTTTTTATAACAGCAAGTAGCTAGATAAATCGAGTGCAAATGAAATAGTACCATCTATTTATAGAGAAGCAGTTATCAAACCCTAATGGGCTTGTTTGATAAGTGTTGAACAGGTCCAACAAGTCCATTAAATTTGAAGAGGACTCATATGGTTGGCCCAGTACAAAAGTAAAAACACCAAAAGTCATATGAAGTATTAACAAATTAAATCCAAATCAAATCAAGTAATTAATCAACAAGCTTATATAAGCTTAATAAATATTCAACCAACAATCTATTATTTTGGAAAGTAACCAACAATCCAACATTCAAATATTTATCAAAGAATCAACTTATCTAAAATAATAAATAATAAAGTAAAGTTTAAAAAGAGATACAAAAGAAACTGTAAACTCGTTTTAGGATCGATACATTGTGATTCTACAATCGGATTGATGAAAAGAGATCCAAATATGATATTGAGCACAATGAGCATAGCTTCAAATGATTGAATGAAAATAGATTGACTCGATGAAACACCTAATCAAACAATCTCTCTCAAATTCTCACTCTATTCTCACATATTGTGTGTTCTTGATTATCGATCAGGACTTGAATGATTCAAGATTGAAACTGAAAACGTTCTTGTTCAATATATGGTTAAAAAAGAAATGCTGGATGTTAGGAAAGCAATTAGGCAAAATGCAAACTAACATATGTCCAACACATCGATCTCAAATAAGCAAAGCAAATGAAGCTTGACACCATACTTGATAGTTTGAAACATCAACAGGATGAGCTTCCAAGCGGCATCAAATAGGAAATGTCAGTCGGGGTATAAATGGCTTTCTTGTCTTGTTTGATCGCTTTCGGTTTTCTTGTTTTTTCGTAGATAAACATCAGGTAGGTGATTAAGTGATATGCACTTTCAATCCCGAAGGCATACTTTTATCACGGGATATAAAATCCGATTGACGCCCGGAGCGGAAGGGAACAAAACACTCGTTGAAATGACGAACAATAAAGTATAAAGCATCAAGTCATTCCAAACAGACGGTCTAACGTCTCGTTGATCATCCAAACGGAAACATGTAACTATGAGCCCCAACATTGCACACGCGACCAAAAACCCAATCCAGTTGAGCTGCGGGGGAAGAACTATCATCATCAGTAACGAGAAAGGACCAAGAAACGCGGAGAAGCTACCGATATATATTTAAAAACAATGGTGTAAGAGTTATCCTCCAATGGATCGGAGTGTTCCTTTAACAGTACACTGAAAACGAATGTAGAAAGAACGAATGCAACAATGCTACTCGTAGTAAACATGATGTTATTACCAAAAGCAGACGGATCTGCCCATAGAATTCGCATCCCCGTAAGAAAACAAATGTAGAAAGAACGAATCATAAGTGACACGTAACCTAATATCCTGAGAAAACAAGTTAAAAGGATGCATGTAATTATCGATTAGCCGAGACCATAGTAATCGGAGTTAATCATAATCATAATCATAGATAGTCGATCAAAAGCTACCGTTGGCTGAAGGGGTTGGGGGAGTTGGGAAGTAATGGTGCATCCTCAGTATATCATCATGGTAATGCCAATGTATTCATCCATTTAAGTGTTTCGAAACTAACAGGACAAAATAAGAAAATCACAAGCACAATTACTCAATGACGAATTGATATCAACTAATCATGAGACAAAAAAAATATAAAGAAAGTCACTCAAAACCTTATTATTATCAAATAAACACGAGACAAAAAAGAAAAAAAAAACTCACTCAAAACCTTATTACCCAACTTGATACCCTCGTTTATAATTAAACTTACTTAAAAAATCAAAACCTCTTCTATTATTAGACTACAACTCAACATCCTAATTAATTAATTAATTAAATAACTACAAACAATCAATTAATTAATACACTACCATTGGCTTAATAGATCATTGGTATTTGAGAGGACTTAAACCTTGAGGTCTTGAGTTCAAATTCGGATGTGTGAGTAAAATGTTCTCCGAGCCGGAGACAGAGGTTTTCTCGTAAAGTGTTCGGGTTTCCTCTTAAATTAGAGATAGGTATATGCTAAGCCCAAACATGATGTTCAAAAAAAGAAATCTAACGGTTGAGTCAACCCATGCCGCCGACTTGCATAGGATCCCCAAAAAGAAAAACAAAAAAACAGAATTATGCCTCATTTTCTTCTTCGAGTTGTCAGATTCTATGGGCATGTGGTATACATGGTGTGATGGGTGTGTGATAATGGAATTATAATGCCACGTGGACGATGACCGGATAACAACATTTGGGTGGTATGATAGGGGTATACATGGTGTGGTGTGGTGTGTGATGTGGATTATTTTTTATTGGTTTAGACAAAAAAAATGTGGAAAACACTAAGGGCATATGATATACTCATGCCATGCTAAACTTTAATACGCGTCACGTAGGCGATGACTGGATTATAACACCACATAACACACATGGGGTATACTCCATATTATGTGGTGTATTGTTAAACATTATTTTATAATATTTTTTCTTTTTGATTTCGTAAATAAAAAGGTAAATTTTGACCGTTATGGCTTCAACGCCATTTTATCTTTTATGGTTCTTTAATTTTACCCCCGTCGACTCTTTTTACTCCTTTACTTAGCCCCCTATCTTTTACTTCCATTTTCTTTTTCTGTAATTTAAAAAATCATCCTCCTTCATAAATACTTATAATACGGGGAAAAAGACCGTAATAGTCATTTTGACCGGGCTTTTATCCTATAATAGTCACTTGACTTTTAATATCCTTAATATAGCCATCTCTAGAGTCGGCGACCTTAGCCACGGTCAGGACGACCCCCACCCAGTTTTCCGTTTGAAAATGCAGGTCACGGTCTGACAAACTTTGAAATTTCCTATAATTTATAACCCCAAATTCATTTAAACTATCGTATCTTGTTAAATCCTAACCGAAATATGAAATTGAAAATACAATTTTGTTCGAAATCGAACGACGATCAGAACGCCATGTGGTTTGACACGATTTCGTGATGTTCTGAAAACCCAAACGAACACGGTAACAAGGGGTCGCCGATCGGAAACACACGGTCGCCGGCGACCCTGGAACGTTGTAGGAACCTGACGGTCAACGTCAGTAAAAGTAGGGTCGTTGTCGGTCGGGGACGGTCGTCGGCAACCGTAGAGTGCAACGTGGCAGTGTCGGATTGGCTTAGAGGACGGCCGTGGACGACCGTTCTTCAGTGGCTATATTGAGACAAAAAACTTTCAAAGGGTCAAAATGAGATCGTTGACCGTCAAAGTGGTTAGTATGGTCATTTTCCCTATAATTAATCTTTAGCTCGTCTTCTTTTTGTCATAGCATTCTTATAAACATGAGAGTTAATTTATAACCCGGTAATTTTGGGCAAATCATGAGAGTTTATAACCGGTTACGTTTACAACGGAAAGACATAATCTCGATGGTTCTCAATTTTTCATCGCGATGGTTTTTTTAAAATTCTTCAACTTTCAATGGTTTTCACGTTTCTACAATAAAACAAATTTCCAATTTTCAATATATATATATATATAAACTAACTAACAACGTGGATAAAAAATACAGTTCTTTTCTTTTCCTCCATGTCCTCGAGGACATCCAAAAGAGTTGCCTTGTGCACTCCATCGACCACCTCTCTCGTGAATGTCCAATCAATATTGGTGGGATCACGTCGGAAGCCGCCATCTTGTATATGCATGCCTGCAATATAGCTCTCCGTATCCCCCCTTTCAGTTGACGCGAAGAAAGTATCGTTTTTTAAAGCAAAACCTAGGTTTCTCAACTCGAGTCCAGGTATACCGAAAGATACACATATGATGCTTTGATCATTCATCAACTCCACCTTCTGGAACCCAGGCCCTTTATCTTGATCAACATGAATATTAGTAGTAATAGCAGTCTCCTTATTATTATGCATTATGAACCAACCAAATATTCTTTTGATATTGGTGTTTAAGAACTTAGCCATCTTTGATGGTAGGCTTTCCATTTTCGGAAGGGTTAACTTTAACATTCCATCAACTGTCATCTCATCCTTCAAATCATTGTTGATGTTAAAGTTGGGAGGTAACTTCACTCCCGCGAGGTAGATTGTTTTGTGGTGTGTTTTTCCTTGGATGAACAAATGCTTTCCGTCGTCTTTGTTGTCGTGAACCTCAATGTGTGCATGAACATCCTCCTTGTTTACACCAGGCATGTTTAAGGATATACATACATGATCTTTGTCAATCTCGGCCTTTTGTACTCCAGGAACATTACTGGTTACAAGTGTGTGTTGGTCTTCTTCAACTCTAGTTAATAATATTACTGAATGAACTTGAGTTAGGATTGCCATTTCACTCTTTAGCCATGCTTGATCAATATATGGTCCTGAAATCATCAACTTCATCAAATATAATTATAATTCATAATTGAGTACATTTATGATCATTTCAATTATTATTTTTTTGAACGGCAAACAGCCCAGGTACTACATACGGGGTGACCCAATGGCAAAAGGCCACCGCCAGCTGGCACAATCCAGTCAAAATCAATCTTTTAAAAACCGGTTCGAACCAGCCGGTTCAACCGCGAACCGCCCTCCTCATCGGTTTTTTATATCCCGGTTTTTTGGCAATAACCGGACCAGGTTAGACCGGTCGGTTTTCCGGTTTTTCCCGGTTCAACCGGTTTTCTGATTTTTTTTAATATTTTTTAAACTTTTTTATTATTTTTTAAAGTTTAAAACTTATATTTTCTTATGAAATACATATTTGATATTATTTTTGAGTGGATTATAATTGTATTTTAAATACTTTTGTTGGGGTGTACAAGTTTATTAGCATTTTTATAAAAATATATATATAAATCCCCTAACCGGTTCAACCAGCCGGTTTAACCGGTTCCGAAAAGTTTTCCGGTTCAACTAAAAAACCGGTTTTTAAAACATTGGCCAAAATAGCATCAGACAAAAAATATAATATTCTTTTTAATATTGGAAAAGCGTAGAGAACCACATGAAGAATCATTTTCAACATAGTGCATGTAACACCATAAGGACGGTCTAGCCTTAAATGCCATCGAACGTTTTTTGGACGCATTGGTTGTGGACGAGAGAGTAACTACATAGTTAAGCATACTTGACTTAGGAGCTCACAATTTTACTTTTAGATTCGTGACTGGAAATCAATTCAAGGATGGGTGACTCGATAGGAAGCAAAATCAAAACTCAGACCTCCTAAGGGGGAACACGAACAATATATTGATGTTGTGAAAGGTCAATTGTTAGTTGTTACACATAGAATCTTAATCCTAATAAAGCAATAAAATGGTTTCCACATGTCGTCTTTTAAGGTGTCCACATCAGCATTATCACATGTTAAAACCAGATTCAATTGTCAATTTAGTAAATTACCAATTAAACTAATTACCAATTTTATCTAAACTAAATTTTAATTTTAAAGAAAATTGATAAACATAATGTAGATTTGATAAATTACTCAATAATTAATTTGAGTCTTTTTAAGGAAACGAATCATGAATTTGTCATCTTTGATGTATTAAATTATCAATTAATATTTTATAATTAATTACTTCATTTATAATTTTCAAATTTCTTAATCGTTTTTTTATATTTAGCTAATATTATGAATTTAAATTCAACTTGTGTAATACACGGATTACTAACCTAGTAAACTTATAAAAGGTTAAACAAACACGGGCAGAATAATAACTAATTACTAAACAAGAAAATATATAAAGTACATAAAAAATAATTGAGTGGCTGGAAATGTTTTTAATGGTTCTCTAGGCTTTTATTATTTACGTATATCATATTATACATAGGTTAAGAAGGAAAATACCATTATCCGGCATTCTCGGTTTATAACTTCGGGCACTTGCTATATCAAAGCCATTCCGTTTTCGTTGATCAAATTTCGGTAATGCAAATCGAGAAGAAGCTACAAAGATCCTGCCACTTACGAATAGATGTGTTCAGAAAAGAAACCTGCACCCGGTATTTTTAAGGCCTATTTCTTTTTTATCCCGAAATGATGAAATATTCGAATAATTCGAAATTCGACTCAACTCGATTCGTAAATCACCAGTTCAAAATTCGAATTCAATTCGATGTTTGATATCGGAATTCGAATCGGACATATTCATATATTCAAGTATTCAACTTATATATATACATACACTATACATTTATTTTGTATATAAAAATATAATTAGTTATACGAATATATTAAAGTAGTTTGAGCTTCTTTTCAATTCGAATTCAGATTTTGAAAATCGAGTATTCGAAATTCTATTCGTTGAATACCCCTACTTCCAAACATGCAAGCGTAAAAGAAAAACGAGAGATTTGTATAAGCAACTTCTTGGTGACGCGGCCAGGCCCGGGGGGGGGGGGGGGGGCAACCGCCCCTGTGGTTTTTGCATCCAGATTATATATTTTCTTAATTATATATATAAAAAAAAATTATATATATTTATCATCGCCACCCCCCCCCCCCCCCTCAGTATAATTTTATATGTATTGAGTACCGCCCTCTATGTAGAACTTTTGAGCCCCACCCACGCCCCCGTGGGGTTTTCGTTCAAGCTTCACCACTGTATAGGAGAGAGAGGAAAACGACCTGACCTTTTGTGACTCATGATCTCCAAATAGTGGGAGGATGGGGAAGAGAATGATCTTCTTTGACATGTGGTCTCAAAAAAGTGTAAGGATGAAGAAGAAAATGGCCTTTTTCGACCCATGTAACAACACAGAGTTATAAAAAAAGATTGTGGATTTTTACTTGTGTTCGTTGAGTACCCACGTCTGCTATGAATTCTAAGCAAGCGATTTGCAACAACTATTGCCACCATTGTATGGAGCACGATGACACTTTCTTGGGAGGAGGTTGGAAATAATGATGTGGAACAATGAAATCACCCTTCAAATGAGGATTAATTATGGAAGACCTTTTTCTCTTCCTACATTTTTTGAGCTACAAATTAGGGTAGTGTAGGGTGCTTAATTAAGAAAAGATAAAAGGAATGAAAATAAAAATAAGAAAGCAATCTCCACCTTTTAACTGTTTTTTTTTTCTTTTTTAACAGTGAAATATAAGGTAAACGTGTAACCAACCAGCTGTGTCGTTAAACTTTGTTTTTGGGATAGCAAAACTAAGTTTTTTTTAAAACTACGTTCATAGATCTTGGGGTCATAACGTTATCATGCATGACTCGTTGAACTGTACTAAGTTGCTCTACGACCTTAGGAGCAATGAATCCAAAAGTATCAAAAGCAAATGGTATAAACAACTGTTGATTATCAATGCTTGCTTTCTCGTGTTTGGTTAGTGTGCCTGAGACATCTAGCAGTCTGACCCACTGTGAAACCACTAGCCCCCAAGAGGCGAAACCCCCGTTAGAGCAAAAAAAAAAAGTGACTATCAAAAGAGCGGACCACTTACCAGACCCGCTAAGAGGTTACCAAACAGCCCCCTACGTGGTGGTTGATCGGATTAAACAAGAATACATGTCCCAAGAAGATCATCAAGGAGATCAACCTTCATTTGGATAAAGGAAAGAGCAAAAATACACAAGCTTGAGAGGTAAAAGCGGGTAGAATCGGCTTTGTATTTCATGTAACGGACCTTTGTAATTCGTCGACTTTCGGCTAGCTTCTGGCTAGTTGGGTCTTGTTACGTTTTTAAATGGTGGCAAAATATACACAATATATTGATATAACTCAAACTAAGTTTGTAAGTTTAAGGGGAAAAAAAAGGAAGATCTTCACCTAAAAATGAATTAGGTAATTTCTCTTTTGTGAGTTTTCAATTATGCTTGAAGTAACCATAACGGGGCCATAAACTCAACACTAAAAACTGTAACCTACCTATCATTTCCATTTGAATTATATTCATAGAAGAGTTGTTTTTCCTATACATAACCAACTGCTATGTGCAGTAGTATTATTAGACTCTAAGGATGCTTAGACTTTTATTAAACCTTTTTTTCCAGCTTATTACATTTTATAGAACAATACACTGTTTCAAGGCCTTTCTAAAATACATATTCAAATACTAATCTAACTGAAATAACCATCACAAATAAGCAACTTGAAAGTTGCTCTTTCCAAACTGCTCATTTCTAAACTTAGTTTTAAAAAGGCAGCCTGCACTGAGACAAATTACAATAGTTGTCTAATAAGACGTGTAACAAAATAAGACTTTTAACATAACTCCATAGCAAATAGCAATGTAGCAAACTACAATAGTTGTCTAATTAGATGTGTAGCAAAATAAGAGTTTTAACATAACTCCATAGCAAACAGAAACATATTAGTCAAACTCTAAACATACCTAAGGGTTAATTTGGAATTGATAGACTTACAACTTTCCAGTTTGGTCATAAAATATAGACAGTCTGCTGGGCTCAAATGAAGGATGGTTTCATGGCCTGCTGGGCTTCCATGTCATTGTTAACCTTGCCTTGTTGGGGTTTGTATTTCTTGTCTTGTGGGATCCCCTGAAAGATATGTTTATCATCCAAGATCATGAACTTGAAGAAGATGGCGAGAAACAACATAGCTTCCATCACGAGAGTTGGATGTATGACCGAAACCACAATAAAGTTGATACTTTTGGGGATAAAAAACACCAACACGAGCGAGACAGGTACAAGAACGAGTCCGAAGTATGTGAAGATGGAAATGTAGGAACTTTTGTCAAGGGTCCTGTCATAATCGTTATCACCAGAAAAGAGATATGCCATTGCAATCCCGTAAGTGATGTAACCTAGCAAATAAATCATTGAGTCACGCTCAGGAGGGTTATCGTTATCCATCACCATCATCATGGAAAAAGGAGCAAGATTCGCCGAAAAAATAGCGATGAACTTCAAGATGGCGTAGTAGTTGGACATGATGTTGGTCCAAAACAGAATCGCGGAGGTGACTTCAGCAGCAAGTAACGCAACGACACCAACGATGAAAAACACTTCGTTTCCGTTGATCTTGAAAGCAGATTCATCGTCAGCTTTCAAATGAGTCCGGGTGTTCTTTAATGCTCCCATGAAGAGAGCACTATGCAAAGCAAGAGTGTACACCAAAGACCTGAAACCAAAAAAGAGTTACAACTTACAATCAATCACATGAATTACTTTAGGAAATTATAGATCAACCATAAACGAGAGAACTTACCGCGAAATTGAATGAGATGCCAATGAACCCATGGTAGCTTCAGAACCTAACAAAATAGGAAAATCTTATGCATAATGTATGCAGTTTTAAGATAAAACATATGACCACAGCTTCACTAATAGAACATTATAAAATTTAACATAGTAGGACCAACAAAACATTTTAAAAAGATTTGCAGATTGCAATAAATAAACAACAGTGAAGGTTATAAAAATAATAAAATTTGACATGGTAGGAGGAGGGATGAGGGGTTGCAGCCAAAAAAAATCGGCAACTTCTTTAGACAATTATTTGTTTTTGTAAATATTATTCAATTCAATCTCATAGTCATTCAAAACCACATACAAATTCCACATACTTATACATCATAAAGAAACTTAAGAAAGCCTAATTTGATTTAAACTACTTCAACCGTACAGAATTTCTGAACAGAACTTTGAAACCCTAGTTTTCAAATCAACCTAAATGTGTAATTAATTTGGGGATTCTCTGAGTTTGAAAACAAAATCATGTAGTTGACACTTAAACATGATTATAAGACTAATTTAGTGACTAGTTTGAAAGCTAAGACGCAATGCACCTGAAATCGAGTTGAAATAAAGTCAAAATATCAACCCTAAACACGTTTATATAGCTACATTAAGGATTAACTGGAAACTTAGTGTAGAATTCACCTGAGAAACCGGTCTCAAGGTCAATATTGACAAGTGTGGGGTTCACGGGGTGAATGTGGATAGTGAAGAAGTGGAGGATAAAGCTGCCATTCTGGGATGTAAGGTAGGTGTTTTCCCGTTTGAGTATCTCGGGTTGGTGGTCGGGGCTAATATGAACATCGCTAAGCATTGGAGCAACGTTGTGGAGATGTTTCGATCTAGATTATCCAGATGGAAGGCTCGTCACCTTTCCTTTGCCGGTCGCCTTGTCCTTATTAAATCGGTGATGGAGAACCTTCCATCCTATTATTTTTCGATTTATAGAGCGCCTAAAAAAGTGATCGATGCGCTGGAAAAGCTTAGAATGGATTTCCTATGGGGAGGGATCTCGGGTGAAGGAAGTAAAAAAATCCATTGGGTTGCTCGTTCAAACGTTCTTCGGCCTACTAAAGTTGGGGGTCTCGGGCTTGTTCCCTTGGAGGTTATGAACCTTTGTCTTAATGCCAAATGGGTTTGGAGATTCCTTTCGGAACCTAGTGCCTTATGGAGAAGAGTCATTGATAGCATTCACGGGAGCAAAGCCCACTTTTTCGGGGTTCCGAGGGGTCCTAGCATTGGGGGCTGCTGGAAGGCTCTTCACAAGGCGAAGTCTTTGTTGGAAGGTAGAGGAATTTCGTTGCAATCCCTTTTCGCTCTCGTTAATGGGGAATGGAAGTGGGTGGGTTCGGAAGACCTTGGCTTTTCGGTTAAAGTTCTGCGCTTGATGCTGCAGGAAATTGATCAGGAGGACGGGAATTGGTCTCTGGTTCGGTGTCCTTGGGTTCCTCTTAAGGTGAACCTTTTGGCATGGAGGGCAGTCTTAGATAGATTGCCTACGAGGATTCAGCTGGAGAGAAGAAGGGTTCCGTTGCCCTCTGTGAGTTGCCCGCTCTGTGGGGACTGCCCGGAGTCAGTAGAGCACCTTTTCACGGGCTGCATTTTCGCTCAGCAGGTCTGGTCTGTCGTGGCGAGTTGGACGAAATCTCCACCTCCGTTCTTTTTCAGCGTTTTGGATATCTTTGAGGTTGGGGATGGAGGTCGGAACTGTAGCAGATTGGAGAGGGCTAGGAGAACGGCTTTTTTCACCGGTGCTTGGTGTTTATGGGTGGCTAGAAATAAATCCATCTTTGAGGAAGTTATTCCTAATCCGGCTAGAGTTATCAACGAGATAAAGTCTTGGAGTTTCTTGTGGTTCAAGTTTAGGAACAAAGATGTAGGCTTAGTTTGGGAAGATTGGGTTTCGTTTTCACTGTAATGTGTCTTTTTCTTTCATTTCTGTTGTTTGTTTTTGGTTTCCCTTAAGCATCTTGCTGGGGGTTGCTGTGTTTTAATGAAGCCGTTCCAAAAAAAAAAAGAATTCACCTGAGAAACCGTGAGCGTTGGATTTGCTGTATTGTTCCGTGAGCGTCGTTAGGGTTTATATCGATGAAGCAGAGATTTTGAACACGAATATAATAATGCAATGTTTTAAAAACCGGTTCAACCGGTCCGGTTCAACCGGTCCGGTTCAACCGGTTCAACCGCCAACCGGTTATCATACCGGTTTTTTAATCCCCGGTTTTTTGGACATAACCGGACCGTTTTGAACCGGGCGGTTTTCCGGTTTTTTCCGGTTCAACCGGTTTTCTTACAGTTTTAAAAAAAAAAAAAAATTTAAAATTTATTGTTATTTTTTATTATTTTTTAAAGTTTAAAACTTATATATTCTTATGAAATACCAATTTGGTATTATTTTTTAGTGGATTATCATTGTATTTTAACTATTTTCGTTGTGGTGTACAAATTTATTAACATTTTTATAAATATATATATATATAAATCCCCTAACCGGTTCAACCGGCCGGTCTAACCGGTCCGACCGGTCGAACCGGCCCCGGAAAGTTTTCCGGTTCAACTAAAAAACCGGTTTTTAAAACATTGTAATAATGTAAAAAAGGAGAATTCTGAATGTGTAATAGGTTTAATTTTAGTAATTTATTTTGTCATTTTGTGGGTGTTTTTTTGGGTATAATTTTTTTTTTTTGTCTTTTTAGTTTTTTTAATGGGTCTTTAGTTCAACGAGTTTAATAAAGAAATTGAATGTTTTTATTTTAATTTCAGACCGTGAACATAACATTTGGTGTCAAATTGTTTGTAGTGTAATATTTAATAAAACTTTTAATTTTAACATTGTTATTTTATACGTTTTATTTTTGTTTTATTTACGTTGTATTTTAACAATACTACTGTTTTGTATCTCGTTAACCCCGCAACGACGCGTTAATAGTAAAATCTAGTTATATATACAGATATGGTAGGTGATGCAATTGGGTTACAACCCACCTACAACGTGTCCAATGTGTCCTCTTATCTGTCATGCTCTCATCGACATTCCTCCAAGTACCATTTCACTTTCATTCGAGTAAGACCCTTTGGTTTTGGGATTCATGCATATTGAATAACCAGTTACTGATTCTACAGATGCCATGTAAGATAATGTTTATTATGAATAGTTTCGTTTTCGATTTAGCATTTATTTTGCCCCTTCTCCTAGAACGGGACTTCATCTCTTGGGAAGATCATGATGATGATACATAACAACCTTTTGTAAATCAAGATTCAAGAGTGAACTTATAAGTAAAAGCACATTTAATAGGAAAACTTTGGTTGGAGTTAATACCCCCTCCCCTTCTATTCTCATAACCAGGATATTCACTTTTGTTAAAATCCACTTTCTCCTTCAAAGTAAGACCAGCTTCACCTGCTAGCAAAACGACATTCCACCTGTCGTATGGAGGGTCTTCTCGATGACTCAAATGCACCTCACCCCCTTCTGTCAACATCTGGCTAGCACTTTTAAAGTAAGCTTCCACCAATTCTATATGCATCCTGTTAATATACACATACATACATAGTACAACTCATATATTCTATGGATAATCAATGGTAAAAAACCATTTTTAATAAATTAATATACACTATTTTACAACCTCCGCCTTGCTGCGGAGATCATACAGATACATAAAATAGTGACATTGCTAAAACACCAGGTAAAAAACAAAAATACAAAAAGAACTACACAGTGACGTTATATTTTAGAAGCCTATCTAAATGTAATAAAATATATAAAGATCTAAAAGCGACAATGTAAAATTAAAACTAAAACTAATGAAGTGCTTATAAATGATTTAAAATGAATTAAAAGGTGATATAAAAATGTTATAATAAAGACACGCGAACTAAACAAATTAAACACCTAAAACTGACTATGTAAAACTAAAACTAAAAGCAAGAAAATTGATTTAAAAAAATGATTTACACGACAAAATCATGTGTTAAACGTATTGTGTTTCTATAATAAATAAAAAATATAAAAAAAATGCTCGTGCCATATTGCACCACCACGTACCGCCACTTGGGCTGATAACTAATAATGTTGCGTCACCCAATAGTTAGTATCCTAAAATGCTTGTCTTTATTTCATAGTGTACTGTAGGGTAATGTACGTAATGGGTAATGTAATGTGTGACCCATATCAAATTGATATTTTCTTTTAAATGGCCCCGAAAGAAATTGGTTTACACGTGTTACACAACCCGGCATATTAACTCTATACCTCGTTATTTTACCATGCTTTATTATAATATTGCTTATCGATCTTACCTTATCAATTTGGGATCAAATTCACGTAAATGAAGAATATGACCGGCATGTGGAAAGTTGTAGATGATGATGTCAAACTTGATGTTTTCAAGAACAGGATGTGTGTGCATCTTGTGGACATCAACCTCATATAACAATAAGCAGCCTAAGTTCTTCAGCTCTTCGAGATGTTGTATGCTTGTCCTATGCTTATGAACCACCAACTCTATAACATATTTGAATCAGATGTGATCACAGTTCAAACGACGTACGATTAACAACAATAACGACATACTACTCGATTATACATTACCACTTTGGAGGTAGGAAGTTGCGACAATGTTTTCAGCAGTGCCAAAGGCTCGGGCTAGACAAGCGGAGAAGGAGAAATCGCCTTCGCCCACAAGTAAGATTTTCTGAGAACTCTTGTAACATTGAATCCATCTCTCTTCTCCTTCCGATTTGTTCATGTCTATCTTTAAGTAACACTTATAATTAATTAGTAATTGGGTGTGATGTTATATATAGGGTCATATAAGTGGATGTAACATTATATAATGGCTCTTCATCTTCCCTAAACAGGAGTTACAAGTTAATATATGAATGGGTGCATCAAAGTTACTAACTATTAATGCTCTAATAAAAGATGTTAACTCTTTAAGTTACGTACCATCATATATAAATTATCAAATCGGTGAATGTTCCCCTATTGATATAACTGTATTGAAGGTGACAGAGCAAACTACAACAAGAACAATAAGACTTTTGAGTCTAAACTTTGGATTCATTATTGATGTGGTGATTAAACCAAGTACATGGATGTTCTATATATAGGGATATATAAAACTTGACCTCCAAGCTATCTAAACACATAACAATTCCAATTAGACTCTATTACGTAAAAACTAACTCAAACTGCCTAGTATTTTGTAAGTACGATGATATTAGTCTCCACACTTAAACAAGTTTACGACTAACACGTTGAGGCAGCTGGGCATTGTTCCAACGCGGGGACTTTCATCTCCCACTTCCCCCATTCTAAACATCACCCTATAAGTAACAAGAAGTCAAGAATTAAGAATTAAGTAGCAAGAAAAATTGGTAAAATGATTTTGAATTGATTTGGTCTATTTTATAAATAAATAATTTGAGTCAAAGTTGATTTTATTACTTTAATTACTTTATTTGGTTTTCGAGTTTAAGAAATAAATCTCGAACCACCGATCCTTTGATCAAGTGGTATTAGTGATGAGGATAACACTCGGGACTAAGAGAGGTCACAAGTTCGATACCTAAGCCAGAATGTTTTTCATATGCCCGTTCACGAATGTGATTTTCCTTAAAAACTGACTCAACTTTGTAAATAATGCTTAGTTAATCATTTTAAAAAAAAATAAAAAAAATAAATAAACAACCATTTAAGATAAAACCAAGGTAACGGAAACGGACTAACGGAACGATACAAAACCCTTGTCGTCTCTTACGCATCCCAAATTCAATTCTCAGAAGAACACCGGAAGTAATTTCAAAAAGCGAACAGAGATATCGCAACGGCGAATTAGGAGCAGTTTCTATCAATCGCCGGAATGTAATCGCGATTTCAGGTGATTTCCACCTTAAGTTTCGAATTATTCATTAATGTGGTCTTATAAACTAGTTTAGCGTCGATTTGTTTCGTACCTAAGGGTTAGGGTTAGGGTTAGCTACCTGATTCTGTTTTCAATTTGCAGTAGGAGCAATTTCAACTTTTTGCCGGAGTCTAATCACGATTTCAGGTAAATTACACCTTCGCTTTCAAATTAATCGTCAATTTAGTCTCATAATCAGAGAATCCCCAAAGTAATTCCAGATAATATGGATTCTGTTCATAAGATGATTGCTGATAGTTATAAACAAACGGAAATTGTTAACCAATAATGCTCTGTTTGCTATGTGAAATTTAAATCAAATTAGGTTTTTTATAAGTTGTGAGTGTTGATTCTAGAGGTTGTCAAACATATGGTCCTGTTATCGGTTTGGATTTTCAGTTTCCGATTGTGAAAACGTAGGGAAGATTGTTGTAGTCTAACCGAATCTGTTATTTATAGGCTGCCAAGATTGATGTCTTAATCAACCACATTTGCTCTCTTATCAATTAGTAACTTTAATCACATCATTTTTAAATTTTAGCTACCAATTTCAAGAATGCACTTTTTGTATGTTGTGCATGAGCTGTTAACTAACTGTAGATATGACATCAGTTGGTAGTAACTAGTAAGTAGTTTAATTTGTTTGCACCAAGTTAGCTGCCAGTGACATTGATCCGTATTTTAACAATGACCCATTATAGTTTGCTAGAGATCTCTAAAATGTTTTTCTTGTGGATATTTGAATCATTTCTTTTCCGCCCTCTTTTGACTTTCGAACTTCAATTTCAAGTCTAGCAAAGTTATTTTCTTGTGAATGTATCTATCCTCTATTACTTTACATATTCCGTATTCTTGTAATCTTTTGATAGATGAAAGAATTGTTAATTGTCTTTTGTCCTTTGATATGACCAACAAGTTTCAAACACAATAGGGAACCAAGATGTCCTTTTAAACAATCAATCGTCCCAATAAACTAACATTCTTAACTAGTAAATAAAAGCTTGAAGTTCATCGATTTAAAACTTAATGAGTTAATGTCAATAGACTAGTTTGTAAAACACTAAAACTTTCCTATTGATTAGCCCTACATATGGAAGTAGTAAATGTGGATTTGCAGAAACAAAAAGAAGTATAGAAAATGCAGAATCAACAACTTCACGAGCTCCTGCAGCAGCAACAACTTCTATGGGAAGAGCAGCTGCAGGAGGAGGTGCATCATCAATACCTAGAGCAAAAATTGCAAATGGAGGTGTATCAGCTGTTCCTGCAGCAACTGCTGGAGCGGCACCTGCAGGTGCAACAACATATGCAGCAGTTACAACATCACGCACAGCAGCTTCAACGTCATGCAGAACAGCACATGCAGCAGGTGCACGAAAGGGATCGAAGGTAAAGTTGCCGTTTTTATAGTTTTTCGTGATTACAGAAGTAAATTGAATTTTGTCGGGTTAACTGTTTTGTTTATGTTGGTGCAGGTTTAAGGTGCGCATGTATCTCATGTTCATCATGTCACTCATTTCGTATTTTCGGATCTTAGGAGTAATGGCGGAGAAGTCTCTCATTTCTGAACATCCTGAAGTCGTTATTGTTTGTACACTATTGCTCGTGTTCTTCTACGGTACAGTTCTTGAGCTACACAAGCCGATCTTTTCTTTGTTTATATCTCTGTTTTAGTGTTTTTCTCGCAGTGTTCATAGTTTTTTGTGTTGTTTAGTTTTAGGGGATGGTATACGGTTAATCGGTTTCTTTTCGGTTTTCTTGATGAAACATGATGTTAACTACTTTTTTTGGATGGAAGTATGGAACTGCAGATAATATGTTGACAGTTATAATTGCTGTGTTTCATACAATTTTGTTTCCAAGTTAACTGACTCATACAATTGCTGATAATTAGTGGAGAGTAGAGAAGTTCAAATGAAACTCATTATAATACTTCTTTAAATTTATAATATTAAGGGAACTCCTTCTTTTGTGAGATCTGTGAGAACCAAGCTCAAATAAGTTCCAATTAAGCACAATACACAAGAGAATTCAAAAGTAGATCTGAATTCAAGAGCTTCCAATAACATATGTCCAACCCATCGATCTCATATAAGCCGAGCAAACGAAACTAGAAAGCACAATTCATAGTTTGAAACATGAAAACGATGATCTTCTAGGTGGCATCAAATAGGAAAGGTGAGATAGAGAAATATTGTTGTTCTCGTTTTGTTGGATAAGTTGATGAGCTTCCGGTTTTCTTATTTTTTCGTAAACAAACATCAAGCAGGTGATTAAGTGATATGCATTTTCCATCCAAAGACATACTTTTATCACCGGATACAAAATCCAATCGAGGATCATGGGGTATATAATATAATTTTAAATATATATAATATTAGACAACTTTTAAGCTTATTTATAACTTATAAGCTCGGAATATAAATAATAATTGACATATAATTTTAAATTCAAGACCTTCCATTGAAAACATTAACATAAGTTCAACACAACCATTTCAAATTAGCAAGCTGCTATGAATAAAACTAGAGAACACAACTCATATAAATCTCAAAATTCGGTAGTTTGAAACATCAAAACGATCGATTATAATCTTCTGAGTCGCGTCAAATATTACGTCCCAAAACTTGCAGGTAATTATTCCGAGGATAATTGTTTTCACTCGGTTTATGACCAGCTTCACGGTCTCTCCATTTCTTTGTTTTTTCGACGATGAACATCAAGTAGGTGATGAAGTGATATGCATTCTCCATCCAAAGGCATGCAAATATCACATAATACACATTCCATTTGTCAGCTATAGGGGTGCAAAATACCAAAAAAACCATATAAGGTATAATAATACAAAGTACCACGAAACCGCAAGCAGACGGTTTCTCGTCTTGTTGTTGATCATCCAAATAGAAACATGTAACCACCATCACAAACATCAGACACACGACCAAATACCCGATCCAGTTGAGCTTGGGTGGAAGAACTAGCACCATCATAAGCGAGAGAGGAGCCAGAAACGACGAGAAGCTACCAATAAACTTCAAAATGGTGTAACCGGTATCCCGCATTGGTCGATTCCACTGCAAGATCAGAGCAAAAACTGGGCTTGCAATGCCGCCTATTGCAATCACGAAAAAGGCCCCATACACCCACTTGTTATCGAAAACATATTTATTTTCGTCTTCGGTATTCACCATCAATTCCATTCGGATATACAGGAATAGACAAATGAAAAGTGAACGAGACAGAAGTGCGATGTAATTGCCAATCCTGAACCAAAAAAATAAATAAATAATGAAATAGTTAATATCATTTTATGTGTGATATGCTTTAAATAATGTTTGTTTCAAATTTCAAAATTGTTAATATGTTGTTATGTGGAGCAGTTGCTATTTGCTTCTTGTTTTGACCTAGAGGTGTTGTGTTCGAATTCTAGACAGACATTTTTTTAAACTTTTCATTTTCTCATCCTTTATTTCTATCTAAAAAAACATTAACCAAGATTTGAACTTGAGTCAAAGTGTCACTATTAATTAACACTTAAGTTTGTATGTGTTGGGAACCACCAAGGTAGCAATACTTCTTGAGTAAAACACTAAACAATAAAACTTATATCAAGAAAGTAATAAAATTTTACGGGACAAACTCTTGTAAAAGAAATTATGTTACCCCTTAAAAAAATTATAGTTTCGCCCTTGTTCTCACGTGCTTTTTTTTCCTACTCACAAACACAAAATATAAATTGATAAATAGGGGGTGTTTGTAAACACAGTTAAATTTTATAATTTAAACGGAATCCACTTTCCGTAGGTTTCTGAGATGAGATTCGGTTCCTTTCAATATTTAGACTCAAATTCTTTTCTTTTTTGCTCCATCGACTCTTGTCACTCATTCACTTTGCCCCCTTTTACTTATTTTTTATTTGAAATCACCCTTCAGAAATACTAGTTATAATTCATTTCAGTCGAAGCAAAACATTAATTATTAATTAATATCTACAACAAACCAACTACTAGGATTTGTTCTACTGGCCATGAGGAGAGATCTAGGATTAAGAGGTCACAATTTCGATCCCTGAGCTTTTAGGTTATATCATTCGACCGTTTGTAGAGGTGGATTTTGAAAGATAATGGAATGCGTAACTAATCGTTAATATTATTGATAATGAGCACCCATTATATAGGGAGAATACAATGACTTGTACGAGAAGATAATTACAAATTAGGAATCTAAATCAAACTATTCCTATCACAATATCTCTAATACCTCTCTCTCTCATATCTCAATAAATTCCATATATTCCAATAGATTTTTCCTAAAATAAGCTCAACTGATGTAAATACTCCCCGGATTTTCCAGAAGATTCGTGGGTTTTCCAAAGGATTCGTTTGCCGTTCAATTTTTTTAACTAATTAGTAAACCCTCGAACTTGGCTTATTTTACGTAACAGATCTTATAATTTATCAATCCTCATTTCTCTTTTAGGCATAGGATGTGGTGGTTTTGGTTTTTTTTTTTTTTTTTTTTTTTTGTCACGTAGACAATATCTAAATATACATGTTTTTTTTTTTTTTTGTCACGGTGACAAAAACTAAATATACAACCAACTTAAAATGTAAGTTTATGATGGTTATAAGTTGGTGGCTATGAGTTGGTATTTTTGTTATCTTTTTTAATCTTTTTATTTAAAATTTAAAGATTAGATTACAAAAAAGTCGTGTATGTTTAATATTTTTTATAATTATGGATTAGGTATTTTAAGAAACCTAAATTTATTAAACATTCTTTAAGTTATAGGTAGGCCTGTAAACGAACCGAACGAACACGCACAGGGGCATGTTCGTGTTCGTTCATTTAACTTTAAGCGAACATGAACACGAACACGAACACTAGTCGAACAAAAATTTTCTTGTTCGTGTTCGTTCATGAAGGAAATGATCATGTTCGTGTTCGTTTATGTTCGTTCGTTTAAGACTAAATGAACGGTTCACGAACATAACTTTAAACAAACACAAATTTAAGCGAACATAAAGAACCACACATTGTTTCCAATAATGTCAATAATCAAGAAAAACATCTAAACAAATGGTTTCAATGTTCATAAATTATTCCAAAATCGATAAAGACTCATCCAACAATCTTAATTCAAGTATTTTATTAATAAAATTTCTTATATTATTATATTAACAAAAATAAACAAACGTAAATGAACATAATCGAACATAAACGAACACACATACATTAACATAAATAAACGAACGTTCACGAACATAAATGAACGAACACAAATGAATTTCCCGCCGAACGATTCACGAACTATTCAGTTCGTTTACAGACCTAGTTATAGGTATATGGTTGTTAGGAATTAGGTCATATTTACCTAAGTCCGTTAAGAATAGTCCGTCAAGTGAGAGAGGGAGGGGGTGTTTGGTATTTTACAACTCCTCCTTAGATAAACCTAAAAAACAAAACTTAAAAAGAAAAGTGGGTATACTACCTAGCAAGAAGCTAGCATAAAAGAAGTGGGTATACTACCTAGCAAGAAGCTAGCATAAAAAAATTAAATAAAGAAAGGAGAAAAAAAATACACCAACCAATCCTTTTGAAATAAGAAAAAACCCCGAAAAAAACAACCAAAGACAACCTCCCTTAGCTCATCAAAAATCACCCGTGAATTCCAAAAGAAATTCTTGAAAACCACCGAGGAAATTTAAGATCACTCCTAAGCACTTATGTAAAACTCGTCCGAAGCGACCGAGTACTCCTCGTCTACGTTTAGTACTTCTACTTCTACGACTAAGACTAGTAATTCAATTACTTCCTAAGACTTGCAAGTAATTATTCCGAGGATAATTGTTTTCACTCGGTTTACGATCATCAGCTTCCCAGTCGCCCCGTTTTCTCGTTTTTTCGACAATGAACATCAAACAGGTGATAAAGTGATATGCACTCTCCATCCAAAGGCATGTAAAAATCACATACACAAACACTTTGCCGGTTATAGGGATAACAACTGCCATAGAAGTTAATAACGTTATAATATAAGGTTCCGCGACAATGAAGGCCGACGGTTTCGTTTCTTGTCGTTGATCATCCAAATGGAAACATGTAACCAAAACCACGAACATTAGACACGCGACCAGGTACCCGATCCAGTCGAGCTTGGGGGGAAGAACTAACACGATCATAAGCGAGAAAGGAGCCAGAAACGCCGAGAAGCTACCGATAAATTTAAAAATCGTGTATTCGATATCCCGTCGGGGTCGATCCACGCTCAACATGAAAATGATACTCGTGCTCCCAACGCCACCTGATGCGATAATGAAAAGGGCTTCGTAAATCGGCTTATTATCGAAAATAGAATGATTATCGTCTCCGTTAATCGTCAATTCGATTCGGAAATACACAATAAAACAAGTGAAGGAAGAACGAAGCAGAAGTCCAGCGTAAGTTAAAATCCTGAAAACAAAAAAGTAGTAATGTTAACGTTGGTTCAAGCCTTTATTATAGATAAAAGTAGATATATAGAATGGAAGTTCACGTGTTTGTGGTTTGCACAAGTTTCACTTTTTATGGCTACGCTTTGAAGGTTTGGATTTTTGTAACAACTTTAGTGTCTAATGTTAACTGTCGTTAGATTTTTTGGTTAATTCAATGTAAAATTACCATTAAACCCCTACCGTTTTATTTCAAAAAAGTTAAAAAAAAAATCCTCTACCACTGTCATAGCAGCCATCACCATCGTCGTCGTCCTCGTCCCTACCGCCTTTATATTTTTTTAAATTAAAAGGTAGGGGTATAATGGTCATTTTACAATGACTTAACGGTAAAATCTAACAGCAGTTAACGTCAGGGGACTAAGGTGTTATAAAAGTGTAAACTTTTGAACCATTATCATAGTTTTTGAAACGAACGAAAGGTGAAATTTGAGTAAACCACATGAACGATTCCATAATTTAATCTTAGGGTGCAAATAAGCCGAGCTGAGCCCAAGCTCATCTCAGCAGTAGGTAAGTGAAAATCCTGAAACAAAAAAGTAGTAGTTATGAACTTATGATAACGTACGGTGGTTGAAGCCTTATTATTTATAGAATGGATTTAATCTAAGAATGATAAGATTAAAGGTACGTTTCTGCCGTTCAAAAAAAAAAAAAAAAAAGATTAAAGGTAGGTAGCTTACTGATCCATAGCAGCCTCAGAAAGCGGCAATATTGGTGATGGTTGTACGTCGACATTATTATCATCGCTCACGATTACGGAAACCTCGTCTTCTTTACCCATCTTTTTTAAGTTGAAATTCGCAAATTCGATCGATTCGATTTCTGAGATGAGATTCGATCCTTCCTTATAAACTAAACGGGGGCTGAGGGGATCGTGGTCATCTACAACTTAACTTCTTTGTGGATAGACCAATAGTTATAGGTGAAATAATAAAAATATTATTATTAGTAATAATAATAAACTAGATTTTTTCTTTCACGTGTTGCTCCGGAGAAAGTTATATGATATCTCGGGATAACATGAATACATAATTCGTTAAATTGCTAAACCACCGATAATATATCTTTTGGTGATTAATGGAAACTATCATGGGGATAACGCGGGCACAAAAAATCGTTGCACTACTTTAACGCTACATGAAAAATAAAAATAAAATGTAACGACCAAAACGATTAATAGAACTATGCCAACTCATATTTAACAATTAAAAGTTTATCTATTACATAACCAACTTCAAAAAACATGTAATGACCACCAAAACTATTTATAAAATTATGATCAACTCATATTAACATTTAAAAGTTTACCTATTACATAACCAACTTCTTTGCTAAACTTGTTTCGTTCGAATAGAAATAAAGAAAAAAAGGTTAAAAAAAATTATAAAATTAAATAGAATAAATATTATGTTATATATATATATATATATATATATATATATATAATATTAAAATATTACTTTAAATAAATATGATAAACATTATTATTATTATATGTATATATATAATATTTGTTTAGAAATAAAATATTGGAATATATTAAATGATATATATTATTTTGATTAAAATATAATATATTGCGTAAGTTTAACAACAATTCCAATATTATTATGTGTATAGAAAATATTACACTTATTCACAAATTTACATATAGTAAAAATAAGGAAAATTGGAATTAAATAATCCAAGTTATTGGGTATTGGCGGATAATAATCCAAGTTCCAATATTCGGCCTACAATAATCCCAATTATTTGGGTCTTGGAATTTATTGGGTCGTCGTTAATTTTTCACTAACTTCGTTAGTTGTGTGCTGACGTGGCACATGCCACGTCAGCAAGTATGATGCCACATCACCTGCCACGTCAGCAAAAATGATGCCACATCACCTGCCACGTCAGCAAGTACTAGCGGAGTTAGTGAAAAATTAACGGCTGCCCAATGAATTCCAAGACCCAAATAATTGGGATTATTGTAGGCCAATATTGGAACTCGGATTATTATCCGCCAATACCCAATAACTTGGGTTATTTAATTCCAATTTTCCTAAAAATAAATATAATAAGCATCGTTAGTATTATTTTTTGGTTTCGGAAATTAAGATATAGGATAAATCATTAAATTAAGTTTGTGTACATTAGTTTCACGAAGTTATATATGCTACTATTAAAGATGTAAATTCTTTCTATAAGACAAAGTTAAATAGTAATCTATAATGTTGTTTCAATAAGAGGAATTTTGATCCAGTTTTATAAAAAATGATATTGTATCTATCTGTTTCACTATCTATTTCACTATCATGTGGATCAAAATAAAACGATATTGCGTTTACAAACAACCCGCACTACAAAGAGCCTGAAGGCTAAAGGGGAAATTGTTGAAAAACAAAGCAAAGACACTTTTAAAATTTTCTTTTTATCTAGTAATTCTTTTGTCCTCTTTTCCCTACTTAGGAGAAGATTGTTAAAACATAAAAGGCGTATATATACATTTAAATTATATAGTGATACATAAGTTGTAAACAACCATGTAACATGTTGTAAACGAACATCTCTCTTGATTCCTCTCTATTTTCCTAATTAATGTCTACACTTTTACTATGTTTAGAACTTAGAAGGCATCTAAAGCAGCCCCCATGAGAAAAACATCACTCACTTCACATGTATTGTAACAACAATCACCATGGCAGCACCCACAACTTTCATCCCACTTGTTCACCTTCCTTTCCACAAAACCTCCACTAGAAGGGACTACAATCTTCAAACACACCCTAACAGATGGTGCTTTTTCGCCATTCTTTTTCGCCGGTTTCATCATCACCCATCTCTCTATTTCCATGTTTGGTGATTCGAAAGCGACTCTCCAAGGGATCTCTGCTCTTCCCACTAGTTGCGACGAATTTCCAAATAAGGAAACGGTATTGCTCCTCCAACGAAGCTCCAAACGGATCGTTCCGTGAGTGATCATGTCCATCGACTGCTTAGTCCCTCGGCATTCCAAGGAGAACAACTCGTTCCAAGATAAGTCCCCGCTTAACGAAACGTTTCGGCTATCCACACGCACCCTTTTGTTGTTCCCGGCCGAAAGATAACATCTAACAAACAAGTAGCCACTAGAGTTGGTTAGATGGATGTTTTTAGCATTCAAAATCTTGAATTCACCATGAAGAGCGTCCATTTGTGTATTGTTTGATTTGATATTTGATTTTTGATTTGAGTAATATGGTGTTTAGAAAGAAGGGTGCTCTATATATATATATACATATAGATGTGGGTAACCCAACATCTATAATAAAAAGAGTAAAATCAACAGACCACAACTACAAGCATTTTGATTGATTATCTAGTATATACTCAAGATACTTGAAAGATTTGGGGACCCATTTCTTTATTTTAACATAACAATCCTTGAAGATCACCAACAGATCTCTTGAGATTTTGGCTCTAGAAAAAGAACAAATAAAAAATAAAAAGAGTTGCTAATCCATTTTATAAAGTTATAAGGCTTATCCTTACATATCTATTTGAATATTTGATTATGGTATAATATGATACTTAATGGCAATGATATTATTATATCGAATGAAGATCCTGTTAAAAATCATAGGCAAGCTAGTGGAGTTTAATCTTTGGGCTACGGGTTCTTGAAAATAATGTTTAAGATGTTTTGTTTTTAATTTTATAAAAGCAAAAGTATATTATTTTGAGGAAGAAAATAAAGTTCATGCTCAAGGGGGGCCTATGGGTGAAGAAAGTGAAGCCCTTGGGCCTCCACTTGTTAAGGGCCCCAAAATCATTACATAGCCCAAAAGCAAAGGTTCATGGATAATGACTTGAAAGTCGGTAGAAACCGAAGCGTCTATGAATAATGATTTATTATTGGCTTTATGCTTTCATCGAGATGTGGTGTTCAATTCTCAAAAGCAGGTAATCAATAGATGCAATAGACTAGCAATAATCATTTCTTCTTGAAGAATTGCTTAACTTGTTTCTACCCTAAATCATGTCTTCCCCAAATAGGATTTTTCCTACGTCTGCCCTAATCTATTTATTATTGTGTTCGATGCATATTTTGATGGATGTTTAGATCTTAGGCTGAATACTCGATGTTTCATATTTGTGGTTTAACACCTACAAGTTGGAATTTTTTAAGATAAGGGTATGAGACACGAGGGAGTAATAGTGAGAAGACGCCTTTAAAGACTTTTTGTTAATCAAGAAGCTTACATGTTGTAGGAATCTGATTTACAGGTGTGTTTAGGTGATAAGTTTTATGTATTGATAAAAGTGTATAGATGACCATGCATCAATTTCCTCATTTATTAAAATATGTTGTCGGCTTTCATATTGATTCATCTATTTTTAATTATCTATGGTGGCTATTGGGGCTAAAGCGACTAGCCAGGGCAGAGTTTGTCAAGCCCAACAGATCTGTTTCATATTTTTCCGTTATCAATTCGATACTAATGGTACACGAGTTGTGGAAAGACTCCATTGACATGTTTTCCTCTATGGTTTACAAATAGTATATAAAATAAACGTTTACATATCTCAAAAGAAATCGTTACCACATGTCTTCTCCCCAAAAAGCATAACAGTTAAAAAGTAGGGTTGTGAACTCACCTTAGGGTGCAAAATAGAAATCCCAATAGTTAACGCCTGATAAACAGATGGTGAATCCCTCCTAGACTTCACCTATGACACGTAACGGTGTGAGTGTTGACCGTGTTGATTGATGTTAGTCCAAAGTGTTTGTTATTAATTTACTATTTTTATTAACGTTAACGGTTGGATTACATCACATTTTCATTGTTTTATGTTATAAGGTACCCAGAGCTTGAGGAGCTGAAAACTGAGTTTTTATGAAGATTAACGAAGCTGATCGGTACAAAGTTGAGACGAGATCGGGAAACGATAAAGATTAGAAAGAAATTGTAGAAAAGTTCCTGAGATCAAGACCTGGGCGGTACGCTTAGGATTGCGGAGATCAGGGCGGTACGCCCTGAGTTGGAAGAAAAGTAGCCGAAATGAGAATCTCGGGCGGTACGCCCCAATTGCAGCTATCTCGGGCGGTACGCCCCAAATTGGTCGACAGAAGATTAACATTAGGGTTTACTATTTAACTTGGAGATTAATTTTTGTTTAATCCAACTTTCACTTTTGCGAACCAGAGCTCTTAGGAGACAAATTTTAGAGGTTTTTGCTAGGATTTTTTGTGTTCGGATCATTTGTTTGAGAAGGTATTTTTAGTTTAATGCAATTTTCCATTGAAATCATGTTTCTTTCATTAGCCATGTCCGGCTAATCACCTTTAACTACTTTTGGTGATTGGTTGGTGGATTCGTTCTGTTCCTAACCATTAATAGTTAACTGTTCCGGTTTTCCTTGCAACCGCCGAGCACCCGCATGCTGAACTTGTTTAATCAACTAATAAATTAGGGTTTTAGTGGTCCACTGTCATGATCTAGAATTTTCTTGCGGCAGGAACAAAGCAGCCCATTAGGAACCTAAGTTATTAGGTCAACTAAGCAATTGGGCATGATCATGTCTATGTGTTATTAGCGATTGATTAGGTTTTGCCCAGATCGGTAGCCAACCAAGATCCAAAAGTAGTTAGCTTTTACCATTCATAACAGTTCCGTAATTTCAAGTGTTCAAGTTCTTAGCTTTATTAGTTCATTTAGCTCTTAAGTTAGTTAATTTTTAGTAATTCACCCCAACTCATTCAAAACAGCCAAGAGGCAAAGTATGTAACTTTAGGTTAATTAGTAGTTAATAGCAATTTCCGGTCAATTAATCAATTTCCACATATTCCCTTGGTTCGATAACCCTAACTTACCACTTCTACAAATCAAATTTAGTTGGGGATTTGTGATGGTCTGACAAACCGTTATCATTGACCAACCGTCCTGACTACGCGCGAACAATAAACAAGTTGACTCGACAACGCATTGGTGATCAATTTAGGTTTTCTAATATTTATCCCAACACGTATATTATATATAACATGTTACATTGTGACAAATATTAACGCGTCACAATTTATTATGACGTCATCCCGTGTATACGATGTAAGATCGACGGGGCGATCTTACAAAGTCTTGTCATTCCCACCGAGGTATGAGACTTAAGACTTGTATAGACGTATAACCCATAATTAATTTGACCTAAATCATGTAAACACATAGCCAAGCATTTACAAGTTCATACGTCATATCATTATTATTTTTCGGGTAAATATATATTTACGACGTATAAGCTAAGGTCATGTCAAAACCACATTGTTATCACACGTTAAGCCACATGAATTCATGTTTAGCATATTTCAAACCATATTAAGTGTTCACAACAACATGCATGCACGTTACATCAACCTACGATCACGTTTCGTACAAGAAAGATAAATATTTATTTAAATAAATCATTTTCCATGCATGTATACATCAAGTTCATGACTTTCTCATGTGTTATGCATCCAATAATCTAGATCATGCATCCTTATCATAGATCAAACATCAATCAAGCATCTTTAACCTAGATCTAGCATAAATGAACATAAAAACCATATTTTTATCGAAGATTTCACGTAAAGTTGGTACCTTTTATCATCCACAATCCTAGATCTAATTATTTCATGCATCCATAACATAGATGTAGCACAAAACTCAAACCTTTAATGACATGCATGGGTGAAAACCCTAGATCTAACCATAGATCTTCAAGATCGTCATAAAAATCACATTTTTATCTTAAAAATACAAACTTTATGCAACAAAACTCTAGATCTATACATAATATCACCATATCATCATCATCATACAACCTCAGATCTAACATAAAGCTCAAGTCTTGATGATTTTTAAACAAAGTAAATCAAAGAAAACAACATACCGGTGAATAAGGAACGTTCGGGAATGAAATAATAATTCTTGATATAAAGCACCAAACTTCAAGGTTTTTGGACAAGGAATGATTTGGGACAAGTTTAGGGGCTGATGGGACGTTTGGGAGGAGCACAAATGAGGCAAATGAGGTTTAATGACAAATTTATAGTGGAACTTAGGTTTTTCACAACCTGTTGTAGTCGCGAACCATCACTGGGGTTCCCAAGGCTGATCTTGCGGTCCGCAAACCGCCTGGTCAGCCCTCCCCGGTTGACTTACGTTGACCAGGTCCTGTTTTGTCCATTTTTCACGTTTTTGGTCCCGATTTTCTATGTTTTATCCCATTTTTAATTTACCATCATATTTAACACACTGAATCCACTAAATCAAGTATAAACATGACGTATATCACAATACGTTTGCACAATTAAATTCACGCTACAGTTTCGCACATAAGTTAGAGCAGGTATCGATTTTTAGTTAATCACCAATGTTTCAAGACTCAAACTTGTGTGTGATGTTTGTGATGTGTTTCAAGATTTCTAGACTCTTCTAATACCTTAATTAACATACTACGCCTATATACGTGATTCCGGGTTTGCCGGTTTTATCAGTTTTATCCGTTTCTGAGGTTCAGGTCCTACCCGACGCGCCAGAATGTCACAGAACTCCTTCGTTGTCATGTCTGCCTTCGCCCAATTTTATGATGTATATTTCTGGTGGTTGTTGCATTTATCTGAACAGTCATCATGACTTTGTGGACCAGGAACAATCATGGTTACTGTCGTTTCTCGTTCCACAATAATCTCTTCATCTTTAGCGAGCTCAGGATTATTCTCATTCGCTATAACTGGCTCAACTTCGGTTTCTAGATCATCAAGGCTGTAATCAAAATCTAGATCAGCCACATTACTTGTTCCACTTGCTTCTAACTCTTTTAACAAATCATCTTGACCACCGGTATCACTTGGGCCAACTTCATCATTATTACCACCAACATTTCCTTGGTCATCATCTCTATCTTCATTCTCAAGCACACGAACAAACACAGGTTCACCAATCAGTTGCCTTAGCTGCATTAATTGGGCAGTGAAATATCCCATTTGGGCTTGACACTTCTTAATCTTAGTATCTTACAACTTCAACTGAGCATCTTGCTACACAATTTGTATAGCTTGTTGATTTTGTGTATTCAGTAACTGAGCTATGTCTTTGTTTTTTGCATCAACTTGAACCTCCAAATAGGCTACTCTTTCTTGCAACAGTGAGCCATCAACAGGCAGAAGTGGCTCTTTGCCTTTTCTTTGTATAGTACTTGACTCAGATTGATGGCCTGTTGGAGTAGCTTGTGATGATGATTGCGGCCTTTCAATTGGTTCATTCTGGGCTACTTGGACTTCTAGGCTATTTACTTTCGTTTCTTCTATTCGAGGAGGAGACACACGAGCTTCAAAATGACTAACCCCCTGTCCTCTAGGATCTCTTGACCTTTGTCTTTGAGTAGGTCTAGGGTTAGCTTCAAGTTGTAGTTGTCTGATCAGTTTCTTGAGCCAAAGATTTTGTAAGAGAACTACTGGGAGGAGGAACCACAACACTTTTCTTTCTATTTGCAACTAGCGGCTCAACATCGGATACATCTTCACCTTCATCATCAGTGACATAACAGCAAGAACATCTTATTTAAGTACTGGTTGTCTATCATGCGCGCTCATCTGCTAATATGCATTTACTGCAGCAGGAGCTTCATCTTTCGGAAGGCTACAAGATTGACCACGTTTACATTATAAAGTGATACACGAGTTGCAACAAACCATGTAACATGTTGTTTAATCTAGATAAAAGGGACATAAACTATGTACTTTATAAACATTTGGAACATTTTTTTTGCATTTGATCGAATACACTCTTGTATACTAAACGAACATGTGTCTTGATTCCTCTCTATTCCCTAATGTTTACACTTTTACTATGTCTAGAAGGCATCTAAAGCAGCTCCCATGAGAAAAACATCACTCACTTCACATGTATTGTTACAACAATCACCATGGCAGCACCCACAACTTTCATCCCACTTGTTCACCTTCCTTTCCACAAAACCTCCACTAGAAGGGACTACAATCTTCAAACACACCCTAACAGAAGGTGCTTTTTCGCCATTCTTTTTCTCCGGTTTCATCATCACCCATCTCTCTATTTCCATGTTTGGTGATTCAAAAGCGCCTCTCCAAGGGATCTCTGCTCTTCCCACTAGTTGCGACGAATTTCCAAATAAGGAAACGGTATTGCTCCTCCAACGAAGCTCCAAACGGATCGTTCCGTGAGTGATCATGTCCATCGACTGCTTAGTCCCTCGGCATTCCAAGGAGAACAACTCGTTCCAAGATAAGTCTCCGCTTAACGAAACGTTTTGGCTATCCACACGCACCCTTTTGTTGTTCCCGGCCGAAAGATAACATCTAACAAACAAGTAGCCACTAGAGTTGGTTAGATGGATGTTTTTAGCATTCAAAATCTTGAATTCACAAAGAAGAGCATCCATTTTGTGTATTGTTTGAAATTTGAATTGATGTTTGATTTGAGTAATATGGTGTTTAGAAAGAAGGGTGCTCTATATATATATTCATTGATGTGGGTAACCCAACATCTAATATAAAATGAGTAAAATCAGCCGACCACATATACAAACAATTTGATTGATTATCTAGTGTATACTCAAGATACTTGAAAGATTTGGGGACCATTTCTTTATTTTAACATAACAATCCTTGAAGATCACCAACAGATCTCTTGAGATTTTGGCTCTAGAAAAATAACAAATAAAAAATAAAAAGAGTTGTTATTCCATTTCATAAAGTTACAAGGCCTATCCTTACATATCTATTTGATTATAGTATAATATGATATATAATGGAAATGATATTATTATATTGAATGAAGATCCTGTTGAAAATCATGGGCAAGCTAGTGGAGTTTAATCTTTGGGCTATGGGTTCCTGAAATGTTTAAGGTGTTTTGTTTTTTTAATTTTATAAAAGCAAAAAGTATATTATTTTTAGAGTAAGAAAATAAAGTTAAGTTTCTACTACTTGCATATCATCAATGCACGAAAAGTTGGCTAAAGTTGAATCTTATATTTTCTTTGTTTATTACATTACAAAGCAAGCCTCGAGATCGTAGTTTTTAGACATTTGTGTTTTGGTTGGTTCTATGGTTGTAAATACCCATTTGGCGTTTATGAAGACTATTTTCTCCTCTAACTCTTAGCTTATTTCATTCACCAAAACACATACATTAAATAGAAAAAATAAACTTGTACTTGAAAAATAAGAACCCACTAACCTGCTTCTTTAACTCACTAACTAACTCACCATGACCCATAAACCGGTGACCTGACTTTGAAGCTATCAAGAATTTCAGAGCGGTGTAACCATTGTCCCTTGTTGAGGGATGCAGGTAGATGTTTGTACAAAACAAGACCCAAGATACGACTTCAACGACAGTCAACATACCTATGTAAAAAAACACAGAAGTAAATCAGAAATATGAAAACTATATACAACATTACAAGTGTAAAAACTATACCTATGTGTACCTATTACGCGAGCTTTTCACTAACATGTCTATGTTGCTATATTAGTTAGTAGTAGACATGAACAAAAAAACCGGTTTGAGAAGCAGTTAGACAAAAAAAAACCGGCCCCGGTTTGAATACAAACCAGTTAGAGCAAAAACCGGTTAGGGATACGAACCTAACCGACGGTTACACGTAAGCCAAATAGCTCATTATATTCACTCATAGACTTCGACATGGCCATAATATCAATTCGTGGGTGGAAAACAAGGATAAGGGGTTAGTTAATCGTTTATGTGGCCAGGGAGGGCCTGTCACGGTCGCTCAAAGCCCTTAGATTGGTTATAATTACTAGTGGTCATTTTTTTTTAAATGTCAAAGGCACACGACTACTCTTTTTTTGTTAGAGATCACCATTAGAATAGAATGTTACTGAATAGATGGGTTATTCAGTTCAGTTTGTATTTAACCCGATAAAACCATGCGAACGAATGAACTCTCATGCGAATGTACATGTAAGCCAAATAGCTCATCACCTTTACTCATAGACTTCGGCATGACCATAATCTCAAATGGGTGGGTGGAAAACAAGGATAAGGGGTTGTTCATCGTTTATGTGGCCAGGGAGGGCCTGTCATGGGCGCTCAAAGCCCTTAGATTGGTTATAATCACTAGTGGTCGTTTTTAAAAAAATACCAAAGGGGGTAGTACACGAATACTCATTTTTCTTTTTGAGATCACCATTAGAATGGAATGTTACTGAATAGATAGGTTATTAAATTCAGTTTGTATTTAACCCGATAAAACCATGTGAACGAATGGACTCTCATGCGAATGTACATGTAAGCAAAATAGCTCATCATATTCACTCATAGACTTCTAGCCATAATTTCAAATCGGTGGGTGGAAAACAAGGATAAGGGGTTTGTTTATCGTTTATGTGTCCAGGGAGGGCCTGCTACGGTCGCTCAAAGCTCTTAGATTGGTTATAATCACTAGTGGTCGTTTTTTTTAAAAATGTCAAAGTGGATAGTACACAACTTCTCTTTTTTATTTATTTATTTATTTTAGAGATCACTATTAGAATGGAATGTTACTGAACATATGAGTTATTCAATTTATTTTGTATTTAACCCGATAAAACCATGCGAACGAATGAACTCTCATGCGAATGTACATGTAAGCCAAATAGCTCATCATTATCACTCATAGACTTCGGCATGGCCATAATCTCAAACCAGTGGGTGGAAAACAAGGATAAGGGGTTGGTTCATCGTTTATGTGGCCAGGGAGGGCCTGCCACGGTCGCTCAAAGACCTTAGATTGGTTATAATTACTAGTGGTCATTTTTAAAAATAATGCCAAAGGGGATAGTACAAGACTACTCTTTTTTTTAGAGATCACCATTAGAATAGAATGTCACTGAATAGATGGGTTATTCAATCCAGTTTGTATTTAACCCGATAAAACCATGCGAACGAACGAACTCTCATGAGAATGTACATGTAAACCAAATAGCTCATCATATTCACTCATAGACTTCGGCATGGACATAATATCAAATCGTGGGTGGAAAACAAGGATAATGGGTTGGTTAATCTTTTACGTGGACAGGGAAGGCCTGCCACAGTCGCTCAAAGCCCTTAGATTGGTTATAATCACTAGTGGTCGTTTTTAAAAAAATGCCAAAGGGGGTAGTACACGACTACTCTTTTTTTTAGAGATCACTATTAGAATGGAATGTTACTCGATAAAACCATGCGAACGGATGAACTCTCATGCGAATGTACATGTAAGCCAAATAGATCATCATATTCACTCATAGACTTCAGCATGGCCATAATCTCAAATCGGTGGGCGGAAAACAAGGTTAAGGGGTTGGTTCATCGATTATGTGGCCAGGGAGGGTTTGCCACGGACTTTCTATGTTTTTTTAGTTTTTTTCGGTCCATGGTTTAGGCTAGCAACATTGATTGTTGGATACTTTAGTGTAATCTAAGGTGGCGTATGACCTTGAAACAAGAGTGCATGCTTGCTTGAACTTTATCGAGACTAGCGGGGGACATGGGCGAAGCTTAGTGGAGTAGCGTGGGGGGGGGGGGGGGGGGAGACCGCCCCTCTGGTTTTTTTTGTCCAGTGGTATTAATTTTCACGATTTTTCCAAAAAAAATATATATGTATAGACAGAATCGTCCCCTTGGATTATCGCCCCTGTAAAATTCTAAATCAATCTTCGCCACTGGCGGGGAATCCAATAGGGCAGCGCCCCGAGAGAAGGGGGTCTAGGGGTGGCAGCCTCTGGCGGGGTCTAAGGGGCAGAGCCCCTGGCTTGGTTGCTTCATTAAGAGTGGATCATATTTTAATTTTGGTAAAAAGTACTGTCATTATTGAAAATGGAAGGACTAGAGTTGTAATTATTCAAAATAGATAACCGTTATGAATTTAGCTATGCGCTCCCCAATTCGAATACCTCAATCTGATCTTACATATTCTTCCATAGCAATCGAAAATTCGTACACAAATCTAGAAATCAATCTGATTTTATTTGATAAAAAAACTTCCAGGTATAACCCAAATTGTTTTGACCTAAAAGTGATCAGCGATTTCAAATTTTATCCTGTGATTTACTCTATAATTCTCGAAATTCCCCAACATTGATTACCTAATCACAAACCATTTATTTTCCTTGTAATTACTAACCAGTAACGTCACTCATAATCACATTCTTTGTTTTCTATTACTCGAGCTTCTCACTAACCTGATGCACTAACCCGTGTTACTACATCCGTTAATAGTAGGTAGTTTATTTTTTCGGTAAGCTAGCAACTAGCTGCTAATGGTCTAATTTTGTTAAAGGTATCGAAAAAAATTTCCTATGGATACTCTACTCTTTTGTACTTTATTAGGTGTCTTCTTTGACATTTTTTTAAACGATAAATTTGGATCACTGACGGAGGCATTACCCATCCATCCGATCATCTTCATTCTCTATTAGGTGGAAACTCATTATAGGTGAGAAAACCTCTAGCCCAACCTGAACCCACATTTATGTTTTTTGTGACATGTGAGTTTTGAACCCAAGATCTTCCACCTTTAATGTCTTTGCGTACCTCTTTTTAAACTCAAAACTTTATGCTCTTGTTATACAAAAAATTTAATGCCTAAAAATTATACATTTTTTATAAAACAAATTGTTACATGTCGTTTAAATATTATCAATAAGTTTCTTATCTGAAGCGTCTTCCCAACACATGTCATTTTATGTCATTTTACTTGCCTATTATATTACTTAAACTCCATCCTTTTCAAGTCAATTAAGCATATGAATGAATATTCTAGGAAGCCTCTTAGATGTCGGGTTTTAACTCACCTACTCTCAACGTGAAGCTAAGCCATATATAGAACTTTATATGCTAGTAGCAAGGGTAAGGTTTCTGGAAAAACTACTTTTATTTGAAAAACTGGAAAATCAAAGGAAAATTATATTAAATGAAGACTATTTAGGTAATTTGATAGTTTTTTTCTTTTTTTTTAATTTCACATATATACACATGATAACTTTTTTTCTTTTTTTTATAATTTCACATATATACACATGATAACTCTATAAAAAAACAAAAAACAAACAAACGTTTTTTTGTTCATCTTGTCCGTCTGACTATGTTGCATATATGCAACATAGCGTGTTGCATACGTTGAATATATGCAACATAGTATTTTGCATATATGCAACATTATATGTTTAATGCATTGCATATATGCAACATGTTATGTTGCATGTACGCAACGTAAACAACATACAATATTGCATATATGCAACATAGTCGGACGAACCAAAACAAAAAAGAACATTTTTTTAAGGTCGTTAGGTGGCATTAGGTGGATAGACATGAAAATTTAAAAAAAGGAAAAAAAAAAGAGCACCAAAATTACCTAAATAGCCTTCATTTAATATAATTTTCCTTTGGTTTTCTGGTATTCCAACTAAAACTTAGTTTTTCAGTGAACTTTACCCCTAGTAGCAATGTTGAAAATATATAATAACTTTGTTTATTTTTTATTCTTAATTCATTTTCATATCAATTGTTTAATTTGATTTATTTCTATTGTGTTTGGAATGCTTGACTGGACCAAGTGTGCTCCTGGATCGAACATTGGAGCTGGGCTTGCTACTGGGCTTAGCTTGGAACGAATCAAGGAGTTGGATTGTTGGATAGTAGATCGGGTCATCACATTACTTGTGCGTCATGAATTGGGTTCATTATATAAACCCTTAAATCAGAGATTATGGAATATAACACACTTCATTTTCAATCAGCCGCTCATCTCTCGCTTTTCTCAAACAAAACCCTAGTTCTTGAATTACTAAACTTGAAGATCAGCGCCTTTATTGTCATCTATGTTCCAATTTGATTTTCGCTCGAGATCTTCGTGTTTTAAATTTCTACTTCTCACTCAGGTTGTACCTAGTAGTATTTTATTTGAGTGATTCAGTCTTTGATTTCCATAATCAATCGTCACAGTGATGATTTGATTGTCTCTATACTATACCGACTCTTGCTTACTTCTGAAACTAGTTTGTAACCTTAGTTTTCTATTCATAAATTGGGTAACATAATCTGATTTGGGTATTTGGGTGTTATGATCCATGGAATTTGACAAGCAAAATATTATACCGGTTAAAATTTTGATTTGTTTTGGTAATATTACACAAGACGGAAGCAAAAACAAATCTACTATCTTTCAATTGCTTTTTCTGGTGATTTTTTTATTTTTAGATTTGTTAATTTGTCGGTATACTAGTTATTAAAATTAACATGCACTAGTTATTTACTTCTATCTTTCTGCCACGAACCAAGACCATGTCTGAACCCATCCTAAATGGGATCGACGTTGCTCTCCCATGACAGATGTTCGTTTTCAGTCGATGGGCGTACAAAAGATAATCCCACAAGTACTCGCATTGTTGTTGACATGCCATCTCCTAAGATTGATATTAAAGGTGTTGAAGTACATGCCCGTGCTGGTTTCATTCCACCAGCTCATGTTATCATGCACGTGTCCCAACCTAAATTGGATATTCGAGAACATGAGGAGCTACAAGTTAATCTTCAACCTGTACGAGTTAGAGTGGTTGCTGGGAAGCCTGTTACTTTTTATGAAGCCGTTGAGCACTAGTGAGAGTACTTATTTTGTTTTATTTGTAAAAACATTATATGAAAAGTTGATTGCTAATGTCTTTTTTATATAAAGGTTTCGAGAGAATTTCATAGTGGGAACCTGTTACCTACTCATGGGGTGGGGAGCGACCATTGTTTCAATTCGATATTTAAAGGCCCGTGGGTAAGGGAGAAGACGAGGTAGGATCATACATCTTTGTCGTACTTGTGGGACTTTCTTTTCTACTGAGGCTGCTTATGTATCGGATCTATGATCATTTTACCCTAGACCCAACAACAATTTGAGGTTGGAGATCTGCTATCTTGGGCTGCTATGGCACGTCGCTTACGGTGTTGGGTGACGCTTTTTTTATGGAGTACTTTTTGGTCAACGCTGCAAGGGGGGGGGGGGTACTTTAGGAGGAGTAGTTTTTTTTGGTTCAGTTGTTCTTGTAAGTAGAGGATGGTAGGTCTTCAATTCCTGTTGAGGTCATGTTGGTGCATTTCTTAGGTCTCTTCCACTTGGTTATGCATGTCTAGTTGCTTAAAAAAACCTTTTCATGACATTGACACTTTTATGGCGGACCTCTACGTTTCGTGGCATTGACAGTCAGTTAGTAGCAGGTAGTTTATTTTTGCAGTAAGCTAACTGCTTATGGTATAGTGTAAACAATTTACACATATAGTGTCTAGGTTATATGGTTGTAAACATGTTAGATTCAATGTTAATGTTGCTGTAGAAATCAAAGACGACTAGGCTGAACCAATCGAACCGGATCTTTAATATTTTCTTCCACCAACGTACCTGCGATCATAATAGAAAACACATTAGAAGGGGTCAGAGACCGGAGCCTCTGGACCAACCCTCCGACGCTCGACATCAGTATATTATTTGCTAGGAATAAAGATCATAGAGAGAAAATAAGTAAAAGTGAGAGAGGGGACGAAAGAGATAGACCTGGAATAAGGATGGGGAGCCTTCTATATATAGGAGAGGCGCCTTAGGGTTTGGAGTGAGCCCTTTGGTTAGGCCCAAAGCCATTAGGTTAAGCCCAATTGAGAACTATCCCTGACAAGTCTTCTCTAGTCCATTATGATGTAGTCCGAGTTGTATATGTTGGATTTAAGTTGAACTTCAAATTTGTTAGTGTCGGGCTCTTTTTTCAACCATAGGATGTTGGAATCAAGCCCCTTTAATTAAGCTACTGTGTTTATATGATGAACAGAAAATATGCAGAGAGGAGATAGAGAGTTTTGTAAAAGGAAAAAGGCATCTTTATTCAATAAAAGGACAAGCTATATATAGCATGCAACCAACAACTTCAACATAAAATATGCCCACTTTCTCCTAATCTAAAGCTACCTCAACGTTCACATCCACCCAATTCGGTCAACCCATGGCCAATTCCATCTTATTGACACATGCATAATTAAACTAAGATACTAACTAGTAAAACTAAACAATAAAACTAAATATGTCAAGATTAACTCAGCATTCACCCCTTTAATCTTGACTCATTTCATCCTTAAAAACAAAACCGGTTCTTCCTTTTATTCCTTCTTCATGCTTCCTTGCTCTTGCTTTTCTTGCTATAACCGGAATCGGTTTTTCTTTCTAAAACTTGCTATTTTTCTTGCTTGATTCGAACCACTTGCTTTTCCGAATCTTCTTTCTTACTTTCGGTCTAAGGTTAGCCGCCGGTCTTTGCTGCGGCTTCACGGTCTTCTCGGTCACTGCTACGATCTTTCTTTTGTGCTTAACGGTCTTCACGGTCTTAGCCAGAACTTAGTTTCCAGCAACGGTCTTTTTCACGCCAGTCTTCGGTCACGGTCTTCTTCTCTGGCGGAGTCGGACACGGTCTTCTGTCGTCCTTCTTGGGCAACGGTCTTTCTTATGTCGGTATCTTTTCTCTGACGACGGTCTTCTTCACACCGGTTCTTCCCCGGTGTCGGTCTCAATCGATCTTCAACCACTACTGTGTTCTTTCTTTATCGATTTAGAAATCGATCACTTCACCTTACTCCCTCGTTCTCACCCCTACAGTCATGGGACTGTTGGCGCTCTCCTGAAATGACTCTCAAACCGGTCTTCTCTGTGTTGGTATCAAGCCCCTTTAATTAAGCTATTGTGTTTATATGATGAACAGAAAATATGTAGAGAGGAGATTGAGAGTTTTGTAAAAGGAAAAAGGCATCTTTATTTAATAAAAGGACAAGCTATATATAGCCTGCAACTAGGGGTGTTCAAAAATATCCGAGTCCGAATCCGTATCCGAATTATCCGAAATTCCGTATCCGAATTATCCGAAAATTTCGGATATCCGGAATTTCGGATATCCGAAACTCGGATATCCGAAAATTCGGACTTGGACTTGGACAAGAATTTATAAAATTTTCGGAAGTTTCGGATACCCGGTATCCGAAAATTTTAATAAATTAAAATAAATTTATATTAAAGAAATAAGGAATTATTGAATACTTGGACTATGTTTATTTGTTTTATCGTTTTTTAGGTCAAACTTATGTATATTTGTATTTGAAGACTTGGACTATGTTTATTTTTTTGTCGTTTTGTCGTTTTTTTTTGTTAAATTGTGGTTTTTTTAAAAAAAACTGGATTTTCGGATATCCGTTTTAACTATCCGAGTCCAGTCCGAAATTTCGGATATCCGAAATTTCGGATATCCGAAATTTCGGACTTGGACTTGGACAACAAAAACAAGTATCCGAAATTTTCGGATACCCGAAATTCGGATATCCGAAATTCCGGGTATCCGGTTTTGAACACCCCTACCTGCAACTAACAACTTCAACATAAAATATGCCCACTTTCTCCTAATCTAAAGCTACCTCAACGTTCACATCCACCCAATTCGGTCAACCCATGACCAATTCCATCTTATTGACACATGCATAATTAAACTAAGATACTAACTAATAAAACTAAACAATAAAACTAAAATATGTCAAGATTAACTCAACATAGGAGGGTCCGTGTTGGCCCATATACTTCAGGGCTTAAGCATGCTTTGTAGATAAGGACATATGATCCGTGCTATATCTAGTATTTTGTAGATAGATCGATGTATCATATAGTTAATGCATGCATAATGTTTTAAGGGAGTTCATTTTAAACGAATCCGTACATGCTTACGCGTACACCTATTGTGTGCGCCTTAGTTTGTTTAATGCGAGGTTTGTGTGTAGAGTCCACTAAGCGTAGGGACCTTATGCGGTCTGTGCGGGGCCTAACTAAAGCCCCATTGAGGATGGATTTGTCTCTATCATCTTCATGTCTTATCTAGTCCAGTGCTGGCTTGTTGCTAACTGTAAGTGCTGGACTGAAACGTTGTGGAGCGGGTTATCACAAGAAATGGCACGCTTAGTAGCATAGAGGAAGTTAGTGTCGGGCGCTTGTAGGTACGAACTGACTCGTGTGGATAAAGCTACGAGCATATTTGCACGCGAATGTTTTTACTTACGTGGAGAGCGTTCCAGAGGGTGACACGCCCTTAGGGTAAATTGCGTGGGGATGGCGATACGAAATGACTATGCGTTATACCGATAACATATTTTTATATTTGTAACTCACCAAATAAACATAACTTGAATGCATAGATGGATCAAATATAAAAAGTTTTATCACTGGTATAAAAACATGTATAGCATCTAGTGGAGTTGGTTGGGGCTTTGGCTTGAGTTTCTAGGGACTCAAGTTCAAACCTCACCAATGACATTATTTGTTTCTTTGGTACCCTCAAAGCTCTTTGGGCTTGGGAAGCTTTTAGCGACCCAGGTTCGAATCTTTGGGGAGGGGGTTTTACCGGTGGCTGCTCGCAGGCCGGGTTTCCCCCGAACTGGGGCAAGGAGGTGGTGTCCTGACTCGCTCGCACCCGCAGACTTGAGACACTCTCAGAGACACTGAGTCATCGTGGTGGGCTGAGCATCAGGTTCGACTGAGAAATCGCTGTTCAAAAAAAAAAAAAATTAGCAAACAACATGAAATTAATTAGCATCTCGGCATATGAACAGGTCGCGACAACACGCTTCGAGATAAAAATGCAAGAAGCACACACCTGTTTAACATCATTAGCAAAATGACGAGATTTTTTGTTAGGAAACCAATTAACAAAAATGTGTCACACTTTTGGGACTTTTTTTTCTACTATGGCTGCTTCTGTATCGGATCTATGAGCATTCTATCTTAGACCCAACAATAGTTTGGGGTTGGAGATCTGTTATCATTGGATGCTATGGCACAACGCTTGTGACGTTGGGTAACACTTTCTTTATGGAGTACATTCCGGTCGACGCTACAATATTGGAGGTGGGTTCTTTAGGAGGAACGCTTCTTATCGGTGCATTTCTTAGGTCTCTACCACTTTGTTATGCATGTGTAATTACTCTAAAAAAACCTTTATGTTTCGTGACATTGACAATTTTATGAAGCACCTCTACGTTTCGTGACATTGACACTCGGTTAGTAGTAGGTAGTTTCTTTTTGCAGTAAGCTAGCTACTAATGGTACGAGGTAAACAATTTACACATATAGTGTCTAGCTTATATGGTTGTAAACATGTTTGATTCAATGTTAATGTTGTTTTATATCGATAACATATTTTTAGATATGTAACTCACCAAATAAACACAACTTGAATACACATATGAATCAAATATAATAAGTTTTATCACTGGTATAAAAACATTTATCAATTATGCAAACAACATGAAATTAGCATTGCGGCATGTGAACAGGTCGCGGCAACATGCTTTCATCGATCTGCTTGCCATTCTTAACGATGAATACCGTCTCCATCCCCCACGTAAGGTGACGTTCGAGATGACAATGCATGAACCACACACCTGTTTAACATCATTACAAAATGACAAGATTGTAATGTTAGGAAAGCAATTAACATAAATTTGCTTGACTATCTTATAAAGTATATATATATAGCTCACCTGGGTTTGATGCCTTGAATCTAATTGCAGCCCAACCATTTATCGGAACTAGAACGGTGTTCCTGAATGGCGGGTCAACGAGGTTATAGCTCAATGGATCCTTCTTCTCATCAAAATTGCCAAATCCCCATCCTACTATGAAAAAGTTGAATCCATGTAAATGCATAGGATGATCAAGCCCTGCAACCAAAGTGGTCCCTTGAAAAACCACTTCGACGATCGTATTATATTCGATCACCCTGACTTGTGTTGCCCTCTTGGGTGTCTCTAGGATCACTGGTAAATTGGTATCGGTAAAGTTGAAATACAGTGGAGGAACGCGGGGAAATTGCGTGCCAAACACGCCATTGATGTGATAATAGTATGCTTCAAGTATGTCGATCGAAGGAGATTGAAAGCTGATGTTGTTCATACTAGCCGCAAGTCGTGTACCGTTTGGGCCTGCACACGAGTTGTTTTTACATGGGAATGTGTTTATAGAAACGGTTGAAATAATCCGCATGTCGTATTCGTTTAATGGAAATAAGGGCGGTTCCATGCCCCTAAGGCTACCGAGGAAATCAAAAGCCGCGGTGGTGTCATTGTAATAGGGTAGGGATGGGAGTATGGGAAAATTGTTTTTTGGACCAGAACCACCACCATCGTCGTATTGGAGGATTCCAGTGGTGGTGGTGTTATCAAATGTAAGGCCGGTGGCAGAAGAATATGCTCTAGCTGTCATGTAGTAGCGGCCCCCGGGCCGAACTTGGTTTGCTTCGAACATGCAATCAAGTGTCTGTCCGGGGGCAATTACTACATATTCTTTGGTGAATGGCTTGGTGTAGATACTATCGGCTCCCACGACGGTTAGGGAATGATTTGCAATGGCGAAAAAGAGTACTTCATTCATCGCTGCATTTACCATACGCAAAAGATATCTTTTCCCGCGTTTCACGTTTAACTTGAAGGTGGCTGTAGAAATCCGTTGAACGAAAATAAGTAACACGCGAAAGAACAAAAAAAGTGAAATTACTAAACTAACCTTGGCTCGAACACGGATAAAAGTCACCAGGTTGACCATTGATGGTGTAAGCATCTGAGTCTCTAGGAGCACCACCAGAAGCAACAAATTCTTGAAGCACTTCCATTACATCTCTTTTCCACCATTCACCTGAAAATAATTCAACACAACTAAAGTTACATACGAAAAATGGACAAAAATGGACCGGAAATCGTATGGGTTAGGTGATGATCAAATTAAAACGGGTCAAACTTTTATAGGTCAATCCAACTGGATTGACCTGTAACACGCAATTTGTATTTTTTATATAATAAAGATGCGTGATTTTCAACTACTTTTTGATCCGTTTATTTCATACCGAAAATGTAGATTAGTCATTTGATTGTGTTAAACTATGCAAATGTACCAAATATTATGGGCACTTCTTGATGTGGCTCAGGGAAAGGATAGCGCGTGCCAGGTTCAGGGTACACCACGATTGCACCGTGGACCGTTGCTCGAGACCAATCGCTATGAGCATGCCACCAAAGTGTTCCCTCCTCCACAGTAAATATGATCTTATAGTTAAAACTATCACCCGGTTGAATTGGACATTGTGTGATATATTCAGGACCATCTGACCATGGATTTCGATGTTGTTTTACTCCATGCCTGCGATTAACTCGTATCATATTATCACAACATATACATAGAATGAAAACGTATAGGTTGGTAACTAAAAGTAATAGTAAACTTTTACTATGGTTAATGTATTTAATGTTTATTTGTGTAATAAATATAACGGTGGTTGACCCGTTCACGAATTACGACAGACAATCTGTTTATGGTAGCAGTAACATTCTTTAATCATGACACGTAAAATAGTGTTGGATAAATAATGTTACGTATTTGTAAGTATCGATTAAGTTCATAAAGTATAAGATATATCGTTTACAATAATGAACTTATAACTTTATGTAAATCACATTTAACTTTAAAAAAACTAATAAAAAATTTGTCACTAAATAACTGGCTAAAAACACATATAAACCATGTAGAAAATCAATTTAAAAGCGTTGAAAGAAAGAGACTAAAAACTAAATTATAATTAATATAAGATAAGATAATGTAATGTGATATGGTTTAGGGCCATGATTTAATGTTATAGATGTAATATGATATGACATAACATATAAAATAATAAATTATGTATTGTTTATCTTTTTCTATATACAAAACAATTAATTTCTTTAACGGATAGAGGGGAACTTAAGGTAGAGAGAATAATTTGTAAAGTTAAATATAATGATAAAATGGTAAAAGAAATTAAGAAAATAAAACTAGAGCTTTTTTTTTTGGCATGTTATGAAACTTCAAATAGTTAAATGAAAAGTTAGAGAAATACATGTACTGCTTGGCAATTTAAAAAATAACAAATTAATGTTGAGAATTGAAATAGAAGATCAAAATCTAAAAGTGAGTTTAAACTCATGTAGTTATACTTTCATTATTAGTTATAAAAATTAGAATCATAAGGTAAATACAAAATAAAACATAACAACCGTACCAAGTCACAGAAATAGCACTTAGTACTTTTAATACTTTTAATAGGGTATGAAAAAAGACAAAAAAAAATCTTGAAATGAAAGAGTATCGATCATACCAATGAATGGTGATATTATATCGCCCATTGTTATGCACCTTGACATAAATAGTATCTCCTTTACGAACATACAAAGCTGGCCCCGGAAATTGCCCGTTTACTGTTAAAATGCTTTTGGTTTCACAAAGGCGAGTGTACGATGCTTCTTTAACCTACACGATGATCAGAAAACCCGATTATAACAACAACATTTGGAAAACAGAAACGAGACATCGTTTCAAACAAAATTTACTCACAAAAAACTCATGGTGTCGAAGGTACGCTCCACAAGATATGAATGTTGTTAACGAGATAAAAAATAACAATGCTATCTTGCTATACAACATGTTGAACGATGACGAGATCGTTTCTCTAGCAGGAATAATGTGTATTTGAATACAAGTTGTGTAAGTTTGAGGGGATATATATACTCGAAAAAAGTAATGTGTATAAGATTATATGTTTGTACTCTTTATGTTTGACTTGCTATGGTTGATAAAAAGTTAAAAACCAATTGAATATGGCGTTGAAATTGAGTTTGATTGATTAATTTATGAGCAAAGAGGACGGTTTCTAACTTCTAAGACATGTAATTAATCATCTTAAAAGATTTTTTCTTTTTTTCTTATAACGACTAATATTTGACTGGCAGGCACGTGGCTGGCACAGGTTTGTATATCAACCCGTTCGTCAGCCACAACACATATATTTTTCATCAATTCTAGAAGAAAGTCATAACTATGCTAAAACCTCCGGAGTCGATACAAAAATCGTGACATCTTAATCTCAAACAGTATCCTTTATTATCCATACTATTTGGTCAAATAACCGATAGTAGCATACAAGATCTTATATGTGTATGGTTGTGTGTGGTTGATAACTTGAAATTAAACCTTTGAACTTTGAATAAAGACTCAACAAGATCCAATTAAAATGAATTGTTTTTTTTTTAAATGTTACTTTTTTATAGGTAGCAACAATGTGATTTGGGCCATACACACGACTGATCGAAACTGGAATATAATTCCTAAGTCTCCTAGTATTCATGGTGTTTGGGGAAATATTTTTAAGGTCGAGCATGACTTATCTACTGTTAATATGTGCATGAAGGATTTGATAATTGGGGTGGTGGGAAAGGGTGACCAAATTAAATTTTGGTTGGATAGGTGGGTGGCGGACCGATCGTTGGCGGAGCTTTTCCCGGTGCTATTCGATATTAGCAAGCAAAAAGCTTGCTACATTGCTGATTGTTATGATATTGTTGGCAGATTTTGGCGATTGACATGGAAAAAGGAGCTAGCTACGGTGGTTGAGGTTCGGGAACAACAACGCTTATTGGATCTGATATCGCTCGTCCAAATCACTGATGTTGAAGACGGATGGAGATGGGTTTCTGATGGAGACCAACAGTTTACAGTCAAAGATTTCAGAAAAGCATACCAGCGGCATTCGTTTCATGTTCCCCTTTATCCTTATGGGTGGCATAAATGGATACCGATTAAAGTTAATGTCTTGTGTTGGCGTGCGAAGATTGGTAGATTGCCTACTATGGAAGCCCTTCAAAAGCGTAATATTGTCTGTTTAAATTCCTTGTGCAGATTATGTGGTGAGCATGAGGAAACTGTATTGCACTTGTTCTTGGAATGCACTCTTGTGGCTGAATTTTGGGAGTTATTTACTAGCTGGTGTAATATTCCAAGGATGATTGCCTTCACAATCCGGGATCTTTTAGAGGAACCAGTTAGGAGCAGGGGAAGTCGTCTCAAAGATAAACTTATTGGTGCTAATATTCGGATTGCATTGTGATGTTTGTGGAAGACTCGTAATGATGCGATGTTTCGGAACGACAAGCCAACGGCGGAACGGGTGCTCGATATGACCAAATCGATTGGATTTTTTTGGGTTCGTAATAGAATGCGAAGGAATAAAGTAGATTGGGTTCAATGGTGTACGTTTGATGTAGGTTAGTTGAGACCTAGGTGCTGTGTTTCTCGTGTTTTTTTGTTTGTTTGGTGGTTGATAACGGGTGTCGAGACCGCTACAAATAATCCTAAACTTAAACCTATAGATAGGGTAAGTAGGGTATCAATCCAGGGGAGTTAGTGGTTACTAGTGATTTAGAATTTAACTACCTAACTAAATTAACTACCTAAACATAGATTACTGTCACTAACCTAGATTGACCTAAACTAAACTAAACTAATTTAATCTAAGGAATTACACTAAATTGCCTCTTGGCTGTTTTGATTGCTGGGATTGGAAATTAACTAAAATTTAACTAACTTAACAACTACGGAAATTATTAAAGCTAAGATTACTTATGTGACAAGTTAACTACTTTTGGATCCTGGTTGGCTACCGATCTGGGCAAAACCTAATCAATTGCTAATACTACATAGACATAGTCCCCAATTGCTTCCTTGACCTAATAACCTAAATTTCTAATGGGCTGATTAGTCCTGCCGCAAGAAAGTGCTAGATCAATAAACAGTGGACCACTAAAACCCTAGGTTACTAGTTAGATTAAACAATTTAGCATGCGGGTGTTCAACGGTAGCAAGTATTCCGGAACAATTAGCAATTAACCAGTTAAGAAAAGAACGATTTTACACAACCATTCACCAAAAGCAGTTAAAGAAAATTAGCCAACAATCATGACGAAGAAATTTAATACTGTCACTACCAAATTGTTCATCACAATAATCAACCAAATTCTTCTACAATCTAATTGAAAATAAAAAAAAAATAAATTAACTTCACTGGCCCTGTCTGCGATCAATAATCTTAAATCTTGTGAAAGTTTTCCCTTTGGTTTCCGCACACAGCAACAGCCGCAAGGGCTCTGCCTTCAGCCGTCCGTAACCCCTAAGGGTTGTCGAACCTCTTCTGTGAACTCCCCTTCTCCGAATGTGAGCCTCTTTATTTATATTCACTTTTGCCGTCTCCTCTTTTTTTGCCTTCTGCTTGCTTCTCACGTTTTTAAAGCCCAATGGCCTAATCCTTTTCTTTTGCTTCATTCAACCCAATGCTTAAATGTTTATCCGAACTTGATTTAATTCCATCACATGCAAAAGTCACGTGCTTTCCAAATTTCCAATTAATTGCATGACTCCATCAATATTTATATTTTAGAGCTACACTCGATCCCTGCTTCACGACAAACACACAACCACAATTGTTATTTCTATTTATTTTAAAGTTAATTTATTTTAGAGTTAATTTTAATAGACATAAAAAATAATTAGAAACCAACACTTTGACCGGTGTAGCTCGTATTCAACTTAAGAGTAACAAATTAGCCCACTTACATCATGACATACTAAACACCAATGCTAATTAAAACAATATCTTTTAGACCCAAATTGGTGTGTATAGAGAGTGATTAATATAAAATAAAGTGTACATTTTAACCTCATATCACACCCCCGTTAAGTTTTCCTTAACTCCGTTAGTTTTTTGCTGACGTGACACTGATTAATAAAAGCCACGTGGCTGCCACGTCAGCAAAAAACTAACGGAGTTAAGAAAAACTTAACGGGGGTCCAATGAAATCCAACACCTTAATAGTTGGGATTAATGTAGACCAATTTTGAAATTGGGATTAATATTGGCCAATTGGTAATAACTTGGATTATTAAAATCCAATTTTCCTATTTAAAATTATTTTTGAAACTATTATTGTTTTTATTTTAATAAATATTTATAAAACTTATAAATACCAATAAACACTTATTTACCAATAAACATTCATGTTGCATTTGTCAAATATACAAGTAAAGACATGATCTAAATATTGTTTTTTTGATAAAGAGGGTAAAGTCACCAAACCTTATTATGAATGATAATTTTAGCTTTTTATTGTAATACATTATTACGATAATAAAAAGAGTATGTATGAATTATCAGTTATATATATTTTTTACTAATTTAACCCGTATAACATACGGGCTCTATACTAGTAGATAATAATATATTTACCCTTTGTCAGAAAATTGTAGCAAAGATAAAAGTTTTCCTACAAATTAACCACAAAAGAGAAATATAGAGAAATATATTTATTTTAAGTAACTTTAATATATATAAAATATCAATTAAGTTTTGTTAAAAGAAGGAAGGAAATTATATTAATTACACTTTGTCGTTAATTTGTAGGTAGAGTAATTTTAATCAATAATACGAAAAAAAAAGGTTTGTAGGAAATTTGTCGGAAACTGAAATACATAATACGAGTATTTAGTAATTAGTAATACTACTATGAGAAAATTTATATTGTAGGAACTTTGTCACTATTTTGTGTCTAACCATTAAAGTTTACTTTGTGTGTAATTTGTAGGAAACTACCGACAAATACTTTTTGTCGGAAATTCGTGGGAAGTTTTGTAGGGAAACCGTCGGGAAGGATTTTCCTACGGGGTTTTTTCCTACAACCGTATTTTGTCTGAAATTTGTAGGTATCTGACGTTTGTAACAAATTTCCTACAAAATATTTGTAGGTAAAAAGTACTTTTTTTGGTAGTGTCAGCACCTTATTGATTCAGCAAATCTTTACCATACAGACAGCTATTCATTTAGCACCAAATGAAACAGACGAACCAAACAGCCCCTAAGTGCTGGACTGAAACGTTGTGGAGCGGGTTATCACAGGAAATGGCGCGCTTAGTAGCATAGAGGAAGTTAGTGTCGGGCGCTTGTAGGTACGGACTGACTCGTGTGGATAAAACTACGAGCATATTTGCACGCGAATGTTTTTACTTACGTGGAGAGCTTTCCAGTGGGTGACACGCCCTTAGGGTAAATTGCGTGGGGATGGCGATACGAAATGACTATGCGTTACACCGATAACATATTTTTATATTTGTAACTCACCAAATAAACATAACTTGAATGCATAGATGGATCAAATATAAAAAGTATTTTTTTTGAATGGCCAACGAATGCCCCGGAAAACCCGGGGACTATTTACACCAGTTGAGCTCATTCCAGGGAAAATCCACCTCCGTAAGCGGCCGGGTGGTAAAACCTGGGAGCTCAGGGATCGAACTTGTGACCTTTCAGCCCCAAGTCTCCCCTCAAATATAAAAAGTTTTATCACTTGTATAAAAACATGTATCAGTTAGCAAACAACATGAAATTAATTAGCATCTCGGCATATGAACAGGTCGCGACAACACGCTTTCTTCCATTTGTTTGTCATTCTTAATGATGAATACCATCTCCATTCCCTACGTAAGGTGACGTTCGAGATAAAAATGCAAGAAGCACACACCTGTTTAACATCATTAGCAAAATGACGAGATTTTTTGTTAGGAAACCAATTAACAAAAATTTGTCAAACTTTTAGGTCTCTACCACTTTGTTATGCATGTGTAATTACTCTAAAAAAACCTTTATGTTTCGTGACATTAACAATTTTATGATGCACCTCTACGTTTCGTGACATTGACACTCGGTTAGTAGTAGGTAGTTTCTTTTTGCAGTAAGCTAGCTACTAATGGTACGAAGTAAACAATTTACACATATAGTGTCTAGGTTATATGGTTGTAAACATGTTTGATTCAATGTTAATGTTGTTTTATATCGACAACATATTTTTAGATATGTGACTCACCAAATAAACACAACTTGAATACATATATGAATCAAATATAATAAGTTTTATCACTGGTATAAAAACATTTATCAATTATGCAAACAACATGAAATTAGCATTGCGGCATGTGAACAGGTCGCGGCAACATGCTTTCATCGATCTGCTTGCCATTCTTAACGATGAATACCGTCTCCATCCCCCACGTAAGGTGACGTTCGAGATGACAATGCATGAACCACACACCTGTTTAACATCATTACAAAATGACAAGATTTTAATGTTAGGAAACCAATTAACATAAATGTGCTTGACTATCTTATAAAGTATATATATATATATATATATATATATATATATATATATATATATATATATATATATATCTCACCTGGGTTTGACGCCTTGAACCTAATCGCAGCCCAACCATTTATCGGAACTAGAACGGTGTTCCTGAATGGCGGGTCAACGAGGTTATAGCTCAATGGATCCTTCTTCTCATCAAAATTTCCAAATCCCCATCCTACTATGAAAAAATTGAATCCATGTAAATGCATTGGATGATCAAGCCCTGCAACCAAAGTGGTCCCTTGAAAAACCACTTCGACGATCGTATCATATTCGATCACCCTAACTTGTGTTGCCCTCTTGGGTGTCTCTAGGATCACTGGTAAATTGGTATCGGTAAAGTTGAAATACAGCGGAGGAACGCGGGGAAATTGCGTGCCAAACACGCCATTGATGTGATAATAGTATGCTTCAAGTATGTCGATCGAAGGAGATTGAAAGCTGATGTTGTTCATACTAGCCGCTAGTCGTGTACCGTTTGGGCCTGCACACGAGTTGTTTTTACATGGGAATGTGTTTATAGAAACGGTTGAAATAATCCGCATGTCGTATTCGCTTAATGGAAATAAGGGCGGTTCCATGCCCCTAAGGCTACCGAGAAAATCAAAAGCCGCGGTGGTGTCATTGTAATAGGGTAGGGATGGGAGTATGGGAAAATTGATTTTTGGACCAGAACCACCACCATCGTCGTATTGGAGGATTCCAGTGGTGGTGGTGTTATCAAATGTAAGGCCGGTGGCAGAAGAATATGCTCTAGCTGCCATGTAGTAGCGGGCCCCGGGCTGAACTTGGTTTGCTTCGAACATGCAATCAAGTGTCTGCCCGGGGGCAATTACTACATATTCTTTGGTGAATGGCTTGGTGTAGATACTATCGGCTCCCACGACGGTTAGGGAATGATTTGCAATGGCGAAAAAGAGTACTTCATTCATCGCTGCATTTACCATACGCAAAAGATATCTTTTCCCGTGTTTCACGTTTAACTTGAAGGTGGCTGTAGAAATCCGTTGAACGAAAATAAGTAAAACGCGAAAGAATAAAAATAAGTGAAATTACTAAACTAACCTTGGCTCGAACACGGATAAAAGTCACCAGGTTGACCATTGATGGTGTAAGCATCAGAGTCTCTAGGAGCACCACCAGAAGCAAGAAATTCTTGAAGCACTTCCATTACATCTCTTTTCCACCATTCACCTGAAAATAATTCAACACAACTAGAGTTACATACGAAAAATGGACGAAAAATGGACCGGAAATCGTACGGATTAGGTGATGAACGAATTAAAACGGGTCAAACTTTTATAGGTCAATCCAACTGGATTGACCTGTAACACGCAATTTGTATTTTTTATATAATAAAGATGCATGATTTTCAACTACTTTGACCCGTTTATTTCATACCGAAAATGTAGATTAGTCATTTGATTGTGTTAAACTATGCAAATGTACCAAATATTATGGGCACTTCTTGATGTGGCTCAGGGAAAGGATAGCGCGTGCCAGGTTCAGGGTACACCACGATTGCACCGTGGACCGTTGCTCGAGACCAATCGCTATGAGCATGCCACCAAAGTGTTCCCTCCTCCACAGTAAATATGATCTTATAGTTAAAACTATCACCCGGTTGAATTGGACATTGTGTGATATATTCAGGACCATCTGACCATGGATTTCGATGTTGTTTTACTCCATGCCTGCGATTAACTCGTATTATATTATCACAATCATATACTTGGTATGAAAACGTATAGGTTGGCAATTCAAAATGATAGTAAACTTTTACTATGGTTAATGTTTATTTGTGTAATAAATATAACGGTGGTTGACCCATCCGCGCGTTACGATAGACAATCTGTTTACGGTAGCAATAACATTCTTTAATCACATGACACATAAAGTAATACACACGAAGTGTTAGATAAATAATGTTACGCATTGTAAGTATCGATTAAATTCATCAAGTATAACATTTAAGGTTTACAATAATGAACTTATAACTTATGTAAATCACAATTACTTAAAAAAATAATAAAAAATTTGTCGCTAAATAACTGATTAAAAACACATATAAACCATGTAGAAAATCAATTTAAAAGCGTTGAAAGAAAGAGACCAGAAACTAAATTATAATTAATATAACATAAGATAATGTAATGTGATATGATTTAGGGACATGTATAATGTTATAGATGTAATATGATATGACATAACATATAAGATAATAAATTGTGTATTGTTTATCTTTATCTTTATACAAAACAATTAATTTCTTTAATGGATAGAGGGGAACTCAAGGTAGAGAGAATAATTTGTAAAGTTAAATATAATGATATATGGTAAAAGAAATTAAGAAAATAAAATTAAAGCTTTTTTTTGGCATGTTATGAAACTTCAAGTAGTTAAATGAAAAGTTAGAGAAATACATGTAATGCTTGCCAATTTAAAAAATAACAAATTAAATGTTGAGAATTGAAATAGAAGATCAAAATCTAAAAGGGATTAATTTTAAACTCATGTAGTTATACTTTCATTATTAGTTATAAAAATTAAAACCATAAGGTAAATACAAAATAAAACAATACAGATTAAAAAAATGGCAGAATCAACAACTATATCAAGTAATATCACACAAATAGCATTTCGTACTATTGATAGGACCGGGAAGAGACAAAAAACTGAATTTTCTTGTAATGAAAGAGTATCGATCATACCAGTGAATGGTGATATTATATCGCCCGTTGTTATGCACCTTGACATAAATAGTATCTCCTTTACGAACATACAAAGCCGGCCCCGGAAATTGCCCATTTACGGTTAAAATGCTTTTGGTTTCACAAAGGCGAGTGTACGATGCTTCTTTAACCTACGTGATGATCAGAAAACCCGATTATAACAACATCTAAAAAACATAAACGAGACGTCCTTTCAAACGAAATTCACTCACAAAAAACTCATGGTGTCGAAGGTACGCTCCACAAGATACGAATGTTGTTAACGAGATAAAAAATAACAATGTGATCTTGCTATACGACATGTTGAACGATGACGAGATCGTTTCTCTAGCAGGAATAATGTGTATTTGAATACAAGTTGTGTAAGTTTGAGGGGATATATATATTCGAAAAAAGTAATGTGTATAAGATTATATGTTTGTACTCTTTATGTTTGACTTGCTATGGTTGATAGAAAGTTAAAAACCAATTAAATGTGGCGTTGAAATTGAGTTTGATTGATTAATTTATGAGCAAAGAGGACGGTTTCCAACTTCTAAGACATAAAATTAATTACCTTAGAAGATTTTTTTTTTTAATAACGGTGAATATTTGACATGCAGGCGGGCAGTTGGCATAGGTTTGTATATCAACCCGTTCGCCAGCCACACCATATATATTTTTCATTAATTCTACAGAAAAGTCATTATTTTGGTAAAACCTTCAAAGTCAGAAACGAACTCGTGGCATCTTAATCTCTAACACCTTCCTTTATTATTCATAACATTCGGTCAAATAACCATGGTAGCATAGAAGATCTTATAAGTGTATGGTTGAAAACTTGAAATTAAACCTTTGAACTTTGAATAGAGAGTCAACAAGATCCAATATTAAAATCATTTTTTTAATGTTACTTTTTTATAGGTTGCAACTACTTATTAAGTTAAATGCTAGTTTTGTATATGTGGGATTAACTCGTTTATAGAGGTTTTGTCTTTTTAGTTGGAGGTATTGGTTCAAACTCAAACAATGTTGTAATATAATTTATGGAGTAATTTAGGAGTATAATTAAGTATGATAGAATCATCCTTCATAAAAATGTTTTTTTTATATGTGAGTTTAGGTTCTTGTTGCCAATGTTTTTTTAGGTTGTTCAAAATCCATTTGGTTTTGTTCTTTTAGTTGGAAGTAGTGTCTCCAAATCTTAAAAAACTACTTAGTAAATAACTAGTTATTTAATGAATTATTGAAAACTTATATTTTTTATAATTAATAATACCTAAACTTTTAGAATAATAACATCTTAACACCTTAGTATTATCGGATTATAAACCCTTTAATTGTAACTTTTGATTGAAGGGAGCAACCGTTAATTGTGTTTCAATTCTTGTAGAATCTGTCCATACAATTACAAATTTGTAGGAGTCTCTTCATATGAAATGAAGTAAAACTCGTTTATTAACGACAATAAAGCGAAAATAACAAGTGCGGATTATAAGTTATAAAGTTGCAATACAAGAGAATAAGAATAAAATTACAAAGAAATTAGAAGAAGATAACACAACCAGGGGCGGACCCAGAAATAAAGTTGAGGGGTAGCGTTTAAATTTTTTTTAACCATAATTCATAACGTTTAATTTTTTCAACCATAACTCATACAATGTAAACAGTGGCGAACCCTGGAATATTTTTACGGGGGTCGGAAATTTTTGGGATCCGTCGTTCACCGCTAGATACAAATTTTGTTAGACAACTTCAGGCCAGCTCAGGTCACGTTACATGATAAAAGAACCCAGTGGCGAAGCCAAGAAATTTTTTCTAGGCGGTTGAAATTTTTTGGAGTCTATTGTCTATAGCTATATATTAAAACTTATAGAACCGTTTGAGTAAGGTCGGGTCACATAACCAAGTAATTACAGATAAGACTCTCTTGACCAAGTCTAAACACACAGAACAATCAATAATGAACCATTTAAAATCAAATACTAATTTTAAACCCAACTCTACAAAACCTCTTGAACTCTTCGGCTCCTTCATAGAAAGTCCTATACACACTTAAAATCCTAAATTTTAAGCAACTTACATGACCCACTACTCTATTAAATCCCTCGTCTACCAGACCACCATACATCACCTCAAACCCTCATAACTTTGACCCATTAATAACAACTCTACACCGGACGAGTCGGACAAACGGACGAAACTCCGGCCTCTGGCTGGCAGAAACCGACGGCGATGTGGCGACTAGCGAAGAGGCAGGGAGGCGAGGAACAAACGAAATTTATGCTGCTGCTATTTTCTTAATTTGGAGAAGTTTCAGCATAAGTCCCTTTTTTTCATTTTAAAATTTTTCATAATCACCCCTAGTCTTACGACTTCTATTTATTTATGTATAAAATTGTTAGTTGTTCGGTTTTAATTAATCAACGGTTTTTGATCATATTTTCAAGTCGGATTTAAATAAAAACAGAAAAAAAAAAGTTTGATGGTTAGTGTAAAATATTTTCAGGGGTAGCGGAAAAATCTTTTCAGAGGTAACGAAATACCAAAAACGTACAAAAGAATAAAAAAATTACATATCGCGATACAAGTTCAGGGGTAGCGGACGCTACCCCTACCTAAAGCATACATTCGCCCCTGAACACAACAAAATGTAAATTAATTCTGGGGCAATTAAAGATTTGTGGTAAACAAAGATTTAATTTTTTTTAACGGGAAATATATATTTTAGACCAATTACATTATTGTCTGGGTTTGAACTCAGGACCTCCAATTAAGAGGATCGAGATACAGATTCATCACTTAATTCAACCCAAAGAGCTTCCTAAATCGAATGCCGGATACGAAATCACCACTGAGACTCGAATAAAGGTTCCAAAGATCACCTTTCATAATTACTAAATTTTAAGATAGCAATAGAAGAAATTATGATATCAACAAGAACACAATAAACTTTTTTCTATAACTCAAATTCACTGCCTTTGTTCTGTTCGCAGGGGCGGATCCAGAAAAAAAATTTAGGGGTAGCATTAAAAAAAAAAATGGCGGGACTAACGGGGGTTCGGGGGGCAGCGCCCCCGGAAAAAAATTAGGTAATTAACGGGCTTTTGATCATATTTTCAAGTCAGGATCTAACTAAAAAACCATAAAATTTATTCGAGGGGTAGCGGAAAATTCGTTTCAGGGGTAGCGGAAAATTCGT